>JASAOG010000173.1:0-402500 GCA_030265305.1 Biomphalaria pfeifferi | reverse complement strand
TTAGCGAAATAGGTTTTTATGACGATTAGTCTGGAGGTCCTGATCGATGTCCATCAAGATGGCCTGGCCGCGGCCACTGGCCATCAATACTTAAGTTTGGAGTCAGTCAGCGTATTTTTTTTTAACTTCCGATGTATAGCGTATAGAAAAAAAGAAAGCGGGGGGGGGGGGGGGCGTGTTCTAATAGAGATGGAAAGACGAAGATTGCGATTGGTTGTTGTTAACAATGTATTGTGGGTAATGGGGGTAGCGACGTTGACGTTTATTGCATGTTCTGTTGTTTTTTAATTTTCCTTCCAGTTCGATCTCTCAAAACTTCACCATTTGTTTTCTCACGAGCTCTTTTTTTATTTTCGGGATATATCTCTCTTTCTGTGTGTCATTCTCATGTCTCTATGTCTCTTATGTATCCGCCTGTTTCTTGTTCTTCCTCTCTTTCTTACTATACCCCTTAGACCACTGCTCATAAAGCTCTATGCCAGTGTTTCCCAAACTGTGTTCCGCGGAACCTTAATGTTCCTCGAGGCCTAAACAGGTGTTCCAGGAACTACTGGAATAGTTAACTAATAGGCAATCACGTGAATTAATCTCTCTCAAAAAAAAAAAAAAAGCACCAAGTGTTTCAGTAAACTCTCCGAATGTGCAAAGTGTTCCGTTGAGAGGAGCATTTGGGAACCTCTGCTCTAAGCTATTATACAGTTATATTTCTTGCATTGTGTCGTTCATACAATTTTTTGTTTGTTCTGTCTCTCTCTCTCACACACACATCCTCCTTTTCGTGCTTCCTCCAACTCTAATCTCTCGGTCTCTAGATCTATCTAGTTTGCCCCCACTCTATTCTCTCGGTCTCTAGATCTATCTAGTTTGCTCCCACTCTATTCTCTCGGTCTCTAGATCTATCTAGTTTGCCCCCACTCTATTCTCTCGGTCTCTAGATCTATCTAGTTTGCCCCCACTCTATTCTCTCGGTCTCTAAATCTATCTAGTTTGCCCCCACTCTATTCTCTCGGTCTCTAGATCTGTCTAGTTTGCCCCCACTCTATTCTCTCGGTCTCTAGATCTATCTAGTTTGCCCCCACTCTATTTTCTCGGTCTCTAGATCTGTCTAGTTTGCCCCCACTCTATTCTCTCGGTCTCTAGAGCTATCTAGTTTGCTCCCACTCTATTCTCTCGGTCTCTAGATCTATCTAGTTTGCCCCCACTCTATTCTCTCGGTCTCTAGATCTATCTAGTTTGCTCCCACTTCATTCTCTTAAATTTTCTTCTTTCCGTCACGACCTCAGCCTTTCTCCATTTCGCTCTATATATTTATTTATGTCCCGCTCTCCAGTTCTTGTTATCTTATTTTAGTGTAGCGTTCTGTTTGGATTGAACCCTGATTCTTATAGCTCGAGTTTTTGTTTTCAATTTATGTCGCTCTCTTTGGTAACCTCTTCAATACATTCATGAGTTGGTTCTGTTGTTTTGTTGTCACATATTTTTTATTGCCCTCTAGTTGTTTCTCCATGCTATCTTTTATCTCATCTCTCTGTCTCTCTCTCTCTCTATCTCTCTGTCTCTCACCATCTCTCTGTCTCTCACCATCTCTCTGTCTCGCTATCTTTTTGTCACTCTCTCTATCTGTCTCTTTCTCTCTGTCTCTATATCTCTCTATCTCCCTTCTCTATATAGATATCTCCATCTCTGTATCTTTCTGTTTCTCTCATTCTCTCGGTCCCTATATCTCTCTGTCGCTACATCTCTCTTTCTCTCTGTCTCTATATCTCTCTCTCTGTCTCTATCTGTCTCTCTCTCTTCCTGTCTCACTTCTTTTCCCATCCCCTTTCTCTCTCTCCGACTCTCCTTATGCCCATTTACTTGTAACAAGACCCGGATTAAATTGATTTGGTGCTCCACCCCCCTAGAGGTTATGCTAACAAGATGTATAAAAAAATTAGATTCAACAAGCGTAAAAAAAAATGTTGTAATCCTCCCAGCAGATTAGCTTGGCGCCCCTACAAACACCATGTTCACAAATGAGTCTTTCAACCCCCCCCCCCCCCCCCAATTATTACACACATTTTGCAGTTTAATTATCCCTACTCAATGGATAAATTCGTATTGAGGATTTTCCTGAAAAAAATGTCATTAGAGTAATCTGCTCTTTGTTTACAATCTCAGTTTTAATTTATTCTACGGTGTCCAAAACTACAACAACCAAAAAAGAGCACATAGTGATTATAAGGTTTTAAAAATGTATAGTTTATCAATGCTTTCGTATTCTGTGCACCATCATCAGATACACCAAAACAGCTTGCTATTTATAGATTCGATTCTATTTTATGAAACTGTGTAATAGTTACGATATTTAAAAAATTCACGAATTTTACGATTAATCCACTGCCGAGGACAGATGTAGATTGTGAAAAGAGAATTTAAATCGACCACCGGCGGACAATGGTTATGTCTGCGCTGGTTGTGGCAAAATATGTAGGTAGCAGCTGGGGACTGCTAGGCATGTGAAAATACTGGACTCCTGATTAATTTTCGGAATCGAAGACAAGCCTTAAACGATAAAAAAAAACATATTACAAAACTGGGAAACTCCAATATGTCACATACCAAGGTGAGTAGAGGAAGAAGTTTGTATAAAGAAATCTATATTTATATATAAATACTTTTTATATATAAACTTGAAACCCCACTGTAAGGCTCGAATGGTTCGGTAGCCCTTCACTGCCCGCTGTGGTCAAAGTAAGTAACTAACCAAGCAGGAAATCGGTAAGGTTATTTAACTGAAGGGTACCTGCAAACTCTGCAACAAATAATCACATTTACCAATACGAAAAAACAAATAAACTATTACCAACCTCCCGATTAATCATTTACGTGCGTCGTCGGGAGTGACACGACGAATGGAGCAACCAATGTTTTCCACTCCTCTAAGACAGAAGCCATACTCAAAAAGTCAGGCTAGTTAACTCCTTTGCGTTGTGCGATTCGTTTCTATCGTACGACCTTTGAACAGAAACACCTTCGAAGAAACGCGGTAATCCGAAACAGATACACAATGGTGAATGGGCCCCATGGTGACCTACTGACCACTGTACACAAACGCAAGTTAAGAATGTGGGACTATATGAAGAGATCACCAGGGCTCGAAAATACTTTTTCTTCCTGACCCAGAGAAAATCAATGAAATACAGACAGAGAGATGGGGGGACGATATAAAAGAATAAACGGGCCTCAAGAGACCATAATCCTGGCAAAAGGCAGGATGAAGAAAGACGGTTGACGGATCATGTGTGATGGCCCGAACGGTCCGACAGGCTGAGGGACACGTGAAGGTGTATAAGTGGAGGGATACTTTAGATCAAGGTACTTGCTTCACAGTGTTCTCACATGAGCTCTACGAGGCTCGTGTCTTGTTGACCTGCCAAAACCTGCCAGGCTCATTTGTTTTTTCTGGTCTCTTAGACCCAGTAAGCTAGATGAAATAGCTCTTACTGCAACACAACGAAAGAGGCAGTCATGCAGAGAACGTACATGTGATAGAGACAGACAGACTCCTAAAGTACAAGTCTGGACTTAGAAGACAGTTATTCAGACATGTATCTAATACTTCATTCCTTGCTGAAGTTTGTCTTTGTTTTATTTGACGATCCAATAATTCCTAATGTCTTCGTGAGTTTGTCTTTGCTTTTGTTTTCAAAAATATATTTTACTCTTTATTTCCCTCATCCCCTCCCCACCCCCTCTCGTCTTCTCCTCTCTCTCTCTCCTTCTCTCTTTCCGTGTTCCCTCTCGTACCTCCATCTTTTCCCCTTCACTCAATCCCCTCCCTCTTCGTCTCCTCTCAACTTCTTCCACTAATTCCTTCTCCATCTTCTTCTGACTCCATCGTTCTCTCTCTCTCTCTCTCTCTCTTCCTCTCTCTCTCTCTCTCTCTCTCTCACTCAGTCTCCGCTTATTTTGTTTTGCTCTTAGCTTCGTGCCCAAGAACCTCCGGGGGAACAATAATATTGACATTAAAGTTTAATTTCTTCCAAACAACACAGAAATGAAATCCTTAAACAGCCTAACCTGAAGTGGACGACCTCACAAATGACCTGAAAGATGACCTTTTGAAAGACCTTTGAAGTCAGTCTTGACCAGTCTTAAGGATCTACTGACTGATTTTTATCGGCTCACTTTACAGATCTCTCTCTCTCTTTCTCTCTCCCTCTCTCTCTTCCAACTTCCGGTCTATTTATCTCCAACTCGATCTTTTTTTTCTCTTTCTTTATCCCATCTCTTTCTCTCTCTCTCTCTTTTCCTTTCACTTTCTCTTTCTCTCTGTCAATATTCTTTTTCCTTCGGGTCTTTCTGTCTACTTCCGTCCCCTCTTCTTCTCTGTAACTCTTTCTCTTATTCTTGACAAAACCAATTGGTATATCTACCAATGCTAACATTAGACTTAAGTCAAAAGTCCAAATACTTAAATAGCCAACGAATCTCGCAAAAAAAAAAAAGTGTCACGTGACTTGTTCACTCCAAATGTTTCGTCTTCCGTTAACCACAAACTGACTTAAAATGAATTGTTGGGTAAGGGGGGGGGGGGGGCTGTAGCCCCGCACAGCTTAACAATGTGTTGAAGCCGCAAACAGATAAAACATGTGATGCATTTCTACGCAGCTAATTCATATGATGCTCCTCCATACAGTTTATCCATGTGATTTACCACAAAGCTCATCAATATCATGCATTTCTACTATCTCTATAATATATCATCACACAGCTAATACATGGGATGCATCTCAACACAGCTAATCCATACAATGTATCCTCACATGACTAGCTAATCGTGGATAAAAAAAAATTTCTGGTTTCCAGTCTAGATATAATATCTATAAGTCTGTTGCGCGTACACTTTGTTCAATGTAAGAATGTAAGAACTCACAATTCTTAAGAAATTTCGTATTTCTTGCTTGCACTTTTCATAACCAGCCATATTTCGAAAAGAAAATGCTGACTGGACATCACTAATTAAATAGTAACTTGGTCAATTTTATTTTTAGTTGACAGTTCTTATCCATTTTTAAGAGAGAAGTACTAAGGAAAAAAAAGTATCGATAGACTGAGTCGTTTGCGGGTTAGAATCGATACTTAGAAATGGAATTACTTCTTTAATTATCGGATAGTATTTCGATACTGACCAAAGGCCTTCTCCACAAATCTCTCTAGGGATTGGGCTCAGTCTGCCAAGAACAACATGCCTAGGGCCTATCTCCATCTAAATCCGACATTGATCTGCAACCAGTCAAAACAACAGTGACGCATATATAAAAAAAAAAAAAATCTTCCATTTTCTTTTACGAAAGAGAAAAATAAAGCAAAAAAAAAATGTCTAGGGCTTCTCGAAAAAAAAGGGGGGGGGGGGGAACTCTAAATATTTGGGCAGTGCCTGTAAGGCAGGGGTCAACAGGTCATCGCGCGTCTTAATGTCACAATCTCGGACGCTGGCCCCGGGGCCACTAAACACACACAAATGTCAGTGTCACCGGCCCGCTGGTGGCCAATGAGATCACATACATCTCAGCGTGACCCCTCAGAGGTCAAAGTTTTGAGGCCTTGTCCAGTAGATGGAGACATCAAGACCAGGGTGTAATGGAAGTCCTGAATGCAAAGTAAGAAGCGAACGCAAAAAAAAAGTCTATGTAGATATATGGTCAATACTCTTACACGTTGCAATATCGACATAAAACAAACTACTATAATCAAAAAGTTGTTTACCAAATTAATATCGTTTTTAATATGAAGAAATATTTCAATGTTTTAAATATCTCATGATTAGAAATATTTTCTTAATGAAAATCAATCTCTCGTTACTAATTCATGGAATTTGATTGTAACGTGATAACTAATAGTAATAAATTAAGAAAGAAATGCTTTATCCTTTCTATATACCATAAAATTCGGGATTATTTTGTTACTGTTAGCAGTATTAGGTTTTAAGGACATATTCTGTTTGCATTAATTAGCAATTATATAGTCATTGGACAATTCCCTTTTGAAGGGATGCTTTAGATTCCTCAAAAGTACGCATGTGTGTTCAGCTCATCACAACTTCTGTACGGTACAATGCATAAGCCACACGCACAGACTGGCAGGTGGAAACATTATAAGCCTTGGTGACCACTGCCATACTGAGAGTGGCAACAGCTTATACTTTGGCAATACTGCCATAATGAAACTATAGTCTGTTACCGTCAAGGATTTCATTTGGACTACAGTGCCTTGGACTAAAGTATTATTATTTAAGGAGAGGCGGTGGCTGAGCATGTTTGAGCCCTGTTGACGACGGAGATTTGTAATTTAGGGATCCTTGGGCGCCTCTGAGTCCACCCAGCCTTAAAGGAAACCTGGCATTAGACGAGGCAAAGGACAGGCGGTTGTTCGATGTGATGGCCACATGACACTCTCGCTAAACGTTGGCCACAGAAACAGGTAACCTTTATATCATCTGCCCTATAAATCGCAAGATCTGAAAGGGGGAACTTTACTTTTTTTTTCTATTAAAGGTTAAAATATGTTGCACTATTATGGACTAAAAAATAACTATAATACTAACTATGATATATAGTAGGGCAATGTCATCAAACTTAATAACGAATAAAAATAAAAAAAAACTATGTGACTATACGAATGCGTGTCATCAACATTGTGTGTGTGTGTTTTAGGGGAAGAGGTTATGGCGCGTGTGTGCGTGTTTCTAGTGGAATCTTGAGGAAAGTAGGGCGGATGGTTTGGTTGTGTAGGCTGAAGAGAGTCTGATGAAATCACAAGCTGATCTGTCGTCATTCAGCTTAATAAAAAACTGATGTTGATGAAAATAAGACAAGCCAATTGACGTTTGACAGAAAAGACGTGTATTTTTTAGTGAGTTGGTTATATCTTGTTTCCATTTTTTCCACCCGTGTTTCTACAAATTTGTCGAGTTTCAAATGGAACCTATATAAATTGATCAATAAAAGTTATATTTCAGTTTTGTTTGAAAAACACTCTTGTTTACAATGTATTTGAAGTTCTACATTAAGAATTGTATACATCTACATAGGTTTAGTTGTACTAGCTGCTTGGAGCTACAAACCATTTGACCATTAACTGTGGTATGTTTTTATTACATAGGTTTATATTAACTAACTCTGGTAAAACGTCTTTACACAGTATTTCTCTCACACCAATTCTCGAATCAAGTTGAAACTTCATATAATTATTTATTAGCATATATAAGACATGAATCAATTATTTTTTCTAAATTAGCCGATTGTTCAATTACTAAGTTGTAATTAATTATTTTGATCGATACCAACAATGGAAATCGATCCTTCATTATTTACATATATGGCTAAATATGTATGGGTTTGGTCAACTTAAATAATTGTACACTTTAGTTCTCCAACACGCTACTTGGACTAAGTTGAAACTTTAAAACAATTACTTGTTACAAAATTTACCAATTAGTGAAATAATTATTGGTAATTTATGAACTCAATTGAAGGTCATTATTTCTGTATGAAGTTAACAAAACAAAACGTATGATCTTTGAGAGCTACCTTGATGACCTTGCTGCTTACAGCATTCTTGTCTTAGTTTTGCTTGACTCTCTTTTACTATAAAATCAATATGGATGTATGTAATCATTGATTAGGTCCCTTTATGCTCCATGTAATATTATTATATATATATCCCCCTTTACATTTATGTCATGAAGAGTTTTGCCCTAGCGTAAAGGGTAGATTGGAGTCATAAACGGCTGGAAAAAAATAACATTCACATACTGAACATGCTTGTTTTATTAACACGGCTTAGGTAAGCAATGTATGACATAATTTATCCATTCCCCCATCCCAGTGGCCCAACTAGACTGCTTGAACACATCTTTCCATTTAGATCTATCCTGAGCATTTCATCTTCCTGACCAGACTCTTGAGCTGTTGTAGATATGCCTCCAGACCAGTGTTTCCCAAACTTTTTCCTTAACAGAACACTTCGCACTTTCTGAATATTTAACGGAACACTTTCCTTATTTTTTAGAGAGATTTATTTTACGTGGAGGCCTACTAGTTAATTTCTCCAATAGTTCGTGGAACATCTATTAACACTAGGGTTCCGCGGAACACAGTTTTGGAAAACACTGCTTTACACCATTTAGCCTTCGAATTCGTGGTCTACCAATAGTCGCAAGCCAAACTCGAAAAGTTCAAAGGTTTCAAAACTTAAAATCATGCCCGTGTTTGAGACGCGGGGAAACGAAACAACGTATTGATCACACAGAACAATGTGATCAAAACATGATAGGTCCACCACATCCCCCCCCCTTACCCATTCTTTACGATACCCCCCCCCCCCCACCTTTCCCATCATGCCTTTGTTTTTTTTTGGAATCCGTCATGTCATAGACTCGCGTGTACGTTATGGATGACTGGAGATGGGACAATGATTGATGACTTATTAGTAAGTCTGTGAACACTGGGGGAGAGAGAGGAGGGGGGTGATTGGAAACATAAAAAAGGGGGGGGGGAGTTCTAGTACTCATTTGTACATGTAACGTCTGGGGATGACAACAGTTTTGTAGGTTTAGGTGTGTGCGTGTGTGGGTAGGTGGGGGAAGGGGGGGAACTACGAAGGAGACGAGGAACGTCCACCGTCTTCGAACTGAAAATGAGACTGGCGGATGATGGATGAGCTTGCGACCTAGTTTGAGAAAGGCCAAGAGTTCGAAGCTAGACAGGTAGGATAATGATGGACATGAAATATTTGTTTCTTTTTGAGCCCCTTCAACACAAAACGGATGGTGTTGGTGAATCATGGTACAGAGTATTGTTAACACCGTGTTGAGTGGTGCCTCAGATAACGTCGAGGTAACTAGGAACTTCAAAAAGACTAATCCAAACTTGTAGAAGATAAAGCGGAGGCCAACAAAATGAGTAGATTAAAGGCTGAATGTAATTCAAAACTTAACAAGCAAAATACAACAAAAAAATCCTTTAAAAAATGGTTTCTAAAGGGGAGGAAATCCGTCCTTAAAACCAGTAATGTACAAGTTATTTCCCTAATTCCATAACAGACTAAATAATAAATTATCAATAATTTATTGACTGAGTATTTTTGTTTATTGATTCATGTTTTGTTAGGTACGATAAATAATTGTTTAAAGTATCAGCTTGATCGAAGAATGAGTGAGGGAGAAATAGCGTTAACACTTTATTTAAAGGAACTAAACCCAACAAATTTAGCCCTATATGTGCATACTGAAGTAATTGTTTCCCTCGTTGCAAATAAACAAAATAATGAATTACCAGTAATTAATTATCTAACGGATTACTTTTTATTGATTCATGCCTTGTCTATGACAATGAAAAATTGTGCAAGTTTTAGCTTGATTTGAAGATGGGTGTAGTAGAAATAACGTGCACATACTTTGTACCAGACAGAGTTGATAGAAGCTTTGCAAAAAGGGAATCCATCCACTGACGTTGCTGTCGCTAGAAAATAACGTCCACAGTTTATGACTAGAACTGAATGATCTCCTAAGTCTTTATTCTATAAGACTAACACTAGAGTTCATATTTAGTCCTGGTCCTTGCCTTTTTTTTTACGTTATCGTCACTAAGTAATAATAAACAAGGTTACAAAGACAGTTTGTGTGGAAACACAAACTCAAAATCGGCCCCCAAAGTGGTCCACCCAGGCAGGAAAAAAGGCAAGTTTCAATGTATCAGAATATAGTAGAGTGTGGTTTTCAATGTCCCGGTTCAAAAGACTTTTTTTTTTGCTTGAGGTAATCATTCCCATAGAACAGAAACAGCAAACGTATACATAAATCTCGCGTTAATTGTTTTTTGCAAAGCATGCACTGCAGTGACGCCAACTGGGACAGAGAAATGCTGGGATGGCCAAAGCAACCATGGAGGAGATCAGCAGAAACAAGCAATGACGGCAGGATGGACATGGACCCGGGGAAGTAGCCCAGGACAGAGTCCAATGGCGAAGCAATGTTGCGACCCTTTGCTCCACTGGGAGTCAAAAAGATTAAGCAAGTCATGTATATCTAAAACAGATCCAATGGATTACAAACTACGATAGACGCCTGAACTTTCAGTTTAAATCTTATCCCATAAAGGATCGCTTGATTGAAAGAAATAGAATGTTTTTAAAAATCCTTTTTTTTTAATCCATATGATTCTAAAATTGTGTTGAATTTTGGGTCTTCTTCCATAGGAGCGAAAAAACAAAAGCTGATCGATACAGAAAACTTTTTTGAGAATCTCTGAGGCACTTGGGAATCTGTTGAATGGAAGTAGAGCACGTGTGTGATTGTCCACGATTGGCTTTTCAAGTCTAGACACGGCGTAACGTAATCAAAGTACTTCTCTTTACGTACTTAGTAGCAGCACTGTGTTTGTGTTGTCTGTTCGTCCATCTAGTTCTACTTCGTAGTCCATTAGCTTTGTAGACACTTAGCAACAGTTGAATTGGAGCACGGGGGAGGGGGGAAGGAGGGGGCGAGATCCTTCACCAGCCAATGGTGGTTCTGAAGAGGTGTTAGAGCGCTTCTAACCAAGCCTCGTCCGAAAAAGAAATCGCTGCCGTCCCCAAACGACACTTGTGGCCGTACCAACAGGTACTCTACAAGTAGTTTTCTTTCAGCCATGGCACAGGAAGTGACGTCAATCAAACGTCTATTTGTATGAAACAAATATATTCGGAGTCTAGCTGCCAACTTTTATATATATATAAAAAAAAAGATTTAAAGTGTTGTTTTGTGTGTTTGCGAGTATGTATTTAACATTCACGTGTGAATAGTAATGCTGAAGAAATTTCTGCTGATCTTGACTGAATTTTTTTTTATTATATAAAAAATTTGTAAAAAAAAGTTTAAGAGTTATCGTTAGAGTTACAGCACGTGCGTCAAAAACCACACCCACTGTCCTAACATTTTTAAATGAAATTTTTGAACGAAGATGTCTCTCACACCAAATCCGAATAATTTTTAAAGACCTCCGCCATTCGATCATCCCAATTACTTAAAGTCGGATTAAGTCGTTGAGAAGCGGTCGACTTTGGTCCATTAAGGCTAAAACAGAACTCGCTTTATTTTTTTTTCCGCTTACTCTTAAAGACTGTATCAGCTCAGGCCGCTGTATTATATTTGAACTTGTCAAAGTTGAACTAACTTGAATAACTTAACTTACAATATAGACAAGATCGAGATGAAATAAATGTAGTAGACTTAAGTAATAATATGAAATAGTATTTTGAACAGAATCTTGCTCACTACAAAAACAAGTCTTTTCACTCTGGCTATGTGGAGTCATCTGTTATACCTAAGACAGCTTATGACAGTGCCGCCCATCTTGCATCATTTACACTGCATAGCCACCAACAAATCGCTAAGTCGGTCAATGATCTTCTCTAGTATTGTGTATTTTGTGGATTTTTAAAAAAAAAATTCTTAACTAAAAAAGAGTTCCAGTAAACATAGCACAATTCCAGAAAGGATCATAAAGTAAGTCTTAGTCTATGAGACATCAATCACTAGTACTGGATGACGGCTAGATAAAGATGATATGATTGCTCTAGAATATCTTTAAATTATTTTTGTTTGTTTGTTCTTCCCATATATCTAGGTCTATAAAGTGTAATAAACATAATGTGGGGCTAAAAGGGCATTCAGAGCTTACCACACGAAGAACTAATAAAAAGGCAAGCTAATTTAAATAAGTTTGAAACAGGTAGGTCCTTATATTTTTGGGAAATGGTTGTAATTGGAGTGAGCTTAACGGGTAGAGGGTTCAAATCCTTTGGGTAGAGCAAGTAAATAAAAAAGGGTTCGAAGAACAGGGAGAGGTTAGAGACAAAGATTAGAGACACAGGCATAAGCTAGAGACAGACAGACAGAGGTTTTAGAGACAAAGATTAGAGACACAGGCATAAGCTAGAGACAGACAGAGAGAGGTTAGAGACAAAGGGTAGAGGAAATTATAGAGAGATGTTAAATATAAATTTATAACAAGAGACGGAGGCTAAAGGCTATTAGAGACAGAGGTTAGAGACTGAGACAGGGATTAGAAGAGACAGAGGCTATCGAACGACAGTCCAAGCAGCCATTTTGTTCTAAGTCAGCGATGGCAAAATTCTTTCGGCCTGTGGGCCATGTAAATACTTATCCAGCCTGCATGAGCCACTCACCGTAAAAATATTAATTAACAATAGTAATAAAAAAAAATAACTGGCCGATATGACCCGCGGCCTACGGACCTTAGTTTGGGTATTACCGATCTAATGGATTGAATGTAGATCTATGTCAAACATGGACAAAGTTTCCTTCACATATAGGTTTACACGTTCAGCCGACATATTCATAACAAATAATAAATACTGTGAAAACGGGTTTACCCGATTTGTTAAAAAAGTTTCATCCTTTAATAGAGATACAATTATGTACTTTTTGTCTATTTTTAGGGTCCCCCTGTTGTGGGAGGAACAATAAACATTTACTACTGTCTCTGCCGTGATCTAAGGAACATTTAGACCAAGTTTTATCAAGATTGGTCAAATGGTTTTGATTTTTATTCGGGACATACATACATACATTACTTTCTGCTTTATATATTAGATTGTCGAATCAAGTGGTACTTAGGCTCGGTGATTTCATTAAGCACTGTGTAGCAGAAGTTTTTAGGTGCCGTATTGCACTCGCGGGCCGAAATTTGAACGTCACAGTTTCTAATTGAAATAAAACAGATAACGGTAAGCATTGTATGGTCTTCATTACATTTTTTTTTCAAATTAAACCCCTTCTCCCTACAAAAAAAATGGGGCGGTGTCACGTGACTTGAGGGTTTATCACGTTACAACTAACGGCCAGACAATCCTCCACACTATCAGAGACCGTCGCTCATTGCGTGTGTCCCAGAGCCGCCAGGGGACGCTGCTGTCTATTTAGTGTCCAATAAAATGGCGTTTGAGGGCGAAACGGAAGAATTATGAGAAGGACAAAGACTGTATGAAATCTAGAAAAGCATCAGATCAATTTTTTTTTGTGTACAAGTTGGAATGATTAAAATACATGATGAAACTTTTAACAGAGTTTTAGACGGTAAATAGAAGGACTAGATTTTGTCGCGGAAGATTATAGTTGTCAAATACTTACTCTCTTTGATCAACAGTAACTACATAATTAAAAATAGGTAGGGGAATAATGTCTATTGGAACAAAGCCGACTATGTGGATCTGACGTAATTATCAGCCTTAGTAATCATGAGGGGATCATATGGCCAGCACGAAGACCAGGCGACATTAATATATAAGAATCATATACATAGTGCAGCGGTTAATAGTCTAACGCTTGGCTACCTAGCCTTATAATCACTACATACTGTGACTGAATAGTATCTCTAAACTGTCACTTATGCCCCTAAATAATTTATTAAAATTGCCAAATTAAATTACCAAAAAATGATAGAAAAATTGTGACTTCAACAGTGCCCAACAATCGAGATCTGAAATAGCTAACAAAGTAATAGATAATAGTTTAGGAGAAAAGAAGTCGAAGCAGAATCGACGATATATTTGTACGAAACAGAGGCTAATTTTAAATGTAGACTAATCTATTCGCTACCCTTTTTTAAAATGTTTATTCTTTTCATTAGTTGTCACTACCGAAGGCCATATGACCTAAACATTGTATTTTTAAATCATTAACTTTAAAAAGTGTTTTTCTGTATTGGTACTTTGATGGCTCTTTATACAAGTACAGATAAAGTACAATCTTTTTCCTCCAACTGTTATATAACTACGTAAAAACGTCAATAAAATGGTAGTAGCGGTTGGTTAACTAAACGTTGATTTGATTCTACCAAACAGAACGAAATGGCACAGCGGGTTTGATTCCGCCCCAGACCTAATCAATAGACGTTAGTAGCAAGGCCAGAGAGAACAGATTCTATCTCATGAGTCGCTCATTCTCTGGCACCGTTGGTCGAGCCTTGAGTCGAGTGCCACATAGCACGATGTCAGAAACACTTGCCCGACATACATCTTCAACCAGATGATGAGATGAAGTTCTCACACTAACGGGAACACGGAATCTTGATATTTTCTGGCCTCTGGGATTAAAAGACCTAATTAATATATAGTCAAGATATCAGCTCAGACAAGAGGCTAAACAATGTTTAGTAGTAAACATGTAGAGACCACTAGATGGACAAGTCAGTCAAGATATAGTAGCAGTATGTAAACATTTTCTGAAAAAACTTCTAGAAAATGGAAGGAGATAGAGAGGTGGCCACTCTTAATAAGTCAAATGATCAAACCAGATCAGCTTTCATCTCTTCTCAGTATTGGGAGGTCTTCCTTGTTGCTAGCACGAGTGTTGACTTATACAAGTAAAAGTACAAACTCGTTTGTTTTCTTTTTGCCAGCTAGAGTGTTGACTTCTAAAAATACAAACTCTTCTTTTTGTCTTCTTTTCCTGGTATCTGTTACCCAGCAAAAACAATTCATTTATCGATGGTCTTAGGCGACCCCTGACAAATCGTCAATCGACCCCCAAAGGGGTCGCGAACCACATGTTGAGAACCCTTTACTTAAAGGGACATTATTTAGCTGTGAATCTCAATGTGAATGATTGAGAGAAAACAAATCTTTAAAAAAATAGAAGGAATTGAGATCAAAACCCGATACAGGTTATAATCCCAGAAGACCTAAAACACAACAATTGGAAACAACAATTAACAGTATTTTCCCTGGCATGATTTTGCCCCAGATGTGTGTTGTTATTTTTTAGGCCTGGAACGTTTAGCAGAATATCTTATCGGAGCTCGGTAAGTCCTATCCCATGATATACAGACGTTAGTTTAAAAAAAAAAGGATTACGTCCTATGCGTTTTCCTAGGTCAATCTAGTCATGCATGTTACTTAATGACTTAAATTTTCCTGGCTGACTCAGGCAACCCATTCCATGCCAAATCTTAAGATCAAAGACCTAAAAATAATAAGTTAAATAAATAGAGTTGGAATCTAGAAAATAACTAGATTTGGACTATTTGATCTGGATATTTTCACATAGCTCTATTATAAATACCAAAATATAAAAATAATAATTTTTTTTGCTTCCAATGCATTATTATATTTTTTAAAATAAAGATGACGATACATTTGATTTTCGATCAATGGACTCTTTCAGTAGCAAGCAGAACCCACCTGGATATATACTGTTTGTCTATTTTCGTAATTACGATTGATACAATTATTATAAGCTTGCATTAACCATGTGGCATTCAAGTTATACAGCAATCTAGAAAACACAAAGTTATTACGAATAGTAACATTTTTTCCCCTTTGTTTCTAGTTGGTTTAACTTTGGGGTACAAGCTTTTTTTTCTAATACATGGTTACTATAAAAAAAATATTTAACTATATATTTTTTTTAAATGATTATTTTGAATATGTATTTATACACATGCATACACAAATTTAATTTCTTTTTTCTTTTAGGTAATGGACAGTCTTGATATATTTATTTATTAGTAACAATGTTGATATATCGGAATCTATTAGTATCGTGAGTTGCTGCGCGCTTTACCAGTGTTTATTTCATTATGTCTATAATCCTTATAAAGTATTGTCATAGTAAGTTGTTTGCACCAGCAGAAGTGTGAAAGAAATCTTTTCTATATTCAAAAGACCAAAAACAAAACACAAATTGTCATATATATATATCTATCTAATTGTACAGTAATATTTAATGATATTATATACATTCATAACAACGTGTTTAATTTCAAAACTAGTTAATATTTTATTCTAGTAGGCTAACGCTATTTGTATCAATTATTCCCCTTTAATTGTTTCTATTGGCACAAACCCCCCCCCCCCCCCCCACCTCATCATAAATTGCTACTGTGCGCATAAGACCTTGCAAAACTCATGCACGTATTTATCAGGATACATGTTCTTTTTCATTTTTTATTATTATCCTCCCAGGGTATCGCCATGGTCAAATTAGATGAGAATGTGTCATGTTTTTAATTAAGTCAGATTAAGTTCGCTAGTCCAGCACGGCTCACACTGACCTCAATTATGATTACCTCCCATGAAGGTCATGTTCAGCACGTCATGGAGTGGAGATTGATCGCTGGACACCGCCCAGTGTCGCTTGATTATATTTTACGCTAATAATGTCTTTACCTCGTTACGTTTCTCTTCCGCTCCTTCTCTCTTTCTGTGTGTGAGTGTGTGTTTCTACTTCTCTCTATCTCTCTCTTTCTGTGCGTGTGTGTTTTTACTTCTCTCTTTCTTTCTGTGTGTGTTTCTACTTCTCTCTTTCTCTCTCTCTCTTTCTGTGTGTGTGTGTTTCTACTTCTCTCTTTCTCTCTCTCTCTCTTTCTGTGTGTGTTTCTAATTCTCTCTTTCTCTCTCTCTTTCTGTGTGTGTGTGTTTCTACTTCTCTCGCTTTCTCTCTTTCTCTCTCTTTCTGTGTGTGTGTGTTTTTACTTCTCTCATTCTGTGTGTGTGTGTTTCTACTTCTCTCTTTCTCTCTCTCTCTCTTTCTGTGTGTGTTTCTAATTCTCTCTTTCTCTCTCTATCTTTCTGTGTGTGTGTTTCTACTTCTCTCGCTTTCTCTCTTTCTCTCTCTTTCTGTGTGTGTGTGTTTTTACTTCTCTCATTCTGTGTGTGTGTGTTTCTACTTCTCTCTTTCTCTCTCTCTCTCTCTTTCTGTGTGTGTTTCTAATTCTCTCTTTCTCTCTCTATCTTTCTGTGTGTGTGTTTCTACTTCTCTCGCTTTCTCTCTTTCTCTCTCTTTCTGTGTGTGTGTGTTTTTACTTCTCTCTTTCTCTCTCTCTCTCCCTATCGCAATCATCGTAGCATCACGCTGAGATTAGCAATTAGCACCAACTTGCAACTAAAAATTAAAACCACGTTACGTTGAGACTAGAAGTCAGAACCACGCTGCGGCTGCAAGATAGCACCACACTGAGATTAGAAGTTAGAACCACGCAGTGATTAAACGTTAGCACCACATTGAGATTAGAAGTTAGAACCACGCAGCGATTAAACGCTAGCACCACACTGAGATTAGAAGTTAGAACCACGCAGCGATTAAACGTTAGCACCACATTGAGATTAGAAGTTAGAACCACGCAGCGATTAAACGTTAGCACCACATTGAGATTAGAAGTTAGAACCACGCAGCGATTAAACGCTAGCACCACACTGAGATTAGAAGTTAGAACCACGCAGCGATTAAACGCTAGCACCACACTGAGATTAGAAGTTTGAACCACGCAGCGATTAAACGCTAGCACCACACTGAGATTAGAAAGTTAGAACCACGCTGCCATAAAAGTTAGCACCACGCTGCTATAAAAGTTAGTACCACGCTGCGTATGGAAGTTAGCAGCACTAAGCTGCAAATTTTATTAGCACCAGGCTACGACATTGTTTTTTTTTTTGTTATTGTTTTTTGTTTGTTTTGTTCTGTTTTTTGCATTTCGTAGTACAGTTCCTGTAGTTCTCACTATAGTGACACTAGGTATCAACACTGGAAATAAATATGAACAATTTAAAATATAGGGCTGACTGGCAAACAAAATGCGTAACAAGCAAACTACTCAAAAATACTTTAAAAAAAACAACAGTGTTAATAAAAAACAACAACTGCACACTTATAGTCATTTATCTCAATACTCTGAGATTTCTTCCTCTTTTTCTATATCAAACAAAATTAATTATTTACCACTAGTTTTTCATTTATAATAATCATGTGTTTTCATCGATAATGAATATATGTGTTAAGTTTTAGCTTGATTCGAGAATGTGAAGTGTGAGAAATAATTTGCACAAATTTTGTACCAGACAGACAGACAGACATAGAGACAAACGGAGTAAAATAATATAAAATTTGTAAAGAGAAACCAAGCGTTCAGACAGAGCAGCATGCAGACCAACAGACAGCTAATTTTTGAGGTAATAAGTATTATTTTCTCTATCAAAGCATAAAATACAGTGTCCACGAGCAAACTGACCAGAAAAAAAAATCCCTCTTCATCCAGTTATCCCATGATTCATCCCGCTATCTATTCCAAGGTATAATCAACCCCCCAGGCTAAATATTTCAAGAAAACTTTTTTTTTTCCCCTTTCTCAAAATAGATTTATCTAGGCGCCAAATCTCGTATAATCTCGCTAAGATCTCGCAAAGAAAGAAATGATTGCAAAAAGGCTTGATTACTACTGATTATATTTTGTAAAAGAAAATTAATTTTCAAAAAAATGAATCGTATATAAACCACGTATTAGTTGTAGCAAGGAATTCTATGTTGCTAATTGATCACGTTTGAAAGTTGCACTGCCATTAAACGTGAGGTACAAGGGCATTGAGTTATGTAATATAGGGCCTACACATGATTCATTAACTTTAAGTCTCTAAGTCTTCGACTGTATGGCTTCTAGTTTATGTCTTCAAGCCTATGTCTTCGAGTCCATAGGTCCATGAGTGTATACGTTTTCAAATCTATATGTCTTCGAGTCTATATGTTCGAGTCAATAAGTCTTCAAGTCTATATGTCTTTTGAAGCTCAAGCTAAGCTGTTTGTTTCTGTTTTGCTCAAGCTAAGCAGTTTGTTTCTGTTTGGTTCAAGCTAAGCAGTTTGTTTCTGTTTGGTTCAAGCTAAACTGTTTCTGTTTTACGTGTTTCGGGTGTTGATTAAGAATTAAAGATTGTTACATCATAGCTAGCTGATAACCTTCCACAGAACGGCGTTAGATGGCGGCGGAGAAGGTTTGAACCCGGGACCATCAAGACGACAGTTCGGAACGCGCGCCGCACGACCAGGAAGCCATCCAAGATAGTCT
Organism: Biomphalaria pfeifferi; assembly: GCA_030265305.1. NCBI lineage: Eukaryota > Metazoa > Mollusca > Gastropoda > Planorbidae > Biomphalaria > Biomphalaria pfeifferi. The sequence goes on along the minus strand of JASAOG010000173.1, from coordinate 383,619 downwards.
ACATGTAGTGTTACATACAAGTCTTAGACACACAAAGCTTACACATTCTGCCCTTACACACTCAAAAATTACACATTCACAAACACACTCTCAAGTAACGTAGGTCTCATGGTTTATGTAAATAGTATGTTTGCGATGGATTACTTCAGAAAATACGATAACTTGCTCATACTGTTATGACATAGAATTTCCATAGTACTAAAATATATTTCAAGCTATTTCTCAGAGAAGATAATGTTAGTGCGCTATATATAAAAGTGGTAAGATAATAAACGGGGTCAGTGAGTTGATCAAAATAGGTTTATATACTAGTAACTAGATATAATGTCTACTGTTGTGATTATACCATTGAAATTAAATTATACTGTGTGTTCCATATATCTATGATTTCAATTTGATGATTAATATAAATTCTGTTATTTCTTCATGTAGATCAAGTATCTCCGACAAATCAGTGGAACTCGGATCATCAGACACAGTTTTGAAATTGCAAAGCAGTGTTAAACACACAATGCCATCGTAACACACGCACATTAAATAACTACCTATACAGAGCAAACAAATGCTCATGCAACACTTGCACATATAACACTCTCACATACATAAACACTTACAGATTCAGCACTTACACCTTCTACACCAACACGTCCATTGGTTACACATACGACTTTTACACATACACTCTTAGTCAAGCAACACATACACATACCGAGCTAAGACCTGATACGTCTCCCAATACAGCCCTTATTGTTACTTTTAAGCGATACAAACACATAATGAGCCCATATCCTGAAAACGCGAGTATTGCTGCCCGTTGGGGATTTCTATGGGAATAAATCTAAGTGCTCAATGGATTAAGATTGATTTGCCAAATAAATTCTCAGCACTGAGCGAGGACGCAGGAGAAAGAAAAACAAGAGCAAATATTTAGTATTGCTTCTTTTTTTTTTTTTTTTTCCCTGGCCATATTTAGCTGAGTGCGCGTTCAGCAGTGTCATTTCCTTGGGAGAACTGATGGCGTGAAAAGACGTCCATCCGACTGTCATTTTTAATTTGGAACCCGGATGTCACGGAATTTCGCAGCAGAGGAGCGCAGCCTTGAGGAGTTTTTACCGGGTCAGGGAGATGTCGTTAAGTAATGTTCTGAGGCGAGTCTGACGGGACACCCCCCCCTCCCCCCCCCCTCCCCTGAAAAAAAAAGTTATGTCACGACCATTTGTTTGTTTTGAATCATATTCAATAGAATGCAGTAGAAGCAGCACGTGCACAGAGAAATGTGATAGTATCAGGAGGAATTTTGTTCTCCACTTCGGAGTGATATGCGTTCTAATCTAATTTCTGAAGCAATATTACTAAAACCTTTAAAAATTAAATGTTTTTTTTTTTTGGGGGGGGGGGGGATCATAATAAATTGTGTCTGAAATTCTCAGGCGATACATGGGACGAGACATTTAAAGGGAAACCAAATTCTTTATAGTCTCTTGAAGAGTGGCCACTGAGAAAAGTTTAGAATTATTGTTACTGAAATCTTTATTACTATTATTCTAGAAATTAACTAATATTCATTCATTGGCACTGCCAGGGTCGAGAATCGTTATAAGGGGAACAAAATGCAAAATGGTTTCACTATTCTTAAAAGATTGGGAGTGGTGACCGAAAAAAGAAAAGAGAGCAGGTTATCAAAGGGTTAATCGTATTCAATTGTAACTTATACACATATATTTATTATTATTATTTAGATCAAGTCTTGTCTTTAATTACGTAAATAATGCTTTGTTAAAGCCCTTTTTTTCCCCATTAAACATTTAAACAGTTTGTCAAGTGATAATTTGACAATACATACAAGAATGGCTTTTATAGTTAGTTGAATTGCATTATTGTGGGGATAGTTCTGGGTATAGGGTTAGCTTCGGTCTTAGGTCACTAATCCGGCAATTAAAATCACCATAGTCTCCAGCGTTTTCAGCCTTTCTCCTTCTGATGTGTTGAACATGTGTGTTTCAGGACCCATCTGTCAACCTGTCTTCAATGTGGATCTAGTGTGCTTTTTGTTTTCCGCAAGTTTGTGTCAATCTTGTAGAGCCTCAGGTCACACTTACATACATCAGTGTATCTTAAGGTTGGACGCCCTGTAGCTCTTCAGCCGTCAATTAGATCACAATACAATACAATATGTACTGTGGAAGCCGGTCCTGTGGCGATCCATACCAGTTAAGACGTCTACTTCTAACAGTGCGATTGTCCTGGCACCCTGCAGGACTTCTTTGTTGGTGATTCTATCTTTCTTGCCTTCTTATTTTCAGAATGCGCCTTAGACAATGAAAGTGGATATTATTGGCCGTTTCATTGTTAATATATTTGTATAGATCAAATAACTTATTTTTTTCAAATATGTTTTATTTTTTTCAGTATGTATGGAGGCGCGGTGGCTGATCGGGAAAGCGCTTGGCTTCCGCACTGGGGTCCCGGATTCGAATCCTGGTGAAGACTGGGATTTTTAATTTCGGGATCTTTGGGCGCCTCTGAGTCCACCCAGCTCTAATGAGTACCTGACATTAGTTGGGGATAGTAAAGGCGATCAGTCGTTGTGCTGGCCACATGACACTATCGTTAAACGTGGGATACAGAAACAGATGATCTGTACATCATCTGCCTTATAGATCGCAAGGTCTGAAAGGGTAACTTTACTACTTTTTCAGTATGTATATTCATTTCTTCCTTGACATTTCAGTGTAGTTTGTTTCCGCCAACCACAAAGAATTATCCTCAAAATGAAAGTTTCAGAAGTTATTCTTTTTATGCATAAACAAAGACACCTTATTTCAAACGTTCTAAAACTTGAGAGGAACAGATAATATTTGTGTTTATGTCTGCTGTGTGAAAGAATTACGTATTCTGTGAACATACATGAACTTATCTGGATAATCTAAGCAAACTGTACCCGGTGTAAACATAAACATGAAATCGCCTACGGTAGATCAATGCGCGCTTCGAGCAGACGATTTCCAGTCAAATCATGCCGTGCCCTTGCGCACCGGCTGACAGCGGTTTAAAAAACAGAGAAACGGAAGGAGGGAAAATGTATGGGTGTTGTCTACCCATAAAATTATTTTTTAAAAAAATTAAATTTAAAACAAGAGAGAAAAAGGATGAGAAGATGGGTTTATTTATTTTTTTTCATGATTTATTGATTGAAGAGAAAACTAGTAGCAGGGAAAACAAAAGAACAATTAAAGGAACAAAATATTTACCAATACCGAATAAACGAAACAAATAGTTTTAGAAGTTTTTGTAGTTACTTTTCAAAATGATCAACCATCACGATTTCTTTTTTAAATTTAAATCCATACAATGGAGTTAAATAAACAAGGTCAACTATTGTTACTGTTGATCTTAGTGTGACTTTTTAATTCGACATTTATCTAGTTACAATGGACCTCATTCACCAATTGTAAACAAACATCACTTTGCCACGTGGTTCTCTATCTCTTCTATACAAATTACGCAATCCATATAGGCTGTCACGTGATACGTAATTTTCATTGTTTATCAATATTATCACGTGGCTAATTGTTTGTTTGTTTACGATTGGTGGATGAGGTCCATTGTTTTTTTTTATAATGTAGCTTATACACACATGTGCCTTGCAGAGTACAGACTCATGAGTCTGTTTGGTTCAGGTTGTCCCTAACAGCGTAGTATGTTGTTAGTAAAGTAAACATAAAGGTACTCCCTTTCAGATCTTGCTCTTTCCGAGGCCGACGATTAACGAGGGTACCATGTGCCTGGCATGACTACCCCCAACGTATATCAGGTACCCACTAGGGCTGGGTGAACTGAGGGGCGTTCTAAACATTCCAACAATCAAAATCTTAACCTGAATTCGAACTTAATTCGGAAGCGAAGCATTTTATCACTCGGCCACCACGCCCCATTAGTGTGTCTCCATTGAATTTTGAAAATATAATGCCCAATAGTAGTGCAGGTATGAAACCTTCATATGGTTGACTAATCCAGCGAAACAGGGGTTAGGTGGGTTAGGTTATGTCTCATGTCTTGTTTAGTAGACTATTGTAAACACTCCAGGTTAGCCTCATCTGGACACCTCCCCCTTCCCCTCCCCACCCCCAGGTATAAAAAAAGGGGGGCAACTAGACAAGGGCGACTCATGATCGTCGGGAGAGTCAAAAGCATGAAAGCTTTGGAGACGATCGGAGTTGACTTTTTGGATGTTTAGAGGATGCTTCAGGAATTCAGAATAATATGACTGACCATTGCAACCAGCGCTAAGAAAGGATTTGCTGACTAGATCTAGATCTATCTAACAACTTTTGTTTCAGCACCCCATGTCAGAAATACAAACAAAAATGTACAAATTTTAAGGCATGTCTTTTTTTTTTATACTTTCTATTGCTATCCTGAGGGTTTATGAAATAGATGAAATACATTTCTCTCGCCATTATTGAATTGCCACCCAATACATGTATTTTAAGACACCACCCAATACATGTATTTTAAGACACCACCCAATACATGTATTTTAAGACACCACACAATACATGTATTTTAAGACACCACCCAATACATGTATTTTAAGACACGAATCTAATGTGTCCAACCGGCCGTCAAAAAGTTTAGAATAGTGATAATCTTGCGATTATTGACACCTCTACATGTAGGCTTTCATATAAGCAAAAATCCTGAAATATTAATATTGTCACGTGAAAGCTTTGTTCAACAGACCGTGAAGTCGATTTGTTGTAACTGACATTATTGAATTACAGCATGTATGTGGGAAGATCAATGCCATTTTAAAAATTTGTTCAACGCCATTAATCGCTACATGTATAACCTGCCTAAAAGGTGAAAGGCGTGGAGTTTGTGCAGACGGCTTGGATTATTTCTCTTGGTGTGTGCATTTGGATTTAAGTTTTGTGTTTCTCGAAGTCAAGTAACGCATACTACTTAAAGAGCTCGTTGTTCTGTTATCAGGCATCCACTAAGATTGGACCTTTGACTTCGGCACTCCCCAGAGTGATAAGTATTTCGAAAAGATAACCGTAATGCATTGAATGGCGCAAGGCAACTGTACCGGGCTTTGATGCCTACTCTCCAATACAAACTTACTCACACGGACAAGCATAAACATATACCCTAGATCAGGGGTGGGCAAATTACGGAGCGGGCCACATGCGGACCGCCGGAGTGTTTTATGCGGCCCGCGCACACCTACGCAAATTGTTGAAACTGTGTCATTATAAAAAGTTTCAAGTAAACGAAGATTGAGCTAACGACTATGACTCAACTACAATATACTCAGTAGAGACACAATCTCAGGCCAGTATTTATTCAATGCTATGAAAAACTGTGTTGAGTGTTGGGTACGCTTGGAACAAGATGGCAAGTGTAACTACTAATGGAGCTCGATCTTTGACTGAGAAATACAGTTTGCTTATTTGTTGTTGTTGATGTTTTAAAGAATATCCCAACCATTAACTCTAAACAGGAAAGTTTCCACAAAGCTCCATAAAATAACATTATTGATCAATACAAAACATAGACCGTAGTTATCAGAGCCATAGGATATAAAGAACAGGCTGTTCCTATAAGTAGGCCTACTTGAAGATTTGAAAACAAAATACTCCGATGTATCCATTGGCTTAGCATGGGCAAGGTAAGGAGAAGAAAATAAAATCTCAAGGAAGAAATTTTTACGTTCCTTGAAGGACATTGTGACTTTGTTACTAATACTTCTGATAAAGCGTGGAAGACAGATGTCATGTTTTTCATAATTGCCATTGCAATGAGCTGCTTGCACATTAAATGTAAATGCATGTTAAATCTTTTCAAACAAGGCTTTCCAATTTCTCCAGGCAAGCAAGTGAAAACAGGTTTTATCATTTTCCTTTGCTGAAAGGTGAAACTATTTTAAGTAAAATGGTTAAAAGTATAAGACTTATTTTAGATTCCCTAATTATGGAATTTATAAAAGCAAATTTTAAGAAGCCAAGAACCAGTTTTCAATACCATCAGCTCACCATTCAGCTCCAAAGAACATAACTCCATGCAAATTATGACCTGAAAGAGAAATTCAAGTCAGTTCTTCCATGGGAGTTTAATGGGTGCCAGAAGATGTATTTCCACACTTAAAAAAACTTTGCTGCTAAACTTTCATATTATTTGGGTTAACATACATTTGTGTGGAAGCTAAACAAGTGTATTCAAAGGTTGATGTTGACTGACTGTTATTGGACAGCAGTCACAAGGATAACAACTAGTAAACTAGTAAACCCACAGTTCCGGAACATTACGAACGAGTGTAAACAGTTAAATACTTTAACTTCACATTAAGTACAACTGGACATTTGGGGTTAAATGTTGTGATGTAAAAGACAATAGCAAACTCTTTATTTTAACTCGTAAAATTGGTTTCGAAATTGCCAGCTCTTATTGTAATTCCTCAATTAGGAGTGTGAAAAAAAAAGACATCATACACAGTTAGCTAAAGTATTTTTCTAAGTTGTAAGTATATACACAGGTCAAATGTTTCCTAAAACTCCAACAATTTCGTTTCTATATATTCTCTGGTTACTATATACATGTCAATTAAAAAGGCATGGTATATCACTCAAACACAGCTACCATCTGTTGAATAAGTTTTTCATGAAAGATGCCTTTCCAAAACACACACGCTCACTAAAGACAACCTGCACCCATTAAACCACTGTTACATAAGCTCTGAACGAAGTGGTCGTCTCCTTTCCATTAGGACTAATACAGAAAGATTTAAAAATTACTTTATCCCACTTTCGGTCAGTGTGTTACAAGATCAGCTGTCGTCATCAAGAAATACATAGAAGTCTAATTCGTATAGCGCTGGTTGTGAGTGTGTATGTGTTTCGTGTGTGAATATAGTTCGTATTTGCATCTATATTGTTATTATTACAGTAGCTACGCTGAGGTGGTCAATTGTAGTCAAACTAAATTTCCATTTGTTTGGACCAATACATTTTTTATATCTTTTTAATGACAAATAAAATCTGAAAGTTTAGTTCACTATATTATTGTAACATAAAGTAAGAACTGATATTTTTTAAATTATATAACTGGTTTCTCTTTGAAACCAAGCAAGTCTCCCAGTATAGAGTAACAAATTGTCAGATAACTCTAGTGGCGGAGACTTGTGTTATCAGAAGAATGTCAGACTTGGGCGCCCTATTTGTATTTATGTATTAAAACCCGAATGCACGACTCTGTGAGGAACGAACAGCCCCCCCCCCTTCCCTTTCTCAAGACACACCCGTCCACCTCCCCCCTTTTTCAAGACACACCAGTCCACCTCCCCCCTATCTCAAGACACACCAGTCTACCTCCCCCCTTTCTCAAGACACACCCGTCCACCTCCCCCTTTCTCAAGACACACTCGTCCACCTCCCCCTTTCTCAAGACACACCCGTCCACCCCCCCCCCCCTTTCTCAAGACACACCAGTCCACCTCCACCCTTTCTCAAGACACACCAGTCCCCCCTTTTCTCAAGACACAGCAGTCCACCTCCCCCCTTTCTCAAGACACACCAGTCCTCCCCCTTTCTCAAGACACACCAGTCCACCTCCCCCTTTCTCAAGACACACCAGTCCACCTCCCCCATTTCTCAAGACACACCAGTCCTCCCCCTTTCTCAAGACACACCAGTCCACCTCCCCCCTTTCTCAAGACACACCAGTCCACCTCCCCCATTTTTTGTGTATCCCCTTTAGCTCACTAACACGCACAAGTTTTGGGTAATGTTTATTTGTTCTTGTCCAAATCTAAGGTTGACATGTACAACCCATTAGCGACCCCATGGCTGTCACTGCGCCTTCACGTAATTGGTGTCGTGTGGTCGTTTAAACATGTAGTCTTGACGCAACGGAAAGAAATTGACAGAATCGGGGGGCGGGGGGCGTTGGAACTGAAAACAAGGAATGTAAGCCTTTTACTCAAGACATCCCAAGAGTCCTATAACACATTCTATTATTAGGAACATACATCTCTAAAACAAAAGGAGTTAAAGAAAAAACACACGACGCGACAGTTTACAGAAGTGACCTGATGGATGACATGTGATCAAATTTGGAATATTTTGGCGCTACAATAAATACAAATTGACATTTCTCGCTATTTATTTAGACAGACCGAGTCATAGACAAACAGACAGACAGAGAGTATGTAAGTCTTAATTTATTACATTTTAAAAAGATGTAAATAATTTCTAGCGTACTTAATAATAATAATAAGGATAATATTAATCTTTATTGTCCGTAAGGAAATTCGACTTACATTGTGTGCATTGCAACAAACAAAACATTATAACTCTAGAAAACCAAAATATACATTCACACCCGACTCACTCATAAGTTACATGCGAAAATTAAATTAAACCTTTGCTATTTTATGTCTAAAATTAAAATGATTGCATTTGTAGAAAACATGCATATTATCCTACTATGTAATGATCCCAGTGATACAGAAGAGCAGAGTTTGGGATTGTTTTTTTTTCTTTTTACACAGATGGAGAGTTCTTGAGTGAATGTTTTTTTTTTAATATCATTTTTAAAGATTTTGTTTATATTTCAATTTCTATAACACAGATGTTAACGGATCCGCGTCTAGACTGTACACCATGCGACATTATCGAGAAATTTTATATAGTCCATGATCATTTACATTGTTCATTGGTATATACCCTCCACTGTTCCTTAACTTTTACCTATCTCTTAGTCTGTTGGAGCGTTAAGGCACCATGCAAGATTTGTCGACCGTCTTTATGCATTCCTCTCTGTCTATTGCCTTAGATAGAGCCTCTTTCAATGGCAGGCCCGTCCATTCTTTTATTTTGTCTTTCCTTCGCTTTCTCTGTCTGCCTCTTCTTCTTTTTCCTGTTACTGCTCCCGGAAGGAAGGTTTTTGCGAGCCCCGAAGACCTTGTAATATAACCATAGATTTTTAGCTTGCGTTTTTTTACGATAGTTAGCAGGTCATCGTGGGGTCCGATCGCTGCAGTAACGCTGTCTCTAATCTCTTGGTTTGTGATGCGGTCTCTGAATGTGATACCTAGGATCCTTCTGTAGCATCCCAATTCCATTGTTAGGATCCTCCTCTCTAGCTTTGCAGTCAGCGTCCAAGACTCGCAAGCATATAAAAATGTGGCCATGACCAGGGAGCGCATCAGTCTGATTTTGGTGCCGAGGGCTAAGCCTTTTGCCTTTTCCATATTATTTTAAGTTTTGAAAGGGCCGTGGACTGTGCAGGTTTCGTTTCCTCATCTGAGACAATAGCTCCGAAGCATTTGAAACTACTGACAATAGTCAGTTTTTCCCCTCTAATACTGATGACACTTTTAAAGCAATGTCGGCTATTAGTCTTAATTTGTTTTATAGGCATTTATTTGCATGCCCTATGCTGCGAAAGTCTGTCTATGCGCATCACCAAGTTCTTCTGTCCCTGCCAAGCCATCTATGTCATCCACGAAGCGCAAGTTAGTAATTATTCTTCCTCCAATGCTTACAGTACCTTTCTAGCCCACGAAAGCATCCTCCATAGTTCATGAATTATGAATTCAATGTAGCAAATATAAGAGCATATTTAGGTTGACCAGTTTGTAATGTCCATCACAAAGAACGAAGACCTCGATTTCTGACCACACGTACACGTAAATCTCCGAAGTTCTCACATCCCTCACGAGCGAGGACCTTAAAACTTTAGATTAAATTTAAAGTCAATGTCAGTAGTTCCTGCCTAATCCAAACCTTACGCGACGCTAAAATACAGTATTCAAATTATTTTAGAAGTCTATGTATCGAAAGCCTGATATTTCTTGCAAATCTAATATGCTAGGACAAAGAAATATTTATAATCATTAAAATTAATAATATTAGCTCTGTGGTTCTCTGAACGGGTGTAGCCAACATTCAGGGGAAGTAACTTTCTTCTTCACATTCAGTTTATAAGGAAAGGCGCTTGGAAGGTTAGCCGCAGCAACTATGATTAAAATACTGAACTAGAAATTTTCTACAGCGAAGTTGTCCCACAAGAACGTATTACAAGGTAGATGGAGAGCTACACGCTGGGTAAAAACAGAAAATGTCTCTGGTTTCCACAATGGCATAACTAGATGCCACTCACCGGGTGACTGAAGCTGGAATAACCCACAATGCAATCCTGACTTTATTGGGAACAGTCAAGTTGACTGACTGAGAGCGAGTCGAAGACTTAGTGCGCGGCAGGTCGAGAAAGCCATAATTTAGATCAGCAGTTACTTACTGTTCCCCCCCCCCCCCCGGTCCATCTTTTAACAGTCTAACACAGTGTTTCTCAAACTGTGTTCCGCGGAACCGTATTGTTCCGCGAGGCCAGACTCGGTGTTCCATGAACTACTGGATTAATTAACTAGTTGACCACCACGTGAATTAATCTCTCTAAAAAAATAATAAAATGTTCTACTAAATACTCAGAAAGTGCCAAGTGTTCTGTTTACAGAAATAGGTTGGGAACCACTGGTTTAACAAAACCCACCTTAGAGATGGTTTTTTTTTTTATCTTCTCTATTTCTTGCCTTTAGTTTTTCCAAGAGAGGGGTTAACCAACTTGTGTATGTGAGACCTTAGGAGTGCCTCCAAATGTATGTGAAGGGGTTTTCTAGAAAGACGTTTTACATATGACCGATTTCAAGACTAACCTACTACTGACCACTGCACACCATAAAATAGTTTTAAAAACTAAACAAAAATCGAATGGCTGTTATTGGATATTGATGCTAATCATTATCAGTCAAATAAAAGTGTATCACTGCAAGTCAACAACAAGAATATTATTATCAGTCAAATAAAAGAGTATCACTGCAAGTCAACTACAAGAATATCATTATCAGTCAAATAAAAGTGTATCACTGCAAGTCAACAACAAGAATATTATTATCAGTCAAATAAAAGTGTATCACTGCAAGTCAACTACAAGAGTAACACTTCAACAAATCTCAACGTATTTGGCAAGCGTTCCTAAGACTCATGTTTTTTTGAGTGCGTGGTTCTATTGTATACATCGATACTAATTTTAGCACCTGACGTAAGTCCTGGTAAGGTAATATCGAGTCATTCGACTAATAAAAAAAAAGGATCTGAACACCTGCCGTTGGTGTCTACCGTTGGCAGTTTTCTTAGAGTTGACATTTTGTTTTTCTTGTCTAGTAGCCTCCTCGTCTTCCTCCTTTCCCTAATTCCCCATTCCCCAAACTCAGACGTTTCAACTCATGCATCCCCCAATCCCAGTTCAACCTAGATCTATACTCGTAATAAATGTCCACTGTTTGTTTGTATCAGTTTTTCCAAGCCGATGGGTTGCAAACTCTCAGGGGAAGTAACTTGTCTTCTTTGACATTGCTTCAAGATAAACAACTCGGCACACACGCGCACACATACGTTTGGGGAACCTCTGATGCTGGCTTGCAGATTCACTACCGAATGTTACAGATCATAATTCAGCTCAATCTTTTTTTTTAAGGCTTCCACCTCTCCCCCCCCCCCTTTTTAGGAAAATTACACTACATTGATTTCCAACTAGATCGAGGTTATTCTATGAAATCGAGTTAGCGCTAAACTAATCTGTCAATAATATGTAGCCACTCTTTGTTCAAACCTACAGGTCATACTACCACATCGCTACAACTTTGTTCAGACCTACAGGTCACATGACCACATCGCTACCACTTTGTTCAGACCTACAGGTCACATGACCACATCGCTACCACTTTGTTCAGACCTACAGGTTATATTACCACATCGCTACCACTTTGTTTAGACCTACAGGTGATATGACCACATCGCTACCACTTTGTTTAGACCTACAGGTTATATTACCACATCGCTACCACTTTGTTTAGACCTACAAGTCATATGATCACATCGCTACCACTTTGTTCAGAAATGGAGGTCATATGACAACATTGCAAACTCTTTGTTCTGACCTACAGGTCACATGATCACATCGCTACCATTTTGATCAGACCTATAGGTCAAAGAACCACATCACCACTATGTTCAGACCTACAGGTCATATGACCACAACGTTAAAACTTTGATGAGACCTACATGACCACACACAACCACTTGGTTGGACAACGTACAGTCAAACTTTGCTGTTTCCATCGGTTTAGGAGTTAACGATTGAAATCAATACTGACTGCTAAATATTAAAGGTAGGCATAAACAACATATACACTACTTTCAAAGAAAACAGTAAAGCTTATATGAAGTGTAATTGTATCAATTATTTTAGATCAGTCGTGTAATTCATTTTGTAATGGATCTAGACTCTAGACCAACAGCAATAAATCTGTGCGATTAGAAATATTTTACAAACTGTTTTTGTTTAGCACTATTTCATGCTTTTAGTTTTCTCAATACTCTATGATCCTATCACTTCTCTGGACCAGTTAGGAAAATGGGCCGGGGGGGGGGAACAAAGAAGGGGATATCTTGGCGAATTTTATCGTAAACGCTTTTAAAAACATTAAAAAAAAAGGTGCGGGGGGAAGACCTGAATTTTAACTCATGACTCAAGCCAACATACCAACCACTTTGCTAGTGAGGTGTTATGAAAAAAGAAGATGGTATATTTTCTTTTGTTTCAAACTTACTTTAAAGCGGCGATCTATAACGGGGGACTAATTCAGCTTATACCACCACTTTAGTCGAGTACGATTTCTTTCCCTTGTTCGAGATACCAAACAAGATAATTAATTGCCAATAGTTAACTAATTGTCTTTTTTTAAATTAATTCTTGTGTTGTCTGGTAAAAGATAAAATAGTGCGAAATTTCAGCTCAGAGATTGGGTGTGGGAGAAATAACGTGTACAAACGTTTACCAGACAGACAGACAGACAGAGTGAGCTGATATAAACTTTATAATGAACTGGCAAAATAGAGAAAGAGGAAGGGGAATAAAAAGATCTTTATAATGAAGATTATCGCGTCCTAGTCCAGACTTCCTGCAGGACACCAGCGGATGGTATAAAGCAGGACTCTAACTTGACGACAGTCCGAACCGCGTACCACATAGCCAGGCAAGCCGTTTCTTGGAAGTAGTAGACCTATCGTTTAAATCCATAATCTCCAACACTGCACTAAAGCAAGAAATCTTTTGTACCAACTGGTCAGCCATCAATGTGGATCGTAGAACGAAAAAAGAAAGGTAAAGTAGTTCAACCACAACACATACACACACGCGCGCACACACACACACAAACACATGAAACTAATCGTCTGGGTAAGTACAGAGCTGCAGGCATCTGACATCACTCTGTGGTCCGGCCTAGTTAGTTAAGCTGGTCCTGGTACCGAGAAATAGAAACCAATCAAAACAGTAGAGTTTACAGGGCAGTAGCTAGTAACAGCAGAGTAATCTAAACCGCTCATCACAAACGAAATTTAGCCTCCGGGGGGGGGGGGGGGATATCTGGCTAATTGAATAAAACACCAATCATCTCGCTGTCTTTGGTGTTCAGGAGCAAAAGTAAGACAACACCAAGAAACACTTCGTCCCAGTTACATCCCTTGCAATGTTCAATTGCATCTTTCAGATAAAGTTCACATAAGGTTAGGTGTTTATATGAATCACAAAGCATAGGCGTATTCCATAAGCTCGTTGGTGGACATCTTGCTTGAACGTTTCAACGTATCAAAAAACAAAAAAATCCAATCCAAATCCATTACCAAGATTCGAACCCGGATCTCCTCGATTCAGAGGCCAAGCGCCCATCGGATATTTGGTAGCAGATAATTATTTTTTTTTGGGGGGGAGGGGGCTTAAAGGTTGTTTCACCAATTAAACGCGTATTAGAAAAAAATAAAACCATATAACATTGTATAAAAGTTCCCCTTTCAGACCTTGTGGTCCAAAGGGCAGATGATGTAATCGTCATCGTTTTCTAAGGCGTACGGTTAAAAAGGGTTTCATGTGGTCAGCACAGCGACCAACCGCCTTTACTTTTTCCCAACTAATGTCACTTATGTCAGAGCTGGGTGGACTCAGAGGCACACAAGGATCCCGAAAAAAAAAAAATCCCAGTCTTCACCAGAATTCCAACCCAGTTCGGAAGCCAAGCGTTTTACCGCTCAGACACCGCGCCTCCTGTAACATTGTATTAGAGATACAAAATCTCTAGATTTTATGTGAATGTCAGTTGGTGCATTAAAGAACCTACAATACTAATTTTTTTTTATGGACGGGGGAGTTTTGGAAAGTTAGTTTTACGAATTCCTTTTCTCGCGCTTCAAAAAGGCCTCAACTCGCACCGGAAAAATATAATGTCTCACTCTTTATCTATTTATCATCGGACTTTTTTCCGCGCAAGGCTATTACGTGTGTTAATTAGATAAATTATAAGGAATCGTGCATGTCAAATGTATTCGACCCCCGTGTAATTTATATCGATTACCAGCAAAGTAAAGCTGCCACGGCAGAAGTTGAATGCGAGTCGATGAGAGAGATCGTTTGGTTTTGTGGGAAGAAAATGCCGAATGGAGTTATCCTTTCTTGATTAGCTGGTGGCCACTCCTTCGACACAAACTGTCAAACGCATAGCGCATGACCGCGCATGAGCAGTAACACGAGAAATACTCCGTTTAATGAGGGGGCATATTAAACTGGATTAATCCGGCTCTTCCAACGGAAACTTATTTGGCGGGAACTTGTGTAACGGGAACGGCTCAAGTGTATGCTGAAATAAGGTCTAAAAAACACAGAAGGAATAAATGAGATAAGGGACAGGGGAGTAAAACAGCCCGACGGGAATGAAATAAATATATAGATTTATAGCTCAATAAGGTTACACGGGCTAGCTAGAAGATTTGCAAAAGATAAAGGCATGCATGTTTTTAGTAATGCCAGCTAAAGAAAGTATTGAGTCAAAGACATCGCTTATTCATAAGCTTTAAAATATATTATATATATATATCATATTACATCATATTACAAGTGGACTCTAACACGTCATAAAATACCAAAGCAAGATAGATAGACAGACTGACTGACTGAGAGACGGACGGACGAATGGGTGGATGGATGGATAGATAGATAGATAGATAGATTTACATAGTAGATAGATATATAGATAGATAGATAGATAGATAGATTTACATAGTAGATAGATAAATAGATAGATAGATAGATAGATAGATTTACATAGTAGATAGATAGATAGATAGATAGATAGATAGATAGATAGATAGATAGATAGATAGATAGAAAGATAGATAGATAGATAGAAAGATAGAAAGATAGATAGATAGATAGAAAGATAGATAGATAGAAAGATAGATAGATAGATAGAAAGATAGATAGATAGATAGAAAGATAGATAGATAGATAGATAGATAGATAGATAGATAGATAGATAGAGATAGATAGATAGATAGATAGATAGATAGATAGATAGATAGATAGATAGATAGAAAGATAGATAGAAAGATAGATAGATAGATAGAAAGATAGATAGAGTGAAAGATTTCCTTGTCTCTCCCTTATACTTTTGAAGTCTTTCCCCCGAACATGTTTCATTGTCTTCCTGTCTGCCTTAAGCTCTCCCACCTTCCATTTGCACTTCAGACATTCCAACAAGTTCTTCCAGGAATGTTCAGGTATCCTGGAGTCTTCTCTCCCAATCTTCAGTTAGCCAGGGAATCAAGGGAAACTTTGTCCACAGAGTTTGCTAGAAGAACGATGCAAATGTTGCATTACACAAGAACAAAATACCTGAACATCTTTGACTGGGCGGAGAAATCTCGTTAGATCAAACTCGTTCAGAACAAACACGTACTTTACACAGCGTGCGTGGGGCAGAGTGGGATATCCAAAACAACAATTGGGTTAGGGTTTCGAACTGAATCTCTAGGATTAGGGGCAGGGCCCGCATGCTATGCCCTAACGCTCAGCCACCTCACCCCTCTCTACTTTTGCTTGTGTCCTATGCATTACTTCAGTATTGCGTCGAAAGAAAAAAAAAATGTATAAATGATAGTCATCAGGGGGGTCCTTATATAGTTCAGGCTTCAGGGTCACATAAAATTAAACACGCATGTCGCGGGCTGCACCCCCACAGTGATATCATTATGCACCCGTGAGAAGAAGGGGCCGGATACACACCGCGTTACTTACCGCATTTTTGGCCAGCGGGTCGTAGTTGGCTATCACAGAATTTTACGAAGCTGGAAATGTTTGAGCACTCCTGAGAACAATGGGAAAATTGTGTTGACATTTCCTCACAGGGATTGTTTTTAGATGAGCAGAGCAAGCATTCCCCTTCCCTCTTTCTCGTCAGCTACATAGGTTTGGCATGAGCCACAGGTCTGTATACAAATGCTCCAGCACAAGAATGCGATGTTCTTTTTTTTTTTTTTAAGAAAGGAGTTTCTATGTAATTGCTGTTCACGTGTGCGTCTTCCAGATGAGTCGTTTTATTTACTTGCCTTTCTACTACCCCTTATGACGACGGGTATCTCTATACTTAGTATCAATGTGACGTTTAGTGTCTATCACTTAGCAACTTTTTTTCTGTTCCTGAGATGGGAAGGAACTATAGATACGGTTATTAATTAAAAACATTATAACACCTAAATTAATTTGTATGATCCATGCATTTGAAGATCAGGTGGCGCGATTGGCTGAGTGGCTAAGCGCTTGGCTTCCGAACCTGGGTCGATGAAGACGGAGTTTAAATCTCGCGATTCTGAGGGTGACCTGAGTCCACCCAACTCTAATGGGTACCTGAATTTAGTCGGGGACAAAAAACGGTTGGGAGTTGTCCTGGCTACATGACACCCTGCTCGTTAGCCTTTGGCAATAGAAACAGATGACCTTAACATCATCTGCCCCACAGATCGCAAGGTCTGAAAGGGGCACTTTACTTAAATTCAAACCACAAAAGAAAAAAAAAAAATTTTAAATGTTGTTCAAACCGGAACATGAACATCGTTTTTACTCATTTATTGTACTATAAATATTGTGTTTATTCTTCTCGGGTATTCACCACTATGAAATCGAAATCACAAAATAATCGTTTAGCCCCAGTTTTAAAACCTAATATTTCTGCAAAAGACTGACAGAGCTATTCCAGTAGTGACTCAAAAGACGACGACTTAAGTATAAAACAATCAACGTAACTGAAGAAGCTTCCTCCCAAGAGTTCAAAAGACTGAAGACTGGAATTGTTTTTTTTTTTTTATTCAACGCATGTCAAACGCATGTTGGAAATAAAATTTCGTAATCTAGATCTAGTTTCTGGAAATCAGTCAGCATGAAATAAAGAGCAATGTTATATATTAAATCTATTGTTTTTAGTTTGTCACGTATTACAAATTGAATTCTACTTTTAAATGGCTTGCCTAGGGGAACGTGACAATAGAAAAAGGTAGTTGTGTCACTTATCTTAAGTCTGAATTTAATCAAAGACTTACAATGAATAACAAACAAAAAATGACACAAGAAATCGGAAGGTAAAATATCCACTTAATGTTTAATATAATATAACTCAAATAGTACTTTTAAATGAATCATATAAAGTAAAAAAAAACAAACATTTACTCAATACAAAATGGAATGGTTGACCAAAACCCTTTTACAAAAATGGCATGTAAAAATATTACAATACAATAGTTTGAAAATATAACTACAAATACAAGCAAGGCCTTGAAAAAGAAAAATCTTAACTTACACGATCAAGTGGTATACCACGCACGGGTTACGCAATGTCTCCGCTATTCTGTCTCACGGCTGTCTCCGTATGTCTGTCCGTCAACGTTACGCGAGCGGTCTTTATATAATCTACCGCGCGTCGATATCTAGTAATTTCTAGAACAGAAAGTCATCAACACCCAGATCTAGAACGCTCTTCAAAGAGACAGAAGAAAAGAAAAAAAAAAACCACCCTCCTTTCAACCAGAGGTACACACATAGGTCAAGGACCGGTCACTGTCTGTGTGGCTTGACTCACCGTGAAAAAAAAAATAAAAAAAAAACTTATTACACAAGGGGCAGACAACCTACATGTCAAGAAAAAAAAATAGTATCTAGGCATTGTTACCTAGATACGTAACACCTCCCTCCTAAAAATAAAAAGTTTACATTTCCACGAAATGGAAATCTTTTTAGAATAATTACAAAAATGATATTTACATTACAGAATGTATTTATCATGATATATATAAAAAAAATATACATCAAAATACTTTTTACAATCTAGATAAGGCATCGGCGATAACATTTTCGCTGCCTTTTATGTGTTTAAGATCTAGGTTGTACTCTTGTAAAAATAAACTCCACCTGAGAAGTCGTTGGTTCTTGCCAGACATTTTGTGGATAAATGTAAGGGGATTGTGGTCAGTAAATACAACCAGTGGCCATCTGGACCCACTGATATAAAAATCAAAGTGTTGTATAGAAAGAATCAACCCAAGACATTCTTTTTCCACAGTAGAATAATTTCTTTGATGTCTATTAAATTTCTTGGAAAAGAAACAAATAGGGTGCTCTACTTGGAAATTATCTTCTTGGTAAAGGACTGACCCAACACCTGTGTCACTGGCGTCAATAGCTAACCTAAAAGGTTTTCCGAAGTCAGGAGCCATCAAAATGGGGGAGCTAGATAATATCTGCTTAATTTGGTTAAAGGCTTTTTGACATTCATCCGTCCAAGTAAATCGGACGTTCTTTCTCAGGAGGTTTGTTAAAGGACTGGCAATGACAGAAAAATTTTCGCAAAATTTTCTATAATATTCAGACATTCCCAAAAATCTTCGGAGTTGTTTCCGATCAGCAGGAATAGGGAAAGCTTGGATAGCTTCTACTTTGGCCATTACAGGTTTCACCTGGCCTTGTCCTACAATATGGCCTAAGTATTGGATGGAAGCCTGGCAAAAATCACTCTTACTCAGGTTTACAATAATTTTTGCATGTAAAAGTTTAGTAAAAAGACAATGCAGTTGTTTACAATGGCTAGAAAAATCTTGGCTAAAAATTACTACATCGTCTATGTATGCGTGGCAATTCTCCATGTCAGCAAGCAGGGCATTTATCATTCTCTGGAAAGTGGCAGGAGCATTCTTCATGCCAAATGGCATCACTTTGTATTGGTACAGACCATCAGGGGTGACAAAGGCGGAGATTTCCTTTGCCCTATCAGTCAGGGGAACCTGCCAATAACCTGAAAGTAGGTCTATTTTGGTGATGTACTTAGCTTCACCAATACGATCTATGAGATCGTCTATCCTAGGGA
Organism: Biomphalaria pfeifferi; assembly: GCA_030265305.1. NCBI lineage: Eukaryota > Metazoa > Mollusca > Gastropoda > Planorbidae > Biomphalaria > Biomphalaria pfeifferi. The sequence goes on along the minus strand of JASAOG010000173.1, from coordinate 364,313 downwards.
TAGGAAACGAATCGGTCTTTGTTACAGCATTTACCTTACGGTAGTCTGTACAAAAACGATAAGTCTTGTCCTGTTTAGGTATCAAGACACATGGGGAGCTCCAGCTACTGGAACTTGGTTCAATGAGGTCATTTTCAAGCATATACTTGATTTCTGACCTAAGTATGGCAAGTTTTTCAGGGTTGACCCTGTAAGGATGCTGCTTGACTGGAGTAGCCTCGCCAACATCTACATCATGCATTATAACATTAGTCTGTTTTGGTACATCAGAAAAAATGTCATTAAATTCATTAATGAGTTTCATGATAACTGGCCTTTCTGTCGAAGACAGATGAGACAGTTTTACATCCAAATTCTGTAATACAAAAGAATTAGGTATTTTGTATTGTCCAAATTTCTCCTTTACAATATCATCAACATGGCTATTTGAACAACTTTTGACTGTATTTAAAACACAATTACTCTTCTCTGAGTGATCTGGCCAAGATACATAAGGCTTCAGCATGTTTATGTGACATAGCTGAGTCTTTTTCCTACGGTCAGGGGTTTTGATTGTGTAATTGAGGTCACTAATTTTGGTCTCAATTTCATAGGGACCAAAATATCTGGCTTGCAAGGGTTGACGTGGTATGGGCAAAAATACAAGCACCTTATCCCCGGGAGAAAATTCTCTAACACGGGCCTTTCTATCATACCAGCGTTTCATGCTGGATTGGGTGTTTTGTAAATTATTTTTGGCCAGAACACAAGCATCATAAAGTCTAGTTTTAAACTTACTTACATAGTCTAAAAGTCCTTCAGTGGCTGTTGGTGACAACAAAGTCTCTTTTATACATTTCAAGGGACCGCGCACCGAATGGCCAAAGACTAAGTCAAAAGGGCTGAATCCCAACGATTCCTGGACGGATTCACGGGTTGCAAACAGCAGCATGTGGATTCCTTCGTCCCAGTCTTTTTCGTGCTCAAAGCAATAGGTTCGGATCATGTTCTTGAGAGTCTGATGGAATCGCTCAAGAGCGCCTTGCGACTCGGCATGATACGCACTCGACATGCAGTGTTTGATGCCCAACTGAGTCATGACTTGCTTGAAAAGATTGGCCGTGAAATTCGTTCCTTGGTCCGATTGGATGGACTTTGGTAGACCAAATAGAGTAAAGAACTTGATTAAGGCCTTTACAATGTTTGATGCTTTTATGTTCCTTAGAGGAATAGCCTCAGGAAAACGAGTTGAAGCACACATAAGGGTCAACAGGTATTGGTTGCCAGCTTTTGTCCTTGGGAGAGGACCAACACAGTCAATAAGTACTCTGCTGAAAGGTTCTTCAAAGGCTGGAATCGGCTTCAGAGGAGCAACAGGGATCTTTTGATTTGGCTTGCCAACCATCTGACAGGCATGACAAGATCGGCAGTACTGGATGACATCTTTCTTCAAACGTGGCCAGAAGAAGTGTGACATAATCTTGTGGTATGTCTTGTGGATGCCGAGATGACCTGACATTGGTGTGTCATGAGCCAGATTCATGATGTACGCTCGGTATCTTTCTGGTAACACGATTTGATGGCATATTCTCCATTCTTCTTCGTTGGATGCGTCTGGAGGTTTCCATTTCCTGAAGAGCATATCATTTTGGATGTAGTAGCACGTTGATGCTAGCTCTGCCTCTTGTGATGTCATTGCGGTTTCTCGGAGTTTGGCGAGCTCTGGATCCTTCTTTTGGTCCTCAATCAACTGTTTTCGAGTTGATGCCGGCTTTTCAGAATTTGGCGTTGGTTCTTCTTCAAGAGAAGCAAAGAATGTGGTGCTCAAGTCCACATCATCTTGGTTACTGTTGGCTTTGATGACGTTCTCTTCTTGAGATGCTTTCAACCTCATTGCCCTTGTTACTGCACACGCTGGATATAACTCTAGGTCTTCCTCGGGTGTGGCAGATAAGTCGGGTGTTTGAGTGACGATGGGTTCGGCTATCACCTTTCCACCTGCTAAGTCATTGCCTAACAGCAACGATATGCCTTCCAATGGTAATGTTGGTCGGACACCTACAACAACCGGTCCAGTAATGAGATTTGACTTTATGTCGATTAGATGTAGAGGCACATCTATACATCCAAGCTCTACGCCTCGTAACAGGATGCTCTTCCCAGTCGATGATGATTTTGACAAGGGCAAGATACCCTCTAAAAGTAGCGATTGTGAGGCACCTGTGTCTCTCAAAATGGTGATAGGTCGTAGACTTGTAGAATCACCGGGTAGTGATACAAATCCTTCCGAAATGAAAGGCTTAAAATCCTCTAATAAAACATCAATTTTGGTTGATGCAGACTGGACTTGGGTCGAACTCTCGCTGGAGTCATTGACATCTCTAGGAGACGCAGTGGAGAAACTCTTTCTTGAGTCAGTAGAACATCTTTTGGATGTATTTGGAGAACTCTTGATGGAGTCATTGGAACATCGGGGTGATGTCTTATGGGAACTCTTGATAGAGTCATGGGAACATCGGGATGATGTATTATGGGAACTCTGGATAGAGTCATTGAAACATCGGGATAATGTATTATGGGAACTCTGGATAGAGTCATTGGAACATCGGGGTGATGTATTATGGGAACTCTGGATAGAGTCATTGGAACATCGGGGTGATGTATTATGGGAACTCTGGATAGAGTCATTGGAACATCGGGGTGATGTATTATGGGAACTCTGGATAGAGTCATTGGAACATCGGCTTGATGTATTTGAAAAACTCTTGTTTGAGTCATTAGAACATCGTAAAGATGAATTTGAAGAACTCACTGTTGAGTCATTTGAACATCGTGGAGACATTTTCGGAGAGTCTTGTACAGTCAATACATTTGAAACAGGTGGTGTCGAGGTATTCTTGATATGACTTGATGATGAGGGAGTAAACCTCGCCGACCACTGTACTGTGCAAGCGCTGACTTTTGAAGGAGCTTTTTCGTTTCTCTTCCTCAATTTCCAGCAATCGTCAATTTTATGGCCTTCTCGTTTGCAGTAGGAACAAGTAGCTTTACTTGTAGTAGGTTTTCTGTCGTTTGTACTGCTGTTCTTGATGGAGTTGCTAGCAGTGGACTCAGGCTGTTTGACTTGTTTTGGCTTGACATCCGTCGTATACTTGGCAAATTGATGTGATATTATATAATCGTCTGCCAACACTGCAGCCTTGTGCACATCTTCCTCGCCACGATCAGCTATATGCGTACGGACGTCCAGCCGCACACAACTCTTGAACTCTTCCATCAGCATTAGGTTCTTGAATTTTGCAAAGTCGGTGCCGATTTCCCTGGAAGTGAGCCATTTCTCAAAGCGTCGCTCCTTTTCCCGCAGGAATTCTACATGGGTTTGGCCATCCGATTTGCGACAATCCCTGAACTGCTTTCGGTAAGCTTCCGGAACAAGTTCATATGCCTTAAGAATTAAGGCCTTAACAACATTATAATCTTTTTGTTGTTCAATGGTCAAAGAACAAAATACCTCTGCAGCTCTACCAGTCAAAACTGTTTGCAGCAAAGTGGGCCACAAAGTTTCAGGTACATTAAAATTTTTCACAGCAAGTTCAAATTGTGGAAAATAATTGTCAATTGTGGCTTCATTAAAGCGTGGAATTATTTTCAAAAATTTTGTTGCTTCAGCAGTATGACTGGCAGGGGAAGAATCTGGTCTTACATTAGCAGCTAACTCTAATTTTTTAAACTCTATTTCTATTTCTTTCTGCTCTCTAGCCGCTGCAAGCTCTAATTCTTTTTGTTTAATTTCCTTCTCTTTTAAAGCTAACTGGGCTTCTATTTCCATTTGTTTTAATTTTATCTGAAGTTCTAAATCTGATTTACCCTCATCGGGTCTAAGGGTTTCTAAAAGGTCTTCAGAAAATACTTCCTCGTCTACATAATGGATTACAATGTTATCTCTTATTTCTTGTTTAAGGGCATTTGATTTTATTTTTAACCCTAAATGTTTTGAAATAAGGACCAGTTCCTTCCTAGTAAAAGCATCAAGTTCTTTCACAGAGGGATTTGCAAGAAAAACCTGAATATCCATGACTAACTAGCAACTATTACAAGCAAAAAAAAAAATGTATACAATGTAAATATACAGTACAAAATCAGTACAACAAAAAACCTTAAGAGTTTGGTCAATACTATTGATACTTTACTTCCGACTCTTTGAACAAAAAAAAATTTTGTTAAAGTCAACTTCGCCTTTACAAAATTACTCAAGTAAGACGAAAATAGGTTCAGAAAAATATCCCGGACGAAAGCCCTCAAACTTCTTTTGTCACGTATTACAAATTGAATTCTACTTTTAAATGGCTTGCCTAGGGGAACGTGACAATAGAAAAAGGTAGTTGTGTCACTTATCTTAAGTCTGAATTTAATCAAAGACTTACAATGAATAACAAACAAAAAATGACACAAGAAATCGGAAGGTAAAATATCCACTTAATGTTTAATATAATATAACTCAAATAGTACTTTTAAATGAATCATATAAAGTAAAAAAAAACAAACATTTACTCAATACAAAATGGAATGGTTGACCAAAACCCTTTTACAAAAATGGCATGTAAAAATATTACAATACAATAGTTTGAAAATATAACTACAAATACAAGCAAGGCCTTGAAAAAGAAAAATCTTAACTTACACGATCAAGTGGTATACCACGCACGGGTTACGCAATGTCTCCGCTATTCTGTCTCACGGCTGTCTCCGTATGTCTGTCCGTCAACGTTACGCGAGCGGTCTTTATATAATCTACCGCGCGTCGATATCTAGTAATTTCTAGAACAGAAAGTCATCAACACCCAGATCTAGAACGCTCTTCAAAGAGACAGAAGAAAAGAAAAAAAAAACCACCCTCCTTTCAACCAGAGGTACACACATAGGTCAAGGACCGGTCACTGTCTGTGTGGCTTGACTCACCGTGAAAAAAAAAATAAAAAAAAAACTTATTACACAAGGGGCAGACAACCTACATGTCAAGAAAAAAAAATAGTATCTAGGCATTGTTACCTAGATACGTAACAAGTTACATTTTCTTAATGTAGCCAGAATTAGCAACTTCGGTCTCTATAAATAAAGCCTACCAAATAATTGCCGCTTTTTTATTGAATATAATTTGTTTGGCTAGTACTAGTTACTTTTTAGTTACAAAATAGTTAGTTTGGCTTCTAAATAATGACTTTTAGCTCCTTAAACCTTGAAAGAATTTTAAAAAGTAGCATAATAAAAAAAAAAGGTTTTTAAAGACCTCTCTTAAAAAAAAAAAGCAATTTGATTTACTTTCCAATTACTTGAATAAAGATCGACCACCATTCTGATCGCTTGAAAAGAAAATCTCTTAGTTTACGGGATGTCAAAGAGACTAATGAAAAGACCAGGTCGGAAAATGTTGTCTATTGAGTCGTAAACAATATAAAAATAAAACGGTCATTTGATGTGAGACCCGGAGCAGAATCACTATGTTAGAGTTTGGTCTCAGAGACAATGGCCAGGCTTCTTGCATTGTTTGACGTCCATGGCTTGTTCCAAGACCATTAAACAGTAATACTAAACGAGCTTATTGTATGGATTATGTTTTTGTTCTATCTTAACGAATGTCATTTTGTCTTTTTTTTTAAAACCTTATAAAAAAGATGATTGGTTTCGTTTGTTAGGGAATAATGAAAAGTTTCATGAGACTAGTCAACATGGGGAGAGTTGTACGTACATGGGCTACACGATTATAAAGGGTCTTTGTGTAAAAGTAGTTCTTTATGCAGTGTGGCTGTTTATGGTGGAGTCTGTGCAATGTGGTTGTACATGGAGGACCTCTATCTGTTGCGGTTGTACATAGGGGCGTCTGTGCAATGTGGTTGTACATGGAGGACTTCTATGTGTTGTGGCTGCACATAGGGGCGTCTATGCAATGTGGTTGTACATGGGGGAAATCTATGCAATGTGGCTGTACATGGGAAGTCTATGCAATGTGGTTGTACATGGGGGAAGTCTATTAGCTCTTTCTCCCCTAACTGACGATACCAACGTTGATTCCACCAGAATGTGGTAAATAATTACGGAGAGAAAGAGTTAATGTGGTTGTACATAGTGGACGTCTATGCAGTGGGGTTGTACATATATGATGTCTATGCAATGTGGTTTAATATGGGGATTGGTATGAAATGTTGTACATGTTCTTTTTATATGCTATGTGGCAGAACACATTTGATTTCTAGTTAAAAGTGAATGTACATAATATAGTAAAAAAAAACACACAAAAAAACAAAAAAAAAACCTCTCTCAAAGCTTGCGAGTTACGTTCCTCTTTCAGAGCTTGCGAGCCATGGGGCAGATAACATAAAGCTCATTTGTTTCTTTCTCTGGGTTTAGGGTTGGGTGGACACTGGAGCGTATTAAAAATGCTGAAATTCTTACTTCTCAGATTTTAAAGGGAATAATGCTCTTTTCTGAGCAACATTTTAACATTCGGCCACCTCGCGCCCCTACACACACACACACACAGACATACACACACACAGACACACCCACACACACTCATTCACACATTACATAAATACATTGGTAATGATAGCACTCAGCTAAAGGTTTCAAATTATTTTAGAAGACAACTAATATTTCTATGTACATTTACTGGTTGGCACTAATTCTAGGGACATAATTAGTGTGGGGGAGGGGTATAATTATGGATGGCTGCCTGGTCGTGTGGTATGCTTTCTTGATAGCCCCAAGTTCGAACCCTGTCTGCCGCCATCCTCCGCCGGAAAGTTTGGGCTAGGATGTAATAATCTTCAATGCTGAAGAAACACCCCGTACTAAGTAGCCTAAAACAGACAAACATAACAAAAACTAAACTTTGTTAGGCGCTTCCACGCCGTGCCTTATGCAGATAAATCAAACGGAGGTAACATTCAAATCACGAAATCCAATAACACAGGATAATGACCAACAACATAAGATAGTCGACCCTGATAGTGAATGTCTAACAAGGCGTTTAATAACATCGAAGGGAACCGTCGAATGTCGTCAAGCTGAATCTCTACGTCCATAAAAACTGCCTCTCTCTTAAGCCTTCAGAAGTTTTTTGTTTAAGTTTCGCTATTCTTCGTAAAATCATATTCTTGTTTTTACTACTCGCGTCATTGTCTCTAAGTCAAAACTTCCCCTGTTTATGAAAGGGATAACAAATTCCTAATCGTGCTAACTTGATAAAAGCATTTGATTTGTTTACTTTATGAAGTTTCATGTAAACTTTTTTTTATTTATCAACTAGAAACTACTATAATTTTAAAAAAATTGAATCAATCTACATGCTATTTTATTCTATTTCATGGCTGTCTAAACTGAAATGACTACACTAGTGACAGACTGCTATCTCCGAATCGCATGGGAGTTCAACGAGGTGTTGCCAAATTATTGATTTCCTTTTTTTTTTTTTTTGGTCATTTTCTCACTCTTATAGTTGGCAGCTGCATGATGGCGTTGGCCGCTGAAACAGTTTGGGATTGGAAAGTTGTATAGCTACTTCCCGCGTATGTAAAGAGAGATGGGGAGAGTTGGCAGCCCTTGTTGGAAGTTTGGGAAAAGAAAAGGGAGTTCAGGGGGGAGAGGAGGAGGTATGCAAATAATGCATTCAAAAAGATTCAATAGAGAAGAGAAAGAGAAGTTCAACTTCAAACTTGAAACCGATGCTAATTGAGCAAGGTTAGATAAATAGACTGAAACGTGATTGTCATGAGGGCGAAAATGTCCGAGCGTGTGTTTAATCTTCACGAGTTTTCCGCTTTTAATAATCTACATCTAAATCGGTCTCAGATCCTAGCAGTATAAAATATGTAGATATGTCAGTGTCTTTGAGAGACTTCATCGCCTTCATTGTTTGAACACATGCTCCAATTTCGCTTTTAAAGAAAAATAATAAAAGAAGAAGGTATTTAGTTCGCATTCGTTTGAGAATAGACGGGCAAATATATTCGTGTGTGGGTTGGAATAGACTTTTTTTTTTCGAAAACAAAAAGTACAAAAAGTGTTTCTGTTTTTAGAACTATGGTCTGTGGGTGGGGAGTGTAAGGATCATCTGTTTCTGGGGGCCAACTTTGACGACAGTTCCTTGATTTCTATCTTGAATTGAAATAGAAAGAGCATTTTGATACCCGAGTACACATTGAGACACAAGTATGTGGACTCTAAAACACGAGTGTTTAGACACTAAGACACTAATACACAAGTACGTAGACAATTATGTAAAAGTACGTAGACTCTTAGACACAGGCATGTGCACTCTGAGACACAATAATGTAGACACTGAGACACAAGTACAAAGACTGAGACACAAGTACAAGGGCTCTGAGACACAATAATGTAGACACTGAGACACAAGTACAAAGACTGAGACACAAGTACAAGGGCTCTGAGACACAAGTACAAAGACACTGAGACACACGCAAGTAGACTCATAGACACAGGCATGTAGACTCTGAGACACAATTATGTAGACTCTGAGACACAAGTACAAGGACTCATAAGACAAAAGTAAGTATAAGCTAGGACTCAACTAAGTACATTCTAAGACACAAGTACACGCTGAGCTACAAGTACGCACATCTAGTTGCTAACTTAAGGCTGCGGGACACCAAAAAGCCTTTTCTGGTGGGTGTGGCACAAAAACCACGCTAATCCGTACTTAACTTTATGCCTTAAACTTAGGTAGGAGGTGGCACTTGGAGATTAAAGGTCATACATACTAAGCTTATGCGCATTCAAACGCAGCATTATAAATCAAACTGTATAATCCTGTGCATTAAAGGAAAAGCTTTTAAAGACATTCCATACCAACTACTACGTCTGCTCCAGCCTTCCAACTACAAATCTATTCATAAATGTTGATTCAAGCAAGAACTCGCTTCTGTGCCTCTCAGTATTGCGTCACAGGCGTACCCCTGAATCTAAATAATATCCAAGTCTCTCAATCGATCGATAAATGTCTGCAAAGACTTTCCCTCCTCTACCACCCCACCCTCCTTTTTCTTTTTCACGACATTGAAACATTCACTGCACTTTAATATTGACAGTGTTAAAAGCTGAAGTGCTTGATGTCTGTTTTTCCAGTACCAAATTTACGTTTATTTTATTATTCAGAGTTTTGTAAGCTGTCATGAATAGCTAATTTCCTACACATTAAATGGTTTTTAACATTTCTTCTGGTTCATTGTCACTTTGATAAAAGAACTTTTGGACTGTACCAGTAAATAAAGACATTGACCTTCAAAACTTCGGAGATCAAGCTTTTCGTGTGAGGTGCAAGCACATCTGGGTTGTACGCGGACTTTCATGCGTCTAAGGCAGGAAAAAGGACAAGCAAATGAAAGCAAGAATATGAACAATTTCTGAACAAAGTTTTCACATTTGTTGTTGTGATACCATAAAATTCGGTGGGTTTTTTTTTTGTTGTTGTTTGTTTGCAATTCTTTTGGAAAATAAAGTAGAAAACAAAAAACGAGGAGTCGATAAATATAAAGCAAAGTAATCAGGCTGTAAACCTTCTGGTCAAGATACGCTCACGTGCTGCAACTTCGTGTAGTTGTCAATATGATATGGTGAAACAGCTACGCAGAAATACACAGATGCACTTTCTAGTTTCATAAGCCGGGACAAATGCATATACAAGGCCTCTAATTCAATAGCATATTGGAGATTTTCACAATAACCTAAGCAATCTCAAGGACAAAAAAAAGCTAGCTTTTTATAGTTTTTCCGCCACATATGAACATCTTGTATACATATTAATAACGTCAGTCAAAAGGGAATTTGAAGATTAACTATCACATACTCCCTTACTTTCTTATCGATACTTCTGTTCTGTACTCTAAATGAGCAGCCTGTGACCCTGGTGCACTAAAAATCAATTCATTTCGGCTTCAATTATTTCTGACATCGAGTCAGACTTAGAGCAATCATCGCATCAGGGTAGCTCGCCGTGCAAAGCATCCATTCATTTAGTCCGTGAACAGATCAAGTGTTTCGTGAACACTGTGTGGTGATATCCCCTAGAGACAGGACGCAGGGGCGTCCCCTAAGGAAAGAGAGAAGAGGTGCATATATTAAGCTTTAAATCTTAAGCTAAATACCAAAACAAAAATATTCGAACCGAAAGTATGAAGACATGACACCCCTCTGGGTGTCATCCTCTTCATTCCCTATTATACATTCGTTAATAGTGCTACCCACTTTCATAAGGCGCAGTGGCTGAGTGGTTCGAATCCTGGTGAAAACTAAGATTTTTAATTTTGGGATCGTTAGGGCTCCTCCGAGTCCACACAGCTCTAATGGTTTCTGGCATTAGTTGGGGAAAAGTATAAGCGGTTGGTCGTTGTGCTCGCCACATTACACCCTCTCTAACTGTGGGCCCCAGAAACAGATGAGCGTTACATCATATGCCCTATAGACCACAAGGTCTGAAAGGGGAACTTTACCTAGCTATTTAAGATGCCAACCGTCTATATCCCACCCGTCCAACAAGATGTTAAAACACCATGTAGCAGAATAGCAAACGAATGGGCACGATGACCTAAACGGCAGATGGAGTTTCAGCAAAGAAAATGTGCTATTGTGAATATATTTTTTAAAAAATATGAATCCACAGATTTGGTTACAGTCTTGACAGCTCGGATCAGCAACCTCTGGCACTATTGTTATGCCACGCTGTCCGGCAACAGCTTTAAGCCATCAAAGCTTAGCCAATCATCGTTAAGATAGAGAACGCGCGCGAGAAGGATGATAAAACTGGTTGAAATGAGACAGAGGACGATGAGCTAAGTATGTTGAAGAGAAAGTATTACAAAAGACAAGCCGCTAAAAGGAGTTTGTGTTTTTCACACAAACTCTTGGGCCCCTATGGTAATCTGAACTAACACATTGCACGCACATTTATCTTGGTCAAATGTGAAGAATAAGTTTTTAAAAACACATTTATCTAATTTATTTGCCATATTGCAATGTATGTATAAAAATAAAATAATAAAGTTTCATATTTCATTTAAAAAACAAAAGAGTTATCTATCAGAAAAAAAAAGTTTAATCGGTGCAATTATTTCTAGCACAAAAGTGAAATCTGATTTTCAATTACGATTGTAGATTTTGACACCTAAGCGTGACCACGAACTGACAGACAGAAAGCCTAAAAAGCAGCTAAAAATGGATGACGTGTACATTAAAATGACTAAGTTTCTTTTATTAACACCTTGTTTCCACGCAACTGTAGCGCACGGATCCTGTGGCTGTGTTCACGTTCTAACGTCACGTGGCCTTCTCTGTTCACACTTTGATAGGATCGATATCAATCTTTTGAAAAACCTATAAGTAAAGAATATAGTGATTCTAAAACATATCCCTACACAAATCTATGTAAATCTGGGTATGCAGAGATCAATATTTCTGGAGTTTTTACGACTAATAGTGTGAACAATATTTCCATAGGGATTTTTTTTTTTTACGATAAACTAGACTAATGTCAAGGACGCCTAATTGAACGTCAATGTTGCTAATTAAATAACAAACAAAAAAGAAGAAATAAAAAAAAACTGGCTATAAAGAGGTTGGAAAATGTTTATTCTGCAGGGCTAAAAAAGTGCAGACGACTTATAACTTTTAAAAAGCACAGCTATTTCAACACTTCTTTTATTTTGCACACCGGATACACCAAATCGCTAGCTATTTATAGCTTTTTTTTTCCAACATTAATATGAAAATCTCTAATAGATGTAACTCTCTTATAAATTAAAAAAGTGTTGAGTGTAAAGGAAAAAAAAAAACAATGTTAATATTGTTTTGTGTAAGCGAAAGAGTCCATGGCGCCAGTTAAGAATTATCTGTATGGAATATTTCTTTTCTGGAAATCGGAGAGTTCCTTTTATTCCATCAAAAACTGCCTTTTGATTTGATGTATATGGAGGTTGTTTATCTACACTGAGTCACGTGATTCGCATTCACCAATCAGAAACGAGTGTTTCTACGAAGGGGACAAGATTAGCTATTGACCTTTTGGAGAACACAAGATAAAGATGAATCATCTTTTTAATTAATCAACCTCGCTGGCAGCTCCAGCTCCTTTTTGGCTTTTGAAGTCGATAGGTCATTATCAGTACATGGTAATCCCCCCCCCCCACCCCCCCAAATTTTTTTTCGTTTCTTTCGTTTTGGTCAATGTTTTGGTATCCCAAGGGAGAGAACACTGCAGAAAATGGAAAGATACGGAGTAGCAGACGGCTTGAATTGATCTTAATAGAGAAAATCGGTTCATAAATTGGATAAGTGTGGTTGCTTTAGAACTACCTTTTCTTTTTAAACACTGATTCGGTTATTCAATTTTGTTCAGTTTAGATCAGCTTTAATACTATATGAATATGTTTTTATATTTGTTTTAATAGAACACGCTTTTCTTTGTCACAAATGCGTATTTCAAAAAGGATTGGAAATTTTCCACACTAAAGCAGGGCATAATTTACATATCTGAAACACAAGCTATAGCTTAGGGCTCCCAAGAAATATTTAACACTTTATCTGGACCTACAGGGGGCCCCGTATCTCAAATAGCTAAGGGCCTTTTCTTGTATAAATATGGCACTGAACTAAACTAGCTAACTAACCACACTAATATGCTTTTTTATTACAGTTGGATGTTTAAGATCCTTTTTATGTTACGTTCACTGAGTAATAAAATTCAGTTAGCGAAAAATAGAAGAGAAAGCAATAAAAAGACGTGTGATGGCGATATAATGGAACCTAATTGTTTTAGTTAGAAATTTAGTCTGACTGAATGTACCTAAAATTCTTTTTTTTTAAAACTTATTCAAGGGGAAGAACTCCGCACGTACAAATTATATCTCTCAATAATGTAGAAGCTATTTCCTTTATTCAATATCAAACACAAATATTAATTACCCGTAATTAATTGACTAATTGTTAATCTATTTTATTGATTCATGTCCTGTCTATGTCACGTACAAAAGTTTTGTGCCAAATTTCTCCACTATGTGTGCACCCCTTCATCGATTGACAGAACAAAAGAGTCTCAACTTGACCCGAGAAAGAGTGTTGGAGAAATAACGTGTATAAACTTTTATACCTGACAGACAGACAGAGTTGATATAAGCTTTGTAATAAAGACAACCGATTTTAAAGTAAATAGATAAACTGCTCAAGGCTATTAACTTTTCAACTAAAGCCTATATTTAAAAAAAAAAGTTATGGTGAAGAGAAATTTAAACACTTTACTTCGGTTTCAAAGTTTTGAGGAATGTTGATTCATAATGCATGAGAATAGACGCTTTGAAGAAAGTGTGGACCTTAGGCTACGTGTTTAATTGAGCGTCTTTGAAACCCACATCGTACAAAAGCTAATGTAGCTTTTATCCTTATTTGTAATATCATATTAATTTATCAATACTATTAGATTACTTTGTCTTCTAAACTCTTTGTTTAGTGTCATCTTCTCTGTTCTTATTATGCCTTGAGCTAAACATTAAGTTTGTTAACAGTGCTAGGTGCATTCAGTAAGTATTGTCATTGTTATTTCTGTGAATCTTATGAAGTAAAACAGCTTTAATCTTCTTGCAACCTATTTCCTGTATAGAGAACGTGGTGTTTTATCTTTGTGTGTTTGTATGTTTGTGTGTGTCTGTGTTTGCTTGTGTGGTTGTGTTTGTATGTTTGTATTACTGTGTGAGTATTTATGTGATTGTGTTTGTGTGAGTGTGTGATTGTATATGTTTGTTTGATTGTGAGTGTTTGTGTGAGTGTGTGATTATGATATGTTTGTATGATTGTGTGTGCATGTTTCTATGATTGTGTCAGTGTTTGTCTAATTGTGAGTATGTTTGTACTTCTGCGCGTGTCTATGTGCCAGTGTATGAGTAAGTTTGTATGACTGTGTGCATATATGACTATGTGTGTGTGTGTGTGTGTTTGACATTCCGTTGTGTATGTAGAAAGTGTCTTACACTGTAGGTATCATTTAACTACAATAATTCATAAACTCGTGCCTGCCTTTTTATATATCGCAGTGAGCATATTTGTACACCTTACTCTTAAGGTCCCGAAAAATGTAAAAAATCACAGTTTTTTGAGACACCGTCTTAGTAAAAACGTATCCAAATTCTGTCATTTTTTATGATGTTATTTGTTTTGTTTTTTTAATGGCCCCACGGAGCGATTGAAAAGATAGAAAGCTGGCAATTAATATAATCCAGACCTAATCTTTATTGCTGTACACTCGTCGATTTAAAAACGACTATAACAAGACATTATTAGAGTTTGGTAGGGATGAGATTTACTGCCCTTAGAAGCTATTTTAAGAATGGTGAGAGAACAAAAAAAAAGTCCAGTGGCGTCCCTTTGGAGACAAGCGTTGCATTGAATGGTGTGTAATAGGGTTATACTAACGGATCAATAGGAAGGAACTGTTAGACATTTTATGATCTAGATTCTACTTGCTTTGATTCCTTTTTGTTTTGTTTTTTTATCATGAATATCCAAGTCGTTTTAGTCTTGTGCAAGGTGGGGGTGGGGAGGGGGTAGTTAAGTAAAAATAAATGAAAAGAAAAAGGGGGTGGGAAAGGGGGGGGGGGGGTGTCAAACTAGAAATTAATTAACTCTTTCAGTGCGAATTATTTTGATCGAAATAAATGAAGTTTTCCGGACGAACACAAATTTTCAAAGGGGAGGGGGGGGGGGGTAGAGTTACTAAAACTAACTTAACTTTTTATTTTGTTTAATATTTTAACATACTTGATTTTATTTGAAAGTATAATGAATGGGCTACAAAAGTATAATGAATAAAAATACAGTTCAATCAACGGCAAGCAACATACGTTTCTAAAGCAGCATGCTGTAACTAAGTAACACTATTAGAGCCAGGTAAGGCGTTTGTAGCAAAGTAAGATAACATAACCAACTAAAGTGTCACGTGTTTGGTGGTGCTATTGCAAAGAAATGCGATGTGTGAAAGAGATGTGTTAAAGAGATGTGTGAAAGAGATGTGTGAAAAAGATGTGTGAAAGAGATGTGTGAAAGAGATGTGTGAAAGAGATGTGTGAAAGAGATGTGTGAAAGAGATGTGTGAAAGAGATGTGTTATGGGAGATGTTCATGTTCAAGTTAATCACAGTTATCTCCTCTTTGTTTACATTTTGATTTTTTAAAGATTCGGTGTACTTTTTTTTAAAGAATAATAAAGAAAATAAGAACAGAAATCGATATGAAGACGTGTGGTGGGCGTGTTCTAGTGGAACCTAAAGAAACACGGAAGAAAATGAAAAGAGGAAGACTACTAGAGATATTGTGAAATAAATAGACAAATAGGTCAGTAATTCTCAGCAGTCCGCTTTTTCTACAACTTTGAACATTAAAATTATATCTCATCCACAGACCTAATATCTATTATACCTAGACTGGACATTGAAATCTCCAACAGTACACAAAAAATTGTGAAAAACTACCAAAAAAAAGCTGAAACAAGGCGTTAGTTTGTAAAGTAGTTGCTTGAAAAAGCGTTACGTACATAACAATGTACATATATAGGTCTGCGATCTTATCATTATTGGATAAGAATTTGTTTTCGATTTCCAATATAGGTATAATATATATATAGGTCTGTGTTAATGTACGTCTATTAATGTATTCAACTCTTTACTGAACACAAAGAAACATTTGAGAATTTGCGGGAATTTCCACTAAAGCCGTATTCTGAATAATAAGAAGTAATCCAAATTTAATTTTAATATGATTATATTTTGAATAAAAAATATGAACAAATGTTTTCATTATGTAGCCAATTAGGTAGCTTTTTTTTTTTTTTACAAACAAATACATGTCCAGTACACATCCACTGTTCATCCACATGTGAAGAGTTTTCAAGCTAATGAGAAAACAAACTTGTATTATTTAAATTGAGTCGAGTTCGGTAATTCCCGTTGAAGCCGTGTTCAAAACCAAAATACGTAGGCCAAATTTAATTTGAAGATAATTGTAGTGTGGTGCTCTATCGGCATAAATATATATATATATATATATAAAATATGCAAGTCTATAACCTACATTTAAATTTCGAAATAGTGTGCTTGAGCTTGGGAGCCCTGGCTAATATCAAATATCAATGCACGGTGCCGGAGCACGCCAGTACAGAGCCCACTATTTCAACACTTTTCAAAATATTCAATGACTTCTTTGTCCACGGCTTTTAAGAGTTGCCAGTTTGGTCTAGATCTAAAGTTTACATTCGCACGTTGGGTAACACTTGTTTGAAAAGGCTTTATAATGGTGAGGTAATCCCGCATGAAGCAACGCGAAGATTACGTGATTATTTGCGGTAGGTAAGCATGTTACTCAAATGTGTTAGCATAGAGAATACGATATCTTGATCTGCAGACGTCACAGTGTGGAAAGTGGATTGCCAGGGAATGTTGGCATCAAACGAAAAACCTATATCTTGATTGAAAAACAAAAAGACAGCCTAATGGATGACTGATTCTGCAGATAGAGGGTTAAATTGATGAGTACACCGAGGCATTCCAATATACAGTGTTAAAAAGCTAGTGTAGATATATATTGTACATATACTTTATGTGATGAAATAATAATATTATTAAATATTTTAAAAAACAACGAGTAGAGAGAACGAAACAAATGCGATTGACAAGGGATGGGTACATAAAATAACGGGGCTGGAAGAACGGCACTGTTTCTGCAAAGGCGTAGCTGGAGGGAGGCGTGGAGCCAACCCACGAGGCGCCGAGATCATAATTTAAGATGATACATTGATGATAGGCTTTAAGTGAGAGCCAGGTGATGTGTCAAGTGGTAGATTCTACTCTGTGACGCATCGGCACCATTTTCTACTTACGGGCTAGCCTTGTGCACAATAAATGTCAGCTAAGCAAATCAACTTTTTCTTTTATTTGGTTTGGGTAAGTGGAGGGGGGGGGGGCGCGGAAGACGGATGAATGAAATGGTTATAATGTAGGAGCTTCTAGTTCTAAGCAGTAAACAGTTTTTAAAAAAGCCATTGATAGAAAAAAAAAAAGTACATTAAAATAATATGGGCGATAAAGAGCCGGTGTAACAAACGGAAGGTCTACTTACCAAGTCAGAAGTGTTGACGGTAGTTCAGAGTTTACAACATGTATAAATAGTCCATATATCCTTGAATGAAAGGTCGAAGGCAAAAAGACTAATTATGTCTGTTCAGTAGCACAAAGAATATGTTTTTAAGTTGTATATCCAATATGTTCTGGTGCATCCGATGTCTTATTAAAATAAGTCGAATAACGAAATATTCTTGAGTTCCACTTTAACTGTTATAATTATAATAAGGCATTATCATTATAAATTAATAACATTTAGGATAGTGTTATTGGGATCTACATCGAATCGATAATGCGCCTCAAGAAAAAGAGCAAGATTTTTTACTTACTATTACAAACTTCGAGATTCAAAGAAACGCCCTTACCGAAGACAGAGGCGCAGACGACGAAAAGAGAACTTAAATAGACCACCCGGCAGACAAAGGCTTCGTCTCCATTCATATGTGGCAAAATAGGCAGGTCGCTGCTGGGTCTAAGTAATCACGTGAACATCTGCACTCATACTTGATCTTTGGAATCGAAGACAAAGCCTTACTTACTATACTAATCATTTAAGGAGTTAAACATATAGCTAGGTGCAGTATGGTGCAGTATGGTGCAGTATGGTAAAGCGCCGGTCTGTTGTGTGTGTAGGTAGAGAGGAGGGACGAGGATCTGGTCACTTTTTATCATAGATATATATTACGATGGCGTAGACATAAAATGTTTTACATGTTTCGGATATTCCTTCAGAGTTGAAGATAGTTTACTTCCTAGTCCAAACCTCCCGCAGGACGACAGGGGATGGGAGCGGGCAGGGTTTGAACTCTCGACCGTCGATAAATCCGAACCACAGTCCAGCGCGCAAACCGCACGACCAGGCAGCCATCCAAAAAATATAACATAAACTATGGAATGGCAACATTTGATGACCACAGAATACTGCCGAGTGTGAAAATGTTTCAATGTTAGAGAGTGTAAATTTTTTTGTCTGTAACTTTGCTGTTGAGTACTGCATGTCCCTTCTATGAAAACAAAAACAATTCAGGGGAGGTAATTAATTTATTTCGATTGTCGTTTCTGCTTTTCGGCCACCATCTAGTTTTACTTTAAGAAAAGTAGGCCCTATAAATAGAGGAGACAGGAATGTCTGGCTAACTTCAATATTCAGTTTATTTCTGTGGCTTTGTTATTGAAATTATTTCATATGTAATATTACTTGGAATAACGTGTAGTAGATTTTATCCAATAGAAGGCTGTAGACTACTTCTCATTTACTATAGACTTTGGACTGCAACAAGTAGACAATTGCATATTTATATTGTGTAGAATCGCCCGGTATTTCGTGCCTGAGAAACGCTGATAAATTATGAATAGAACGGTGAATAGAACGTGTTTATTTCATCACATAAGGGAGATCGTCTCGATTTTGTCACGATCAACTGGGAAGTTCTGGCGTCTTCAATTTCGTGTAAAACGCACATTCCTGTATTAGTCCAAGAAGTAAAGGGTCAAGGCCAAATATTGAAGCAAAAGATGAATGAGTGGTAAGGCATTGATATGTTTACACTAAGACTTCCACCACCGATGGTCGCGCCCCTTTGAAATACTGTAGCTTTTAAATATCCTCACAGACCGTGTGAAAGGGGAAATCACTTTTTGACACGCAGGTATTGTGGGACAGCTACGTTATTTAGGTCAATGGTCAAGTCCTCAAATCGGAGTGGACTCATCGAATCCCAAGATAAGAACCCTTCAACCAGACCAGGATTTAATGATACGACCTTCAGCTTTGGTTTTACTTGCATCTCACTCTTGGCTGCCTCATTAGAACTACTTTTTATAACTAAAAAAAAAAACTCTAATAAAAGATCTACAATTTTATAATTTAATACTATGCATATTCTTAGCCACCACAATTAGACTTTGCATTTTAAAGATAGAAATAGGTATGGGTTTTCGTGTGATAACGCAGACACACCCATGCTACATTTCTGTAAGAAGAACAAATACTACTATATTGAAATAATTGATATTGAATCAGCTTTCTTGGGTGTTCATTGTATAGAGAAACCATCATATCTAATATACCTTTTTTAACGACATATGCCCCCTATTAGCCTATAGATCTAGATATTCAGCAGGCTGATATTGAACTGAACTTAATTAAGCCATTGTTTTAGCTTGTGGGCTCGACTCTTTGATTAACTTCGTAAAATTTGTATCAATTGACGGGCGGTTCGATTTACAATAGAGAACAAGTGAATAATTGATAGACAGTGTGCTCGCAGGCCAGATTCGATACTACCACTTCCATCAGACAATGAGGTACTTTGGCGTAGTCGATTTCGTTAATTAAAATGTATCAATCGTCTCGGTATTGCCCGGTTACTCTCTGAGTGGGCTGTTATGATTATTTTAAGAAGAGAATGTGACGCTAATTAAGAAACACACTATTCACTATTAATAGATTCCAAGATCTAGAAATAAGGAGTAGGCCATGGTTGTAGAAATAAAATTGGTGTAAATCTACCTAATTATCGGGTTATTATTTATTAAAAAACATTTAGGACTACACTTAAGTTCACTAGACTTGCGATAGATCTATAGATCTAGTAATAGACTCTATACACTCTAGATCTGGATAGAACTATATCTAGATCTATAGACCTAGCATTTTCAAACTGCGAGTAGGCTTTGATCTTGATCGGTGGTAGAAAAAGAATCGATAGATGTAAATTATTTTTGTATCGGGTTTGCTTACATAAAAGACACACTTACATTAGAGATATACACTCTAGATCTAGATCTAATTCAATTATGGCTGTCTGATCTGGATCTGCATAGATCTAAGTATCTCTGAATGGCAACTTTCCACAGGGTCTTAATTAACTCCAATGTCAATAATGAATGATGGTAACTCCTGTTTGCAGAAAACTTGCTTTGAATTTTGGTGAATTTCTGTATCCAAAAGTTAGCGAAATGCTACTGTGGGAAACAGCACACATAACAGAATCTCGCGCACGCAGACACACAGAAGGGGAAAAAAACTAGTCGTTAGAATTCCTTTAGAAGTGTATTGGGAAAGGGGTGTGAGAGGGGGATCAAGGTAGGCATCAACTTGAAAGCGTTGAGGCAGGGCTATACCTTCAGCGCTGAAAGAAAAAGAAAAAAAAATAATGTTTAAAAAAAAAAAAAGGAAAAGAGAGGGAGAAGGGGTACAAAGGGAGACTACTCTCAGCACACCAGAACCTAGCAGACGTACACGAAAAGCCCGCCACACGCCGGGCAACTAGTGGTGGTAGTAGGCGGAGCTCAGTTGTGGCACAGGGTGTGAGGAAGGATGGGGAATTTTTTTTGGGGGGGGGGGGGGGGGGCGGAGGGGGGGGGGGGGAAGAAGTAAGGGATGATGAGAGTTTGGGGTAGGGTAATGATCGGTGATCCACATAGGGAGTAACCATTTTATAGGTACGTTTTTTTTTGTTCTGTTTTGTATCGATTGTTATTATTATTATTATTATTATTATCAGAAACTGAATAAAGAATTACTAGAAAATAAGCAAAATATATAATAAATCCTTTAAAAAAAAGCATATGTAAGTTTAAAAAACTCCGCACTTACAACTATATTTCCCAATAATGTAGAAGTTATTTCCCTTATTTGTTTGAAGCAAAATAATTAATAAACAATAATTAATTGACTAGATGTTTAAATTGTATAAATTCATTCATGTTTGTTTTTTTTTTTTGGGTGTAATAAATAATTGTTTTAAAGTTTCAACTTGATCCGAGAATGGGTGTGGGAGAAATAACGTGTTCAATTATCTATGGGTACGAAACCCTACATATTTAGCCGAATCTGTGAAAACTGAAGGATTGATTTCCGTTGTTGATATCAAACAAAATAATTAATTTCCAGCAATTAATTGACTAATTGGTTACATTTTTTTTTATTCGCGTCTTGTCTATGTCAATGATATAATTGTGCCTTGTGAAAAAGGGTGTGCTTGAAGAAACGTTTCCCCCAGACAGTGATAGTTGTAATAGGGCACAAGGGGGAGGGCAGGGCCAAGACAATTTAAGAAGCTTTTATATTTTATACCACAACATTAGTGCAGTGGCGTAGGTAGGGTGGGGGGGGGAGAATTCGAAAATCCCCCCCCCCTGCCCTCACTTGAAGGGGGTCTCTCAAATGATTTTTTTTTACATTAAAAATTAAATATTACGCAAAATGCAGAGCCCCCCAAAGTGGTCAAGCTCCGGGGCCCCTAAACGATGGAAAATTCCTAGCTACGCCCCTGCATTATCGGGACAGATCAGCGATGCCTAACCAAGTTCAGATTTCGGGCCTTTTGAATTTCTCTCGCAACTGTCATCGTCCGCTTCAGCAGTCGAACTGAGCCTTGATGACGTCATTTTCCTCAGTGTGCAGATATTTCAGGTGCCGGATAGCACCGTGTGACGGGCCGGATGTTCCTCGCTAGCCGTAGTGTGGTGATCACGGGAATAGATATTTGTCGCCTGCTTCCATCATCTCAAGCCAAGGCCAAAGACGCTGTCTTCATGGCCAGTGAAAAAAAAAAAAAGAAATGCAATAAATGGATTTTGAAGCTGTAGCACTGAAGCAAATGATGAATTGTGTTGAATGAACATGAGACGTAGCAAGCAGTCCAACAGAATCATCACTGGACAAGACTAGGTGAGAGAAGTTAAAAAAGACAATTTTGTGAAACATAGATAAGCTCCGAGGAGGACTATCGACCTAGATACCAAACTAACATCTGACTTGATAATCTGGTCCAAAAAGTGGTAGTATCGAATTCTGGAAGAAAAGCCTCTGGAAAATTGGTCACCGGTAAATTGGACACCGGAACATTGGCCAAGAGAAAAAAAAAAGGCCACCGTTAAAGTAAGTCTTAGTAAATACTGTTTGACAGGTAAGGTTTGACGTGATCTTTAAGATAATAATAAAGCTTGTCTTCGAGTCCGAAGATTAATGAGGAATTCAGTATTTCCCGTGGCTGCGCAGCCCCAGATGTGATCTACATATTTTTCTACATCCATCTCAGACAAAACCATTTTCCACCGGTGGTCGATTTATTGTTCTTTTCGCCGTCTACTCTGTCCTCGGCAGCGGATTTTCTTTTGGCCTTAGATATGTATCCTGCGGCCTTTGTAAGTGATTTCGGCCTGTCTTGTTCCGAAGCCGCCTGCAGCCAGGTGGTCTCTTCTATGTCAGTTAAAGCAAGTTGGCACCAAGTCTGGTTTTCAGAGTCTTTAACGTGAGGCACCTCTGTTACGCCGACCACCTTTCGGCTCGCCAAAAAGAAGTAGCCTACTTTGGCATAGGTTTGTCCCCCATAAGGGATAAGTGCCCTGCCTAATGTAATTGTCGGACCATAACCCTGTCCCTCTGTACTGTTCATAGCGGCGTTCGCAAAGACATCGCTGTTTTTAGTGAGCTCTTGCCACCGTATGTCCATGATGGAGCGCAAGCATCTTTGGTGAAAGCGTTCAAGAAATCTTAGTTGCTTTCTGTCAAGTACCCATGTCTCAAAACCATATAGAAGGATGGAGAGAACCCCTGCTTGATAAACATGGATTTTTGTTAGGGGCAAGCCCTGTGAAACACGCCAGGGGAATATGTATGGTCCCCTTTCCGAAACAGGCTGGGCACTACTGATGTCTGATTAGGCCTCTTGTTAGGCTTTTTTTTTTTAAATTCGCCCCTATCTTTTGATGAGCCACTCAACTGTTTTTGAGGTCACACAGCGAGATGTTCCCACAAGTCGTTTGTTTCTGAAGTTTGTTCTTGAATTTAGACTTTTGTCTGTGTTTAATTGTGATCACTTAATCTCTGTCCCCTGGCAGTCATCTATTTTCTGTCCGCTTGCAGTCACCTACTATCTGTCCGCTTGCAGTCACCTACTATCTGTCCGCTTGCAGTCACCTACTCTCTGTCCGCTTGCAGTCACTTACTGTCTGTCCACTTGCAGTCACTTACTATCTGTTCGCTTGCAATCACTTACTCTCTGTCCGCTTGCAGTCACCTACTCTCTGTCCGCTTGCAGTCACCTACTCTCTGTCCGCTTGCTGTCACTTACTCTCTGTCCGCTTGCAGTCACCTACTCTCTGCCCGCTTGCAGTCACTTACTCTCTGTCAACTTAGAATCACATACTCTCTGGCCGCTTATGATGACTTAATCTCTGTCCTCCCTAAAAAGACATTAAGAAATCATAGTAGAAACAGATGTTTTCATAGGGCTCAGTAGCTTAAATTTAATTTGCTTTGGAAGGAGGGAAAACTACAACGTATCTATAAAATAGTTTTAAAAACCTGGCTTGAGAAATTGCATAAATTATGTTGAATCAATCATGGAATCAATCATGGAATCAATCATCAGGAAGAACGTTGAAATTGCTACAATTTCAAAAGCAATTTAAACAAGCAAAATACAAAAAAATACTTTAACAAAAAAACAACAAAGCTTATATTAATGTGTATCAATTAGTTTGGATCAGTCATGTAATTAAATTTGCAATAGATCTAGACTCTACACTAACAATAATAAATCTGTGCGATTAAAAATATTTGATACCAATTGTTTTTGTTAAGGGCAAATTTCAAGCTTTTAGCGTTCTCCGTACACTATGATCCTATCACTTGACTGGACCAGTTGGAAAGAGGGAGAAAGACGGAGTATCTGAGTGATCGCTTTTTAAATGTATTTTTTTTTTCAAAAAGAAAACGACCTGAATTCGAACTTGTGGGCTAAAGCCTTCTCGGGCTTTTCCAGCCAACGCGGTAACTGCTCTGCTAGCGAAGAGTCTATGAACATGGAAGATTGTACACTTATCTATATGTTTGTGTTTACTAAGCCTCATAGACAGCCTAATATAAAGTGGATTTATCCAGCTTCTACCACCACTCCAGTCAAGTACTATTTTGTCCCTTGTTTGAGATACCAAAACACAATCATTTATTATCAATAGCTAATTAAATAATTGTTTAATTTTTTTTTCTTGATTCTTGTGTTGTCAGATTAAGGAAATAAATGTGCAAAATTTCAGCTTGATCCGAGATTGGGTGTCGGAGAAATAACGTGTGCAAACTTTTGGTCAGACAGAGTGATTTGATAAAAAATCTTGGTAATAAAAATCTTTAAAAAAGGTCTGCTTGAGTCGGAATCTCAACTAAAACAACCACGATGGGAGGCCATTCAAGAACTTATAAAATTGGAAAGTTTTAGTATATTCATTGTTAGTTTAAAATTGTTAATTGTATATGTTTCCACATCTGATGCAAGCAAAGCCGTATATTATATTATATTATATTATATTATATTATTATTATATATTATATTATTATTATATTATATTATATTATATTAAAAATCATATTATTTCACACTATTAAAAACACTAATTTATTTATATATAACATGTAGCTGTTTTATAACATTATGTTAATCTACTTGCGCGTTAAAAACAACCATTTAGGCTGGTCAATAGGGTCAATCATTTTATATTCTAGAAAAGAGATAGTATCTACTACTACATGGAGTGATTTATAATGGAACGAATCAGCTATGGCTCCTAATCTCTTGCGGCATCTATTTCGGACAAACCAAAAAGTGTGAGAAAAACCAAACGTCGAATCTTTCGTATCCGGTGTACATAATGGAGAAAGTGTTCATGAGTTGTTTGTTATTATTATTATTGTTGTTATTTTTATTTGTTACAAAGCTTATATCAACTCACTTTGTCTGTCTGGTCAAACGTTTTACACGTTTTATCTGAAACCTTGCGCAATTATTCATTGGCATAGACAATTATAGACAAGACATGAATCAATTTTAAAAAATATAAATAAAAAAAAAAAGTCCATTTCCTTTCATTACTGGTAATTAATTATTACGATTGATATCAACAAGGGAAGTAAATCCTTCAGTATTCACAGATACGGTTTAAGATGTATGGTTTCGTCCTCTTAGATAATTGAACATGTTATTTCTCCGATACACATTCTCGGACCAAGTTGAAACTTTTAAATAAAACAATTTATTGTACCTGACCAAAACATTGATCGATAAAAAAAAACAACAACTATTTAATCTTTTAATTGTTGGTAATTATTCATTTTGTTTGATGTCAAAAAGGGAAATAACTTCTACATATTTGAGTGATATAGCTGTAAGTGCGGAGTTCTTCCCCTTAGATATTCTTTGGTGGTGGTGTTTTTTTAAAAGGATTTTAAAATATTTTTTATCTTAAGAAGTGTGATAAAATTTTCTTAACAGGACGTGTCTTTTCTCGTTCTGACCCTTAGCTGATGTAGTTTTTGAAAACCTTCAACTTTGACCTAAATCAGTAAGCTTTAACAATACCGAAATTCTTTGGAACAGAGCTCATCCCGATAGATAGTGAGTAGAGAAGGGCGATCGAAGCAATAATCAGGATCGAGATAATATCGTGCTTAGTCTGAAGATTGTTTCAAATTATTAGCCAGCATTACAATTGTTCCCGTTTTCTTCTGTGATTACGAAAGGATGCGTTATACTATCATCTATTTTCTTATGTTACATATATCTATATACTCAGTGAGCACACACACTTCTGCCTTAAGACGCCTCGGGATTCAGCTGATACATTTTTTTTTGTTCCTTTGTGCCGAAGTTAAATTTCAACAATGTAATAATTTGACTAGTCTCTCCTGCCGCCACGCCCCCTCCCCCTCTCCCCCCCTCAAGTCTCATTGTGTGAAAAGATAAGAGAAAAAAAAATTTTTTACATGGCATCAGGGGAAGATAAACGAGGATAAAGTAATTTAATAAGGCGGAGTCTTTCAAAAAAAAAAAAAAAAACAGCACTGCCATAAGAGAGACGGGGGAGATTACTCGAGTAAATTGTTCATTGCCTGGACAAATAAAGGAAAATTTAACAGGGGCCATTAACTCTGAACAGATGCCAGAGATTCTGAGACACACGAGTTAAGAAGAGGGAAAAGACGAGAGAGAGAGGAGAGAGCGAGAGAGAGAAGGAGAGAGAGTAGGATAGATAGCACGGGTGCATGCTCGTGATAAATGTACACGATTACAGAATGAAAGGGTGGGGAGGGTGAAAATCTCTGGGAATGACGTCATCGCTCTGCTCTCTAAACGTACCTGGCCAAGTGAAATTAAAACCTCACCCCCTTTAAAGAAGACAAAAAAAAACAAGAGCATTGCAAGATTAAATATAAACAAAACTGTAAACACATCCATGTCAGTACACACACACTCACACTGAAACTCAAACATAAACACACACGCTATGTAAGCTGAGGATGGGGAAAAAAAAAACAAAAAAAAAACCGACTGCGTGAGCATCTCAGTAGCAACCATAATGGCAAGGCATGTTACAGTGATAAAACAAAGGTTCCCGCTTACTTGTGTTGTTTTTCTAACAGGGAGACACCATGTCACATAGCGAAGTGATGTCGTAACCAAATACCTTTTTCTACTTAAAGTTTCGAGAAATTGTGGCTAAAATTTCAAGGCCAGTGATTATATAGTTTATATCAGAGGCGGACTTGTCGAAATCAGCCATGGCAGTACTAATTGAGTGGGGGCGCGGTGGATCAGTGGTTAAGCGCTTGACTTCCGAGCCTGGGGACCTGGGTTCGAAACTCGGGATTTTAAATTTTGGGATTTTCGTGGCGCCCCTGAGTGTACCCACCTCTAATGGGTACCTGACTTAAGTTGGGGAAAGGAAAAATGGTTGCTCGTTGTGCTGGCCACATGACACCCCGCTCGTTAACCGTTGACCAAAGAAACAGATGACCTTCACATCATCTGCCCCATAGATCACTAGGTACGAAAAGGGAACTTGACTTTTTTTTTTTACCACTATTTGCGTGACATACGATCTACATCTGTTGATACCTGCCCTTATAATATATACAGTTTTATAAGTGGATGAAAACTGAAAACATTGCACGGACTTCCGTAAAAGTTTTTATCGCTACATGTCGATAGGCTGAGAGGTTTATATGGAATCTCAATGTGTATCAAACAGAAATCTACAGTGTTATTGCAACCTTAATTAGTTTGAATTGAATACATACATGCTTTTGGAGCTTTTTGATATTACTAAAGAAGTAACACTTAAAAAATGGAGTAACCAAAAAGTTTTTTCTTCTGTAAACATATCCATATACCAGGCATAAGATCTCCCATTAATTAACTCATCGCTGATAGATCGTTTATAAATGTGTTCGAAATCAAATTAATTTCCAGTGTAAAGTCTTGATCAACAATCTCCTACATGAAACTTTGCAAAGTTCACATTTCAAGTTTTTTGTGTAAATTACACTTGTAAACCAAGCTAATCATTACAAAACATAACCCTGCCAATACATTGTACCTCTTTTAAATCCAGTTGGTCTAACAGCCTTTTGTATAATTATATATATATATATGGCTCCTTTTGTCTCGAAAGGCAATGGATGCGCCCAAATGAGTCACTGGTTTTGGCTTAATCTTGATACGGGGCAGAACCTGGTGTGGCTAATCAAGACAATTCTAGAACGGCAGACTTTGCCACAATTCGTACATGTGTATGCCTCTGATTTAGGGCTAGCGGACATGGAAGCTTTCTTTTTTTCCCTCTTGATCAAGGCCGCTTCAATTCTTTTGTTCTCAGCAAGGGTTGTCCCAGCACGCACAGTC
The DNA here is from genome assembly GCA_030265305.1 of Biomphalaria pfeifferi. Lineage (NCBI taxonomy): Eukaryota > Metazoa > Mollusca > Gastropoda > Planorbidae > Biomphalaria > Biomphalaria pfeifferi. Next base: position 336,476 of record JASAOG010000173.1, on the reverse strand, counting down.
TGTCTATATGCACTCCGGTCTTTGGCTATGTTTTCCCACATACTTTCGCTGATGCCTGTGGCTCTCATGTCTCGCTTGCAGACATCTCTATATGTTAGTCTTGGGTGGCCCTTGGGTCTGACTCCTTCCACAAGCTCAGCATATAAGATATCTTTCGGGATTCTACCATCTGGCATGCGGGTGACATGTCGAGCCAGCGTAATCTTCTTTGTGTCAGGAGAGCATACATGCTGTTCATATTGGCCAATCTCAAAACTTCCTGATTGGTGACATGGTCCCTCCAAGAGATGCCCATTATGCGTCTCAGGCAGCACAAGTGGAAACTATTCAATCTGTGCTCTTGGTACCTGTATGTTGACCAGCTTTCACTGCCATAAAGGAGAGTGCTCACAACACAGGCGTTGTAGACTAGGATTTTGGTCGCTGTGGTCAATTTACCATTAACCCAGACGCGCTTGGAGAGTTTTGCCAATGCTGTGGTAGCTTTTCCTATCCTTTTTGTCAGCTCGATGTCTAAGTCTAGGTTACAATTGTTTCTCGTTGACCAACAACAATTGTCAGTATAATTATAACCATAGACTATATATATAGTCTATTGGTTTTAACAAACACCCTTTGCTTTTACCTCTGTACAACTATCGCCTTAATAGTCATGGGCATGTTCGTATTTTACAAAGGTTAAATCAACTTACTCTGTCTGGTAAAAAGTTAGGACACATTATTTTTCCGACACCCCATCTCGGATCAATCTGAAACTTAGCACAATTAAAAAAAAAAAAAAAGAAAGAAAGCTAAAAGCATGAAATAACGCTAAACAAATGGTAAAAATATAATTAATCGCCCAGATTTCTTGTTGTCGATCTAGATCTATTACACATTGACTAGACTAACTCCAATCCAAACTGATATGATGACTCTTCCTAGTTCTATTGTAATTCATAAACTAGTGTCTAGGTTTTTCTGGTGATTCTCGTACGTTTTTCTTAAAATTTCTTTATATCCCCAGCATTTCTCTACATTGCTTTCATTTTGTTTTCTTTGCGACTGTATTTAATTGCGTAAATTAGTTGAAACCGGATCTTAAAGATAAAAATAAAAAACTAACTAAAATTTAAAAGTGGAAAATTACCAAGCCACTTAAACCGTTTCTGAGAGATGTAATGGATATTTAATTATATAGGCAGGTGAGCAAATACATTAATAAACGAAATGTTGTCGCTTTATGTATGTTTAAGTAGGGTCTTATATAAATCCGTTTTTGACAGGCCTATTGTGTCTTTTTGTCTTGCTTGTTGTTGTTGTTGTTGTTGTTGTTGTTGTTGTTGTTGTTGTTGTTGTTGTTGTTGTTGTTGTTGTTGTTGTTGTTGTTGTTGTTGTTGTTGTTGTTGTTGCTATAAAGTGTATTTTAAACGCGCTCTAGAAAGTTTGTTACATATAGAATACAATTTACATCTTATTCTTTATAGAGGGCGTAGTTGTCTTATCTCAATTGGGTGAACAGGGAGTATCCTATAATAGCCTACATGTTCATTGATTACAGCTAGCAAATAGAGAATAAACCACAAGAAATAAACGTTGGATATGCCCAGGGGCATCAACAATTAGAAAATTAGAAATCTAAAAGTGGGATTTAAACGTGACACGCTTGTTTCTGTTTCTAGGTCTAGACGAAGTGAATTGGGTGGCCCCAAATGAAATAGAAAAACAAAAAAAGACAGAAAAAATATGCAAAGAATTATAAACCATCCTGTATCTATAAATAAATAAAACATATAAGTAAATTCATTTAGTACCGATGGGTACATCTAGAATCAAAAATATTACTCTGACATTTAACCAAAATGAAGAAACAATTGTTTTCAAACATATGCAGTCTTACAAGTAGATCTTAACATTCTCGTCTCAATTATGAATCAAAGTAGAGACTTGGAGCTAGGCTAGTAGGCATAGAGTTCTGCTATGTTTGGATTCGATCCATTTTTTCACAATTTTTTAGAGTCCTGTGCCGAGGCCCCCACTAATTGGAGGCCCCAGGGACTGCACCTAAGGCCAATCCTGCAACACATCCTAAAAGGGAAATAAACCTTGTAAAATCTCTTATACGATTACCGCGTACTGTGCCCTGTATTTTAAGCCTAACGTAATGCATTTCATAAAAGTATCTCTCAGCCAGGCAATTGTTATCAAGCAGAGGGTTGGGGGGCAGGCTAGGGGGGGGGGGCACCTTTTTCTCACTACGCCTGTTATCAAGCATAGCGCATTATCACTGCACTACAACTTAAAAGAGTTTGGAGATCATAACGATCATAAGAGCCTTAATACAGATCTATAACAAAAAGACTCGTATTGATATTTATGATCTATCGAACACACCTGGTGAATTCACGTTGTAGGCCTGATGAAGCTTAATAGGCTGAAGAGGCATTAGGAAGGATTGAACCAGAGGAAGACAACTACAAAGAGATGAATCACTCGGGTATTGTTACTTGCTAAGGAAGGATTGTCTCAACCTGTAATAATAATAATTTTTATTCTTCCTAAGAAAATTTGCCTTACAATATGTGCATTACACCAAATTAAACATTATAACTAAAGAAAATAAAATATACACTCACGCCAGATTCATTCACAAATTGCATGTTAATTTTTTAAACTTACATAGTTAAATAATAATTTACTAATTGAAATTTCTCCATCTAAATGTCCAGAGAAACGACAAAGGGCTCAAACTCACGGATTATCGTGACGATAGTCCGAAGCGCATGCCAGATTAGCAAGCAGCTTTACTCAATTGGGAGGCACGGTGGCTAAGGGTAAAAGCGTTTGGTTTCGAAACCGGGTTCCCGGGTTCGAATCCTGGTGAGGACTTGTTTTTTTTTAATTTCGGGATATTTAAGGCGCCTCGGAGTCCACCCAGCTCTAATGAGTGCCCCACCTCAGTTGTGCAAAAAGTAAAGGCTATTGGTCGTTGTGCTGGCCACATGACACCCTCGTTGACCGCGAGCCACAGAAATAGATGACCTTTACGTCACCTGCCCCATAGACCGCAAGGTATGAAAAAAAAATTATTTTTTTTTACTCAATTGACACAGACCGTTTATAATAATATAATAATTTAGGTTCGAATCACATGGTTATTGTTCTGACCACACAAAATAACCTAGTGCACTGTACTGTAACTGAGATTTCTTTTTTGCGTGAGTCGAGCATGTCAGAAGGTCATGTCTGTTTTGTGACATGTGAGATGTGAATGAGGTTACTGTTTACAGTGCCCTTATTTAATAAAGCCAATTTTTTGTTTATTTGAGAAGGATTCTTTTACTAAACGCACTGTGGCACACATTTGTATTGTGTATTATGTATTAATTTTACTGTCAAATGTTGGTAGTAATCAATCATCAAAACCAGATTTCGAAGTAAATACCAACGTTTTCGGAGGACAACATTATACAGGAATAATCCATTCGCTTTTAGTGTCATCATAGCATTACGATGGAGTTGGGTGGTCAATATACCTTTGTACTTTCAGAAGTTAAATAGCATGCAGAGCCGGCCTTAGACATAGGCAAATTAAGCAGTCGCCTAGGGCCTAGGGCCTCCTATTAACAGTGGCGTAGCATCCGTTGTGCATAGGGGTTCAATGTACCTGGGCTCACGACCAATAGGAGCCCAAAGCTGTGGCGTAGCAACCGAGGCGCGATGGAGTTCACTACGATTGGGCCCATAACTCATAGAAAGTTGGGGCCCAAATTAGAACTTAGGAAGAACATTTGTTTGTTCATTTATTTGTTTATTTACAGGGAAAATGGTCGTCGAGTCGTCTACGGAAAGAGTCTCTATTCTGCCCTCCCTTAAATCCGGCTCTGATTCAATAGTTTACAATCAAAGCAAAAGATCCTTCCTGCTAACCCTTGTCTGAATAGATCCGACGTGAGCATTACCTATAAGATTTATATTTTTAGACTTTAAACAATGAGAAAACAACATTATCTGTTTCTTTTCATGCTCATACCGAGGATGGACGAACAAAGATGGACTTGAATAATAAATAGAATTTATCTTGTTTTAAGAAGAACACATAGCTGAAATTGGGATACATGCCAAAATTTCGTTGGACAAAGTATCGCTTACATTATCGTGCGACTGTACCACATATCAAATATGCCTTGATCAAAAAATCATATTTATCTGGAGGCAGCAGAGGTTTAAGTTCTGAGTTTTTCTCCTCCTTCGGGCAGGAAGAACTCGTTAGCTTTAGATGGCATTTTGTCCTACACGTTAAGCTTCTAAACGTTATCACAGACAGCACCTCGGGGGGTGGGATGGGGCTGGAGGGCGCGAGAGAGCGGGTAGATTGGCCATGAGGCCATAAGGTGAAAATCTGCAAAATCACTAACTCAGATTGACAATATGTTTCAGAATAGGAAAGAAATAAAATAGATTCTAGAAACAACAGTTTAACACATTCAGATCTAGGTTTTATATTAAGTTTAACGACTGAATCATTTATTTCAAAATAAAGTGCTGCACATATTCAAATGATTTGTTGTTGAGCGACTCGCTAAGGACACACAAGACCTAGGTTCGATCCTTATACTAAACAATATTTGTCAAGGACAAATAAAATATATATGTTATGATCCTACATTGCGCACTGTCTTTAGGTGTGAGACTGTGCACCATGAGACACAGGACAGAGACACGCTTAGAGGAAGTCCAAGATGGCTGATAATTAAATCTAAGATGTAAACCAAAAATAAGGGCTGCTATTATTGGTTCCTCTAGTGGTATATTTGTTATCGCATTACTATTGTCCTATTATTAAACTGTAGTTTTGATATATCCCTTTCGTTGAGGTTCGTCGGGCTCGATGCTGGCTGAGTTACAGCAATATGTTAAATGTTTTCTTGGAGGTTCACTGTGTGCCGATATAAATTATTCCGACAGCGGATTACAGCGGTGGTTGATTTTGAAACCAATACGATGCCAAACTCAATCGTTCTCATCGTATGACCTCAAAACCATCCATTCGAAGTTTGTTTGTTTGTTTATTTGTTTGTTTTCTTGCGGTGGTTGATTTTGAAACCAATACGATGCCAATCCGATGAATTCTCATCGTATGACCTCAAAATCATCCATTCGAAGTTTGTTTGTTTGTTTTTTGTTATCGGTTTAAAAGTCTAACCTACAAGAGTACAAACGAGAGTTTGTGTTTTCCGTCAAGAACTTGATAGCAGCTCTTGATGGCTAGAGTGGTTCTCACTACTTCGACTAATAGAATGTATAAAGGTAATATCAGAGATGACGATAAAGTAAAGAAACACAATAGTTAATAATTATTTTAATTCCTATCTCACACTCATGAGACAAATTTGTATTTGAAATTGAGATATTTATATAGAACTAGGCGTTAACCAACAACATTGAAAATAATTAAATAGAGGTAAGTTGATGCAAGTTAGCCTAAGTTGCATACGACAGTGGCTTAGCATCCATGGCGCGAAAGAGTTCAATGAAGCTGGGCCAAAGACCAATAGGGGCCCACAGCTGTCGCCTAGCAACCATGGCGCGAAAGAGCTCATTACGCTTGAGCCAATGACTCATGGCCAGTTGGGACCCACATTTGATATTAGGTAGAACATTTGTTTGTTTATTGGAAAACTTTTAAGTCGTTTAACTCTGTTAAGAAGTTCTAAAAACATTGACTTTTAAGACACTATTACTTACTTATATGCAATCCTAACTGAATCAAACGTTATGACCAGGGGCGGACTGAGTGTTAAAATCGGCCCGGGCATTGCCATACGATCGGGCCCATAAATTACCTATCACGTGATGGGCATCCAAATAGAGGCCTACCTGTCCTCAAAATCATTATGTTAAGTTTATGTGTCGACAATTGTGAGCTCCGTATTTGAAAAAGGGCCTTATGTTGTTTTTTAATAGCCCAGGGTGAAGCCCTATACTAGTAGCGCTGTCTACGGATGTAGGGTATTACGTTATCTCGAAAAGTTTACTAGAACAAATTAGTATGACACTGTAGAGGGATTTTTTTAAAATACGATACTCAGATGTCCGCTTTTTTTTTTAAAGAGAATATTATAAAACCTTTATCAATTTAATACTTAGTGGCATCCCTTTCGGTGGCCCAACCGGCCCATTTGGGTATCGATCCACCGGGCATTAGCCCAAAAGCCCATATAGCCAGTCCGCTCATGGTTATGACATATCTACTTATTTTTTTAAAAAAAGTTACGATCTTTACATTGGAATGTCTTTACACTTAGATTGCTTTTTGTTTTTCTTACACACTAAAATTGTCTTATTGGCTGGAGAGGGGCCCACAAAGATGTTCTTGAACCCGGGTCCACGGGTACCTTGCTATACCACTGCCTATTGGTGTGGTCCTTGCACAAAACCCAAAGAATTTTTTAAATAAAATTTTTAAATTGCGAAACACGAAACAGATCTCAAACATATCAGAACTTCATGGCGCTCTCTACTAGTGTAGCTCTAAGTCTCTAATATAATTTAAGGTTTATTTACTAATGGTTAGATCTACTTGTTAGAGTACATAAGCTAGAAGACTATTGTTTCTTGCTTTTGATGAAATGTTTTAAACTTTATTTCTCTGCTGATCATGGATCGTCCATGAAGCACATTCGTGCTATTGACGCTATATGAATTAAGCTTATTTTAGTTTATTTAGATATAGATACAGGACGGTGTTTATTTCATTGCGTGTTTTTCGGTCTTAATTTTTTTTTTCAATTTTATATTGTTTAGGTGGCAACCAACCTTTTGTGCTACACGCTAAGGTCCTGAACGTTATCACCGACAGCACTTCGGGGGGGGGGGGTGGGATGGTGCTGGGAGGCGCGAGACGGCGGGTAGATTGGTCATGAGGCCATAAGGTGAAAATCTGCAAAATCACTAACTCAGATTGACAATATGTTTCAGAATAGGAAAGAAATAAAATAGATTCTAGAAACAACAGTTTAACACTTTCAGATCTAGGTTTTATATTAAGGTTAACGACTGAATCATTTTTTTCAAAATAAAGTGCTGCACATATTCAAATGATTTGTTGTTGAGCGACTCGCTAAGGACACACAAGACCTAGGTTCGATCCTTATACTAAACAATATTTGTCAAGGACAAATAAAATATATATGTTATGATCCTACATTGCGCACTGTCATTAGGTGTGAGACTGTGCACCATGAGACACAGGACAGAGACACGCTTAGAGGAAATCCAAGATGGCCGATAATTAAATCTAGGATGTAAACCAAAAATAAGTGCTGCTATTATTGGTTCCTCTAGTGGTATATTTGTTATCGCATTATTATTGTTCTATTATTAAACTGTAGTTTTGATATATCCCTTTCGTTGAGGTTCGTCGGGCTCGATGCTGGCTGAGTTACAGCAATATGTTAAATGTTTTCTTGGAGGTTCACTGTGTGCCGATATAAATTATTCCGACAGCGGATTACAGCGGTGGTTGATTTTGAAACCAATACGATGCCAATCTCAATCGTTCTCATCGTATGACCTCAAAACCATCCATTCGAAGTTTGTTTGTTTGTTTATTTGTTTGTTTTCTTGCGGTGGTTGATTTTGAAACCAATACGATGCCAATCCGACGAATTCTCATCGTATGACCTCAAAATCATCCATTCGAAGTTTGTTTGTTTGTTTTTTGTTATCGGTTTAAAAGTCTAACCTACAAGAGTACAAACGAGAGTTTGTGTTTTCCGTCAAGAACTTGATAGCAGCTCTTGATGGCTAGAGTGGTTCTCACTACTTCGACTAATAGAATGTATAAAGGTAATATCAGAGATGACGATAAAGTAAAGAAACACAATAGTTAATAATTATTTTAATTCCTATCTCACACTCATGAGACAAATTTGTATTTGAAATTGAGATATTTATATAGAACTAGGCGTTAACCAACAACATTGAAAATAATTAAATAGAGGTAAGTTGATGCAAGTTAGCCTAAGTTGCATACGACAGTGGCTTAGCATCCATGGCGCGAAAGAGTTCAATGAAGCTGGGCCAAAGACCAATAGGGGCCCACAGCTGTCGCCTAGCAACCATGGCGCGAAAGAGCTCATTACGCTTGAGCCAATGACTCATGGCCAGTTGGGACCCACATTTGATATTAGGTAGAACATTTGTTTGTTTATTGGAAAACTTTTAAGTCGTTTAACTCTGTTAAGAAATTCTAAAAACATTGACTTTTAAGACACTATTACTTACTTATATGCAATCCTAACTGAATCAAACGTTATGACCAGGGGCGGACTGAGTGTTAAAATCGGCCCGGGCATTGCCATACGATCGGGCCCATAAATTACCTATCACGTGATGGGCATCCAAATAGAGGCCTACCTGTCCTCAAAATCATTATGTTAAGTTTATGTGTCGACAATTGTGAGCTCCGTATTTGAAAAAGGGCCTTATGTTGTTTTTTAATAGCCCAGGGTGAAGCCCTATACTAGTAGCGCTGTCTACGGATGTAGGGTATTACGTTATCTCGAAAAGTTTACTAGAACAAATTAGTATGACACTGTAGAGGGATTTTTTTAAAATACGATACTCAGATGTCCGCTTTTTTTTTTAAAGAGAATATTATAAAACCTTTATCAATTTAATACTTAGTGGCATCCCTTTCGGTGGCCCAACCGGCCCATTTGGGTATCGATCCACCGGGCATTAGCCCAAAAGCCCATATAGCCAGTCCGCTCATGGTTATGACATATCTACTTATTTTTTTAAAAAAAGTTACGATCTTTACGTTGGAATGTTTTTACACTTAGATTGCTTTTTGTTTTTCTTACACACTAAAATTGTCTTATTGGCTGGAGGGGGGCCCACAAAGATGTTCTTGAACCCGGGTCCACGGGTACCTTGCTATACCACTGCCTATTGGTGTGGTCCTTGCACAAAACCCAAAGAATTTTTTAAATAAAATTTTTAAATTGCGAAACACGAAACAGATCTCAAACATATCAGAACTTCATGGCGCTCTCTACTAGTGTAGCTCTAAGTCTCTAATATAATTTAAGGTTTATTTACTAATGGTTAGATCTACTTGTTAGAGTACATAAGCTAGAAGACTATTGTTTCTTGCTTTTGATGAAATGTTTTAAACTTTATTTCTCTGCTGATCATGGATCGTCCATGAAGCACATTCGTGCTATCGACGCTATATGAATTAAGCTTATTTTAGTTTATTTAGATATAGATACAGGACGGTGTTTATTTCATTGCGTGTTTTTCGGTCTTAATTTTTTTTTTCAATTTTATATTGTTTAGGTGGCAACCAACCTTTTGTGCTACACGCTAATGTCCTGAACGTTATCACCGACAGCACTTCGGGGGGGGGGGGGTTGGGATGGGGCTGGGAAGCGCGAGGTAGCGGGTAGATTGGTCATAAGGCCATAAGATGAAAATCTGCAAAATCACTAACTCAGATTGACAATATGTTTCAGAATAGGAAAGAAATAAAATAGATTCTAGAAACAACAGTTTAACACTTTCAGATCTAGGTTTTATATTAAGGTTAACGACTGAATCATTTATTTCAAAATAAAGTGCTGCACATATTCAAATGATTTGTTGTTGAGCGACTCGCTAAGGACACACAAGACCTAGGTTCGATCCTTATACTAAACAATATTTGTCAAGGACAAATAAAATATATATGTTATGATCCTACATTGCGCACTGTCATTAGGTGTGAGACTGTGCACCATGAGACACAGGACAGAGACACGCTTAGAGGAAGTCCAAGATGGCCGATAATTAAATCTAGGATGTAAACCAAAAATAAGTGCTGCTATTATTGGTTCCTCTAGTGGTATATTTGTTATCGCATTACTATTGTTCTATTATTAAACTGTAGTTTTGATATATCCCTTTCGTTGAGGTTCGTCGGGCTCGATGCTGACTGAGTTACAGCAGTATGTTAAATGTTTTCTTGGAGGTTCACTGTGTGCCGATATAAATTATTCCGACAGCGGATTACAGCGGTGGTTGATTTTGAAACCAATACGATGCCAATCTCAATCGTTCTCATCGTATGACCTCAAAACCATCCATTCGAAGTTTGTTTGTTTGTTTATTTGTTTGTTTTCTTGCGGTGGTTGATTTTGAAACCAATACGATGCCAATCCGACGAATTCTCATCGTATGACCTCAAAATCATCCATTCGAAGTTTGTTTGTTTGTTTTTTGTTATCGGTTTAAAAGTCTAACCTACAAGAGTACAAACGAGAGTTTGTGTTTTCCGTCAAGAACTTGATAGCAGCTCTTGATGGCTAGAGTGGTTCTCACTACTTCGACTAATAGAATGTATAAAGGTAATATCAGAGATGACGATAAAGTAATGAAACACAATAGTTAATAATTATTTTAATTCCTATCTCACACTCATGAGACAAATTTGTATTTGAAATTGAGATATTTATATAGAACTAGGCGTTAACCAACAACATTGAAAATAATTAAATAGAGGTAAGTTGATGTTTATTAATATATCAGGTTAGCCTAAGTTGCATACGACAGTGGCGTAGCATCCATGGCGCGAAAGAGTTCAATGAAGCTGGGCCAAAGACCAATAGGGGCCCACAGCTGTCGCCTAGCAACCATGGCGCGAAAGAGCTCATTACGCTTGAGCCAATGACTCATGGCCAGTTGGGACCCACATTTGATATTAGGTAGAACATTTGTTTGTTTATTGGAAAACTTTTAAGTCGTTTAACTCTGTTAAGAAGTTCTAAAAATATTGACTTTTAAGACACTATTACTTACTTATATGCAATCCTAACTGAATCAAACGTTATGACCAGGGGCGGACTGAGTGTTAAAATCGGCCCGGGCATTGCCATACGATCGGGCCCATAAATTACCTATCACGTGATGGGCATCCAAATAGAGGCCTACCTGTCCTCAAAATCATTATGTTAAGTTTATGTGTCGACAATTGTGAGCTCCGTATTTGAAAAAGGGCCTTATGTTGTTTTTTAATAGCCCAGGGTGAAGCCCTATACTAGTAGCGCTGTCTACGGATGTAGGGTATTACGTTATCTCGAAAAGTTTACTAGAACAAATTAGTATGACACTGTAGAGGGATTTTTTAAAAATACGATACTCAGATGTCCGCTTTTTTTTTTAAAGAGAATATTATAAAACCTTTATCAATTTAATACTTAGTGGCATCCCTTTCGGTGGCCCAACCGGCCCATTTGGGTATCGATCCACCGGGCATTAGCCCAAAAGCCCATATAGCCTGTCCGCTCATGGTTATGACATATCTACTTATTTTTTTAAAAAAAGTTACGATCTTTACATTGGAATGTCTTTACACTTAGATTGCTTTTTTTTTTTCTTACACACTAAAATTGTCTTATTGGCTGGAGGGGGGCCCACAAAGATGTTCTTGAACCCGGGTCCACGGGTACCTTGCTATACCACTGCCTATTGGTGTGGTCCTTGCACAAAACCCAAAGAATTTTTTAAATAAAATTTTTAAATTGCGAAACACGAAACAGATCTCAAACATATCAGAACTTCATGGCGCTCTCTACTAGTGTAGCTCTAAGTCTCTAATATAATTTAAGGTTTATTTACTAATGGTTAGATCTACTTGTTAGAGTACATAAGCTAGAAGACTATTGTTTCTTGCTTTTGATGAAATGTTTTAAACTTTATTTCTCTGCTGATCATGGATCGTCCATGAAGCACATTCGTGCTATCGACGCTATATGAATTAAGCTTATTTTAGTTTATTTAGATATAGATACAGGACGGTGTTTATTTCATTGCGTGTTTTTCGGTCTTAATTTTTTTTTTCAATTTTATATTGTTTAGGTGGCAACCAACCTTTTGTGCTACACGCTAAGGTCCTGAACGTTATCACCGACAGCACTTCGGGGGGGGGGGGGGGGGTGGGATGGTGCTGGGAGGCGCGAGACAGCGGGTAGATTGGTCATGAGGCCATAAGCTGAAAATCTGCAAAATCACTAACTCAGATTGACAATATGTTTCAGAATAGGAAAGAAATAAAATAGATTCTAGAAACAACAGTTTAACACTTTCAGATCTAGGTTTTATATTAAGGTTAACGACTGAATCATTTATTTCAAAATAAAGTTCTGCACATATTCAAATGATTTGTTGTTGAGCGACTCGCTAAGGACACACAAGACCTAGGTTCGATCCTTATACTAAACAATATTTGTCAAGGACAAAAAAAAAATTTATATGTTATGATCCTACATTGCGCACTGTCATTAGGTGTGAGACTTTGCACCATGAGACACAGGACAGAGACACGCTTAGAGGAAGTCCAAGATGGCCGATAATTAAATCTAAGATGTAAACCAAAAATAAGTGCTGCTATTATTGGTTCCTCTAGTGGTATATTTGTTATCGCATTACTATTGTTCTATTATTAAACTGTAGTTTTGATATATCCCTTTCGTTGAGGTTCGTCGGGCTCGATGCTGGCTGAGTTACAGCAATATGTTAAATGTTTTCTTGGAGGTTCACTGTGTGCCGATATAAATTATTCCGACAGCGGATTACAGCGGTGGTTGATTTTGAAACCAATACGATGCCAATCCGACGAATTCTCATCGTATGACCTCAAAATCATCCATTCGAAGTTTGTTTGTTTGTTTTTTGTTATCGGTTTAAAAGTCTAACCTACAAAAGTACAAACGAGAGTTTGTGTTTTCCGTCAAGAACTTGATAGCAGCTCTTGATGGCTAGAGTGGTTCTCACTACTTCGACTAATAGAATGTATAAAGGTAATATCAGAGATGACGATAAAGTAAAGAAACACAATAGTTAATAATTATTTTAATTCCTATCTCACACTCATGAGACAAATTTGTATTTGAAATTGAGATATTTATATAGAACTAGGCGTTAAACAACAACATTGAAAATAATTAAATAGAGGTAAGTTGATGTTTATTAATATATCAGGTTAGCCTAAGTTGCATACGACAGTGGCGTAGCATCCATGGCGCGAAAGAGTTCAATGAAGCTGGGCCAAAGACCAATAGGGGCCCACAGCTGTCGCCTAGCAACCATGGCGCGAAAGAGCTCATTACGCTTGAGCCAATGACTCATGGCCAGTTGGGACCCACATTTGATATTAGGTAGAACATTTGTTTGTTTATTGGAAAACTTTTAAGTCGTTTAACTCAGTTAAGAAGTTCTAAAAACATTGACTTTTAAGACACTATTACTTACTTATATGCAATCCTAACTGAATCAAACGTTATGACCAGGGGCGGACTGAGTGTTAAAATCGGCCCGGGCATTGCCATACGATCGGGCCCATAAATTACCTATCACGTGATGGGCATCCAAATAGAGGCCTACCTGTCCTCAAAATCATTATGTTAAGTTTATGTGTCGACAATTGTGAGCTCCGTATTTGAAAAAGGGCCTTATGTTGTTTTTTAATAGCCCAGGGTGAAGCCCTATACTAGTAGCGCTGTCTACGGATGTAGGGTATTACGTTATCTCGAAAAGTTTACTAGAACAAATTAGTATGACACTGTAGAGGGATTTTTAAAAAATACGATACTCAGATGTCCGCTTTTTTTTTTAAAGAGAATATTATAAAACCTTTATCAATTTAATACTTAGTGGCATCCCTTTCGGTGGCCCAACCGGCCCATTTGGGTATCGATCCACCGGGCATTAGCCCAAAAGCCCATATAGCCTTTCCGCTCATGGTTATGACATATCTACTTATTTTTTAAAAAAAAGTTACGATCTTTACATTGGAATGTCTTTACACTTAGATTGCTTTTTTTTTTTCTTACACACTAAAATTGTCTTATTGGCTGGAGGGGGGCCCACAAAGATGTTCTTGAACCCGGGTCCACGGGTACCTTGCTATACCACTGCCTATTGGTGTGGTCCTTGCACAAAACCCAAAGAATTTTTTAAATAAAATTTTTAAATTGCGAAACACGAAACAGATCTCAAACATATCAGAACTTCATGGCGCTCTCTACTAGTGTAGCTCTAAGTCTCTAATATAATTTAAGGTTTTTTTACTAATGGTTAGATCTACTTGTTAGAGTACATAAGCTAGAAGACTATTGTTTCTTGCTTTTGATGAAATGTTTTAAACTTTATTTCTCTGCTGATCATGGATCGTCCATGAAGCACATTCGTGCTATCGACGCTATATGAATTAAGCTTATTTTAGTTTATTTAGATATAGATACAGGACGGTGTTTATTTCATTGCGTGTTTTTCGGTCTTAATTTTTTTTTTCAATTTTATATTGTTTAGGTGGCAACCAACCTTTTGTGCTACACGCTAAGGTCCTGAACGTTATCACCGACAGCACTTCGGGGGGGGGGGGGGGATGGTGCTGGGAGGCGCGAGACAGCGGGTAGATTGGTCATGAGGCCATAAGCTGAAAATCTGCAAAATCACTAACTCAGATTGACAATATGTTTCAGAATAGGAAAGAAATAAAATAGATTCTAGAAACAACAGTTTAACACTTTCAGATCTAGGTTTTATATTAAGGTTAACGACTGAATCATTTATTTCAAAATAAAGTGCTGCACATATTCAAATGATTTGTTGTTGAGCGACTCGCTAAGGACACACAAGACCTAGGTTCGATCCTTATACTAAACAATATTTGTCAAGGACAAAAAAAAAATTTATATGTTATGATCCTACATTGCGCACTGTCATTAGGTGTGAGACTTTGCACAATGAGACACAGGACAGAGACACGCTTAGAGGAAGTCCAAGATGGCCGATAATTAAATCTAAGATGTAAACCAAAAATAAGTGCTGCTATTATTGGTTCCTCTAGTGGTATATTTGTTATCGCATTACTATTGTTCTATTATTAAACTGTAGTTTTGATATATCCCTTTCGTTGAGGTTCGTCGGGCTCGATGCTGGCTGAGTTACAGCAATATGTTAAATGTTTTCTTGGAGGTTCACTGTGTGCCGATATAAATTATTCCGACAGCGGATTACAGCGGTGGTTGATTTTGAAACCAATACGATGCCAATCTCAATCGTTCTCATCGTATGACCTCAAAACCATCCATTCGAAGTTTGTTTGTTTGTTTATTTGTTTGTTTTCTTGCGGTGGTTGATTTTGAAACCAATACGATGCCAATCCGACGAATTCTCATCGTATGACCTCAAAATCATCCATTCGAAGTTTGTTTGTTTGTTTTTTGTTATCGGTTTAAAAGTCTAACCTACAAGAGTACAAACGAGAGTTTGTGTTTTCCGTCAAGAACTTGATAGCAGCTCTTGATGGCTAGAGTGGTTCTCACTACTTCGACTAATAGAATGTATAAAGGTAATATCAGAGATGACGATAAAGTAAAGAAACACAATAGTTAATAATTATTTTAATTCCTATCTCACACTCATGAGACAAATTTGTATTTGAAATTGAGATATTTATATAGAACTAGGCGTTAACCAACAACATTGAAAATAATTAAATAGAGGTAAGTTGATGCAAGTTAGCCTAAGTTGCATACGACAGTGGCTTAGCATCCATGGCGCGAAAGAGTTCAATGAAGCTGGGCCAAAGACCAATAGGGGCCCACAGCTGTCGCCTAGCAACCATGGCGCGAAAGAGCTCATTACGCTTGAGCCAATGACTCATGGCCAGTTGGGACCCACATTTGATATTAGGTAGAACATTTGTTTGTTTATTGGAAAACTTTTAAGTCGTTTAACTCTGTTAAGAAGTTCTAAAAACATTGACTTTTAAGACACTATTACTTACTTATATGCAATCCTAACTGAATCAAACGTTATGACCAGGGGCGGACTGAGTGTTAAAATCGGCCCGGGCATTGCCATACGATCGGGCCCATAAATTACCTATCACGTGATGGGCATCCAAATAGAGGCCTACCTGTCCTCAAAATCATTATGTTAAGTTTATGTGTCGACAATTGTGAGCTCCGTATTTGAAAAAGGGCCTTATGTTGTTTTTTAATAGCCCAGGGTGAAGCCCTATACTAGTAGCGCTGTCTACGGATGTAGGGTATTACGTTATCTCGAAAAGTTTACTAGAACAAATTAGTATGACACTGTAGAGGGATTTTTTTAAAATACGATACTCAGATGTCCGCTTTTTTTTTTAAAGAGAATATTATAAAACCTTTATCAATTTAATACTTAGTGGCATCCCTTTCGGTGGCCCAACCGGCCCATTTGGGTATCGATCCACCGGGCATTAGCCCAAAAGCCCATATAGCCAGTCCGCTCATGGTTATGACATATCTACTTATTTTTTTAAAAAAAGTTACGATCTTTACATTGGAATGTCTTTACACTTAGATTGCTTTTTGTTTTTCTTACACACTAAAATTGTCTTATTGGCTGGAGAGGGGCCCACAAAGATGTTCTTGAACCCGGGTCCACGGGTACCTTGCTATACCACTGCCTATTGGTGTGGTCCTTGCACAAAACCCAAAGAATTTTTTAAATAAAATTTTTAAATTGCGAAACACGAAACAGATCTCAAACATATCAGAACTTCATGGCGCTCTCTACTAGTGTAGCTCTAAGTCTCTAATATAATTTAAGGTTTATTTACTAATGGTTAGATCTACTTGTTAGAGTACATAAGCTAGAAGACTATTGTTTCTTGCTTTTGATGAAATGTTTTAAACTTTATTTCTCTGCTGATCATGGATCGTCCATGAAGCACATTCGTGCTATTGACGCTATATGAATTAAGCTTATTTTAGTTTATTTAGATATAGATACAGGACGGTGTTTATTTCATTGCGTGTTTTTCGGTCTTAATTTTTTTTTTCAATTTTATATTGTTTAGGTGGCAACCAACCTTTTGTGCTACACGCTAAGGTCCTGAACGTTATCACCGACAGCACTTCGGGGGGGGGGGGGTGGGATGGTGCTGGGAGGCGCGAGACGGCGGGTAGATTGGTCATGAGGCCATAAGGTGAAAATCTGCAAAATCACTAACTCAGATTGACAATATGTTTCAGAATAGGAAAGAAATAAAATAGATTCTAGAAACAACAGTTTAACACTTTCAGATCTAGGTTTTATATTAAGGTTAACGACTGAATCATTTTTTTCAAAATAAAGTGCTGCACATATTCAAATGATTTGTTGTTGAGCGACTCGCTAAGGACACACAAGACCTAGGTTCGATCCTTATACTAAACAATATTTGTCAAGGACAAATAAAATATATATGTTATGATCCTACATTGCGCACTGTCATTAGGTGTGAGACTGTGCACCATGAGACACAGGACAGAGACACGCTTAGAGGAAATCCAAGATGGCCGATAATTAAATCTAGGATGTAAACCAAAAATAAGTGCTGCTATTATTGGTTCCTCTAGTGGTATATTTGTTATCGCATTATTATTGTTCTATTATTAAACTGTAGTTTTGATATATCCCTTTCGTTGAGGTTCGTCGGGCTCGATGCTGGCTGAGTTACAGCAATATGTTAAATGTTTTCTTGGAGGTTCACTGTGTGCCGATATAAATTATTCCGACAGCGGATTACAGCGGTGGTTGATTTTGAAACCAATACGATGCCAATCTCAATCGTTCTCATCGTATGACCTCAAAACCATCCATTCGAAGTTTGTTTGTTTGTTTATTTGTTTGTTTTCTTGCGGTGGTTGATTTTGAAACCAATACGATGCCAATCCGACGAATTCTCATCGTATGACCTCAAAATCATCCATTCGAAGTTTGTTTGTTTGTTTTTTGTTATCGGTTTAAAAGTCTAACCTACAAGAGTACAAACGAGAGTTTGTGTTTTCCGTCAAGAACTTGATAGCAGCTCTTGATGGCTAGAGTGGTTCTCACTACTTCGACTAATAGAATGTATAAAGGTAATATCAGAGATGACGATAAAGTAAAGAAACACAATAGTTAATAATTATTTTAATTCCTATCTCACACTCATGAGACAAATTTGTATTTGAAATTGAGATATTTATATAGAACTAGGCGTTAACCAACAACATTGAAAATAATTAAATAGAGGTAAGTTGATGTTTATTAATATATCAAGTTAGCCTAAGTTGCATACGACAGTGGCGTAGCATCCATGGCGCGAAAGAGTTCAATGAAGCTGGGCCAAAGACCAATAGGGGCCCACAGCTGTCGCCTAGCAACCATGGCGCGAAAGAGCTCATTACGCTTGAGCCAATGACTCATGGCCAGTTGGGACCCACATTTGATATTAGGTAGAACATTTGTTTGTTTATTGGAAAACTTTTAAGTCGTTTAACTCTGTTAAGAAGTTCTAAAAACATTGACTTTAAAGACACTATTACTTACTTATATGCAATCCTAACTGAATCAAACGTTATGACCAGGGGCGGACTGAGTGTTAAAATCGGCCCGGGCATTGCCATACGATCGGGCCCATAAATTACCTATCACGTGATGGGCATCCAAATAGAGGCCTACCTGTCCTCAAAATCATTATGTTAAGTTTATGTGTCGACAATTGTGAGCTCCGTATTTGAAAAAGGGCCTTATGTTGTTTTTTAATAGCCCAGGGTGAAGCCCTATACTAGTAGCGCTGTCTACGGATGTAGGGTATTACGTTATCTCGAAAAGTTTACTAGAACAAATTAGTATGACACTGTAGAGGGATTTTTTTAAAATACGATACTCAGACGTCCGCTTTTTTTTTTAAAGAGAATATTATAAAACCTTTATCAATTTAATACTTAGTGGCATCCCTTTCGGTGGCCCAACCGGCCCATTTGGGTATCGATCCACCGGGCATTAGCCCAAAAGCCCATATAGCCAGTCCGCTCATGGTTATGACATATCTACTTATTTTTTTTAAAAAAGTTACGATCTTTACATTGGAATGTCTTTACACTTAGATTGCTTTTTGTTTTTCTTACACACCAAAATTGTCTTTTTGGCTGGAGGGGGGCCCACAAAGATGTTCTTGAACCCGGGTCCACGGGTACCTTGCTATACCACTGCCTATTGGTGTGGTCCTTGCACAAAACCCAAAGAATTTTTTAAATAAAATTTTTAAATTGCGAAACACGAAACAGATCTCAAACATATCAGAACTTCATGGCGCTCTCTACTAGTGTAGCTCTAAGTCTCTAATATAATTTAAGGTTTATTTACTAATGGTTAGATCTACTTGTTAGAGTACATAAGCTAGAAGACCATTGTTTCTTGCTTTTGATGAAATGTTTTAAACTTTATTTCTCTGCTGATCATGGATCGTCCATGAAGCACATTCGTGCTATCGACGCTATATGAATTAAGCTTATTTTAGTTTATTTAGATATAGATACAGGACGGTGTTTATTTCATTGCGTGTTTTTCGGTCTTAATTTTTTTTTTCAATTTTATATTGTTTAGGTGGCAACCAACCTTTTGTGCTACACGCTAAGGTCCTGAACGTTATCACCGACAGCACTTCGGGGGGGGGGGGATGGGATGGGGCTGGGAGGCGCGAGACAGCGGGTAGATTGGTCATGAGGCCATAAGGTGAAAATCTGCAAAATCACTAACTCAGATTGACAATATGTTTCAGAATAGGAAAGAAATAAAATAGATTCTAGAAACAACAGTTTAACACTTTCAGATCTAGGTTTTATATTAAGGTTAACGACTGAATCATTTATTTCAAAATAAAGTGCTGCACATATTCAAATGATTTGTTGTTGAGCGACTCGCTAAGGACACACAAGACCTAGGTTCGATCCTTATACTAAACAATATTTGTCAAGGACAAATAAAATATATATGTTATGATCCTACATTGCGCACTGTCATTAGGTGTGAGACTGTGCACCATGAGACACAGGACAGAGACACGCTTAGAGGAAATCCAAGATGGCCGATAATTAAATCTAGGATGTAAACCAAAAATAAGGGCTGCTATTATTGGTTCCTCTAGTGGTATATTTGTTATCGCATTACTATTGTTCTATTATTAAACTGTAGTTTTGATATATCCCTTTCGTTGAGGTTCGTCGGGCTCGATGCTGGCTGAGTTACAGCAATATGTTAAATGTTTTCTTGGAGGTTCACTGTGTGCCGATATAAATTATTCCGAGAGCGGATTACAGCGGTGGTTGATTTTGAAACCAATACGATGCCAATTTCAATCGTTCTCATCGTATGACCTCAAAACCATCCATTCGAAGTTTGTTTGTTTGTTTATTTGTTTGTTTTCTTGCGGTGGTTGATTTTGAAACCAATACGATGCCAATCCGACGAATTCTCATCGTATGACCTCAAAATCATCCATTCGAAGTTTGTTTGTTTGTTTTTTGTTATCGGTTTAAAAGTCTAACCTACAAGAGTACAAACGAGAGTTTGTGTTTTCCGTCAAGAACTTGATAGCAGCTCTTGATGGCTAGAGTGGTTCTCACTACTTCGACTAATAGAATGTATAAAGGTAATATCAGAGATGACGATAAAGTAAAGAAACACAATAGTTAATAATTATTTTAATTCCTATCTCACACTCATGAGACAAATTTGTATTTGAAATTGAGATATTTATATAGAACTAGGCGTTAACCAACAACATTGAAAATAATTAAATAGAGGTAAGTTGATGTTTATTAATATATCAAGTTAGCCTAAGTTGCATACGACAGTGGCGTAGCATCCATGGCGCGAAAGAGTTCAATGAAGCTGGGCCAAAGACCAATAGGGGCCCACAGCTGTCGCCTAGCAACCATGGCGCGAAAGAGCTCATTACGCTTGAGCCAATGACTCATGGCCAGTTGGGACCCACATTTGATATTAGGTAGAACATTTGTTTGTTTATTGGAAAACTTTTATGCAATCCTAACTGAATCAAACGTTATGACCAGGGGCGGACTGAGTGTTAAAATCGGCCCGGGCATTGCCATACGATCGGGCCCATAAATTACCTATCACGTGATGGGCATCCAAATAGAGGCCTACCTGTCCTCAAAATCATTATGTTAAGTTTATGTGTCGACAAAATCGGCCCGGGCATTGCCATACGATCGGGCCCATAAATTACCTATCACGTGATGGGCATCCAAATAGAGGCCTACCTGTCCTCAAAATCATTATGTTAAGTTTATGTGTCGACAAAATCGGCCCGGGCATTGCCATACGATCGGGCCCATAAATTACCTATCACGTGATGGGCATCCAAATAGAGGCCTACCTGTCCTCAAAATCATTATGTTAAGTTTATGTGTCGACAATTGTGAGCTCCGTATTTGAAAAAGGGCCTTATGTTGTTTTTTAATAGCCCAGGGTGAAGCCCTATACTAGTAGCGCTGTCTACGGATGTAGGGTATTACGTTATCTCGAAAAGTTTACTAGAACAAATTAGTATGACACTGTAGAGGGATTTTTTTAAAATACGATACTCAGATGTCCCCTTTGTTTTTTAAAGAGAATATTATAAAACCTTTATCAATTTAATACTTAGTGGCATCCCTTTCGGTGGCCCAACCGGCCCATTTGGGTATCGATCCACCGGGCATTAGCCCAAAAGCCCATATAGCCAGTCCGCTCATGGTTATGACATATCTATTTATTTTTTTAAAAAAAGTTACGATCTTTACATTGGAATGTCTTTACACTTAGATTGCTTTTTGTTTTTCTTACACACCAAAATTGTCTTTTTGGCTGGAGGGGGGCCCACAAAGATGTTCTTGAACCCGGGTCCACGGGTACCTTGCTATACCACTGCCTATTGGTGTGGTCCTTGCACAAAACCCAAAGAATTTTTTAAATAAAATTTTTAAATTGCGAAACACGAAACAGATCTCAAACATATCAGAACTTCATGGCGCTCTCTACTAGTGTAGCTCTAAGTCTCTAATATAATTTAAGGTTTATTTACTAATGGTTAGATCTACTTGTTAGAGTACATAAGCTAGAAGACCATTGTTTCTTGCTTTTGATGAAATGTTTTAAACTTTATTTCTCTGCTGATCATGGATTGTCCATGAAGCACATTCGTGCTATCGACGCTATATGAATTAAGCTTATTTTAGTTTATTTAGATATAGATACAGGACGGTGTTTATTTCATTGCGTGTTTTTCGGTCTTAATTTTTTTTTTCAATTTTATATTGTTTAGGTGGCAACCAACCTTTTGTGCTACACGCTAAGGTCCTGAACGTTATCACCGACAGCACTTCGGGGGGGGGGGGGGGCAGGGGTTGGGATGGGGCTGGGAGGCGCGAGACAGCGGGTAGATTGGTCATGAGGCCATAAGGTGAAAATCTGCAAAATCACTAACTCAGATTGACAATATGTTTCAGAATAGGAAAGAAATAAAATAGATTCTAGAAACAACAGTTTAACACTTTCAGATCTAGGTTTTATATTAAGGTTAACGACTGAATCATTTATTTCAAAATAAAGTGCTGCACATATTCAAATGATTTGTTGTTGAGCGACTCGCTAAGGACACACAAGACCTAGGTTCGATCCTTATACTAAACAATATTTGTCAAGGACAAATAAAATATATATGTTATGATCCTACATTGCGCACTGTCATTAGATGTGAGACTGTGCACCATGAGACACAGGACAGAGACACGCTTAGAGGAAGTCCAAGATGGCCGATAATTAAATCTAAGATGTAAACCAAAAATAAGGGCTGCTATTATTGGTTCCTCTAGTGGTATATTTGTTATCGCATTACTATTGTTCTATTATTAAACTGTAGTTTTGATATATCCCGTTCGTTGAGGTTCGTCGGGCTCGATGCTGACTGAGTTACAGCAATATGTTAAATGTTTTCTTGGAGGTTCACTGTGTGCCGATATAAATTATTCCGACAGCGGATTACAGCGGTGGTTGATTTTGAAACCAATACGATGCCAATCTCAATCGTTCTCATCGTATGACCTCAAAACCATCCATTCGAAGTTTGTTTGTTTGTTTATTTGTTTGTTTTCTTGCGGTGGTTGATTTTGAAACCAATACGATGCCAATCCGACGAATTCTCATCGTATGACCTCAAAATCATCCATTCGAAGTTTGTTTGTTTGTTTTTTGTTATCGGTTTAAAAGTCTAACCTACAAGAGTACAAACGAGAGTTTGTGTTTTCCGTCAAGAACTTGATAGCAGCTCTTGATGGCTAGAGTGGTTCTCACTACTTCGACTAATAGAATGTATAAAGGTAATATCAGAGATGACGATAAAGTAAAGAAACACAATAGTTAATAATTATTTTAATTCCTATCTCACACTCATGAGACAAATTTGTATTTGAAATTGAGATATTTATATAGAACTAGGCGTTAACCAACAACATTGAAAATAATTAAATAGAGGTAAGTTGATGTTTATTAATATATCAAGTTAGCCTAAGTTGCATACGACAGTGGCGTAGCATCCATGGCGCGAAAGAGTTCAATGAAGCTGGGCCAAAGACCAATAGGGGCCCACAGCTGTCGCCTAGCAACCATGGCGCGAAAGAGCTCATTACGCTTGAGCCAATGACTCATGGCCAGTTGGGACCCACATTTGATATTAGGTAGAACATTTGTTTGTTTATTGGAAAACTTTTAAGTCGTTTAACTCTGTTAAGAAGTTCTAAAAACATTGACTTTTAAGACACTATTACTTACTTATATGCAATCCTAACTGAATCAAACGTTATGACCAGGGGCGGACTGAGTGTTAAAATCGGCCCGGGCATTGCCATACGATCGGGCCCATAAATTACCTATCACGTGATGGGCATCCTAATAGAGGCCTACCTGTCCTCAAAATCATTATGTTAAGTTTATGTGTCGACAATTGTGAGCTCCGTATTTGAAAAAGGGCCTTATGTTGTTTTTTAATAGCCCAGGGTGAAGCCCTATACTAGTAGCGCTGTCTACGGATGTAGGGTATTACGTTATCTCGAAAAGTTTACTAGAACAAATTAGTATGACACTGTAGAGGGATTTTTTTAAAATACGATACTCAGATGTCCGCTTTTTTTTTAAAGAGAATATTATAAAACCTTTATCAATTTAATACTTAGTGGCATCCCTTTCGGTGGCCCAACCGGCCCATTTGGGTATCGATCCACCGGGCATTAGCCCAAAAGCCCATATAGCCAGTCCGCTCATGGTTATGACATATCTACTTATTTTATTAAAAAAAGTTACGATCTTTACATTGGAATGTCTTTACACTTAGATTGCTTTTTTTTTTCTTACACACTAAAATTGTCTTATTGGCTGGAGGGGGGCCCACAAAGATATTCTTGAACCCGGGTCCACGGGTACCTTGCTATACCACTGCCTATTGGTGTGGTCCTTGCACAAAACCCAAAGAATTTTTTAAATAAAATTTTTAAATTGCGAAACACGAAACAGATCTCAAACATATCAGAACTTCATGGCGCTCTCTACTAGTGTAGCTCTAAGTCTCTAATATAATTTAAGGTTTATTTACTAATGGTTAGATCTACTTGTTAGAGTACATAAGCTAGAAGACTATTGTTTCTTGCTTTTGATGAAATGTTTTAAACTTTATTTCTCTGCTGATCATGGATCGTCCATGAAGCACATTCGTGCTATCGACGCTATATGAATTAAGCTTATTTTAGTTTATTTAGATATAGATACAGGACGGTGTTTATTTCATTGCGTGTTTTTCGGTCTTAATTTTTTTTTCAATTTTATATTGTTTAGGTGGCAACCAACCTTTTGTGCTACACGCTAAGGTCCTGAACGTTATCACCGACAGCACTTCGGAAGGGGGGGGGGCTGGGAGGCGAGAGGTAGCGGGTAGATTGGTCATGAGGCTATATGGTGAAAATCTGCAAAATCACTAACTTAGATTGACAATATGTTTCAGAATAGGAAAGAAATAAAATAGATTCTAGAAACAACAGTTTAACACTTTCAGATCTAGGTTTTATATTAAGGTCAACGACTGAATCATTTATTTCAAAATAAAGTGCTGCACATATTCAAATGATTTGTTGTTGAGCGACTCGCTAAGGACACACAAGACCTAGGTTCGATCCTTATACTAAACAATATTTGTCAAGGACAAATAAAATATATATGCTATGATCCTACATTGCGCACTGTCATTAGGTGTGAGACTGTGCACCATGAGACACAGGACAGAGACACGCTTAGAGGAAGTCCAAGATGGCCGATAATTAAATCTAAGATGTAAACCAAAAATAAGGGCTGCTATTATTGGTTCCTCTAGTGGTATATTTGTTATCGCATTACTATTGTTCTATTATTAAACTGTAGTTTTGATATATCCCTTTCGTTGAGGTTCGTCGGGCTCGATGCTGACTGAGTTACAGCAATATGTTAAATGTTTTCTTGGAGGTTCACTGTGTGCCGATATAAATTATTCCGACAGCAAATTACAGCGGTGGTTGATTTTGAAACCAATACGATGCTAATCTCAATCGTTCTCATCGTATGACCTCAAAACCATCCATTCGAAGTTTGTTTGTTTGTTTATTTGTTTGTTTTCTTGCGGTGGTTGATTTTGAAACCAATACGATGCCAATCCGACGAATTCTCATCGTATGACCTCAAAATCATCCATTCGAAGTTTGTTTGTTTGTTTTTTGTTATCGGTTTAAAAGTCTAACCTACAAGAGTACAAACGAGAGTTTGTGTTTTCCGTCAAGAACTTGATAGCAGCTCTTGATGGCTAGAGTGGTTCTCACTACTTCGACTAATAGAATGTATAAAGGTAATATCAGAGATGACGATAAAGTAAAGAAACACAATAGTTAATAATTATTTTAATTCCTATCTCACACTCATGAGACAAATTTGTATTTGAAATTGAGATATTTATATAGAACTAGGCGTTAACCAACAACATTGAAAATAATTAAATAGAGGTAAGTTGATGTTTATTAATATATCAAGTTAGCCTAAGTTGCATACGACAGTGGCGTAGCATCCATGGCGCGAAAGAGTTCAATGAAGCTGGGCCAAAGACCAATAGGGGCCCACAGCTGTCGCCTAGCAACCATGGCGCGAAAGAGCTCATTACGCTTGAGCCAATGACTCATGGCCAGTTGGGACCCACATTTGATATTAGGTAGAACATTTGTTTGTTTATTGGAAAACTTTTAAGTCGTTTAACTCTGTTAAGAAGTTCTAAAAACATTGACTTTTAAGACACTATTACTTACTTATATGCAATCCTAACTGAATCAAACGTTATGACCAGGGGCGGACTGAGTGTTAAAATCGGCCCGGGCATTGCCATACGATCGGGCCCATAAATTACCTATCACGTGATGGGCATCCTAATAGAGGCCTACCTGTCCTCAAAATCATTATGTTAAGTTTATGTGTCGACAATTGTGAGCTCCGTATTTGAAAAAGGGCCTTATGTTGTTTTTTAATAGCCCAGGGTGAAGCCCTATACTAGTAGCGCTGTCTACGGATGTAGGGTATTACGTTATCTCGAAAAGTTTACTAGAACAAATTAGTATGACACTGTAGAGGGATTTTTTTAAAATACGATACTCAGATGTCCGCTTTTTTTTTAAAGAGAATATTATAAAACCTTTATCAATTTAATACTTAGTGGCATCCCTTTCGGTGGCCCAACCGGCCCATTTGGGTATCGATCCACCGGGCATTAGCCCAAAAGCCCATATAGCCAGTCCGCTCATGGTTATGACATATCTACTTATTTTATTAAAAAAAGTTACGATCTTTACATTGGAATGTCTTTACACTTAGATTGCTTTTTTTTTTCTTACACACTAAAATTGTCTTATTGGCTGGAGGGGGGCCCACAAAGATGTTCTTGAACCCGGGTCCACGGGTACCTTGCTATACCACTGCCTATTGGTGTGGTCCTTGCACAAAACCCAAAGAATTTTTTAAATAAAATTTTTAAATTGCGAAACACGAAACAGATCTCAAACATATCAGAACTTCATGGCGCTCTCTACTAGTGTAGCTCTAAGTCTCTAATATAATTTAAGGTTTATTTACTAATGGTTAGATCTACTTGTTAGAGTACATAAGCTAGAAGACTATTGTTTCTTGCTTTTGATGAAATGTTTTAAACTTTATTTCTCTGCTAATCATGGATCGTCCATGAAGCACATTCGTGCTATCGACGCTATATGAATTAAGCTTATTTTAGTTTATTTAGATATAGATACAGGACGGTGTTTATTTCATTGCGTGTTTTTCGGTCTTAATTTTTTTTTCAATTTTATATTGTTTAGGTGGCAACCAACCTTTTGTGCTACACGCTAAGGTCCTGAACGTTATCACCGACAGCACTTCGGAAGGGGGGGGGGGGGGCTGGGAGGCGCGAGGTAGCGGGTAGATTGGTCATGAGGCTATAAGGTGAAAATCTGCAAAATCACTAACTTAGATTGACAATATGTTTCAGAATAGGAAAGAAATAAAATAGATTCTAGAAACAACAGTTTAACACTTTCAGATCTAGGTTTTATATTAAGGTTAACGACTGAATCATTTATTTCAAAATAAAGTGCTGCACATATTCAAATGATTTGTTGTTGAGCGACTCGCTAAGGACACACAAGACCTAGGTTCGATCCTTACACTAAACAATATTTGTCAAGGACAAATAAAATATATATGTTATGATCCTACATTGCGCACTGTCATTAGGTGTGAGACTGTGCACCATGAGACACAGGACAGAGACACGCTTAGAGGAAGTCCAAGATGGCCGATAATTAAATCTAAGATGTAAACCAAAAATAAGGGCTGCTATTATTGGTTCCTCTAGTGGTATATTTGTTATCGCATTACTATTGTTCTATTATTAAACTGTAGTTTTGATATATCCCTTTCGTTGAGGTTCGTCGGGCTCGATGCTGACTGAGTTACAGCAATATGTTAAATGTTTTCTTGGAGGTTCACTGTGTGCCGATATAAATTATTCCGACAGCGGATTACAGCGGTGGTTGATTTTGAAACCAATACGATGCCAATTTCAATCGTTCTCATCGTATGACCTCAAAACCATCCATTCGAAGTTTGTTTGTTTGTTTATTTGTTTGTTTTCTTGCGGTGGTTGATTTTGAAACCAATACGATGCCAATCCGACGAATTCTCATCGTATGACCTCAAAATCATCCATTCGAAGTTTGTTTGTTTGTTTTTTGTTATCGGTTTAAAAGTCTAACCTACAAGAGTACAAACGAGAGTTTGTGTTTTCCGTCAAGAACTTGATAGCAGCTCTTGATGGCTAGAGTGGTTCTCACTACTTCGACTAATAGAATGTATAAAGGTAATATCAGAGATGACGATAAAGTAAAGAAACACAATAGTTAATAATTATTTTAATTCCTATCTCACACTCATGAGACAAATTTGTATTTGAAATTGAGATATTTATATAGAACTAGGCGTTAACCAACAACATTGAAAATAATTAAATAGAGGTAAGTTAATGCAAGTTAGCCTAAGTTGCATACGACAGTGGCGTAGCATCCATGGCGCGAAAGAGTTCAATGAAGCTGGGCCAAAGACAAATAGGGGCCCACAGCTGTCGCCTAGCAACCATGGCGCGAAAGAGCTCATTACGCTTGAGCCAATGACTCATGGCCAGTTGGGACCCACATTTGATATTAGGTAGAACATTTGTTTGTTTATTGGAAAACTTTTAAGTCGTTTAACTCTGTTAAGAAGTTCTAAAAACATTGACTTTTAAGACACTATTACTTACTTATATGCAATCCTAACTGAATCAAACGTTATGACCAGGGGCGGACTGAGTGTTAAAATCGGCCCGGGCATTGCCATACGATCGGGCCCATAAATTACCTATCACGTGATGGGCATCCTAATAGAGGCCTACCTGTCCTCAAAATCATTATGTTAAGTTTATGTGTCGACAATTGTGAGCTCCGTATTTGAAAAAGGGCCTTATGTTGTTTTTTAATAGCCCAGGGTGAAGCCCTATACTAGTAGCGCTGTCTACGGATGTAGGGTATTACGTTATCTCGAAAAGTTTACTAGAACAAATTAGTATGACACTGTAGAGGGATTTTTTTAAAATACGATACTCAGATGTCCGCTTTTTTTTTAAAGAGAATATTATAAAACCTTTATCAATTTAATACTTAGTGGCATCCCTTTCGGTGGCCCAACCGGCCCATTTGGGTATCGATCCACCGGGCATTAGCCCAAAAGCCCATATAGCCAGTCCGCTCATGGTTATGACATATCTACTTATTTTATTAAAAAAAGTTACGATCTTTACATTGGAATGTCTTTACACTTAGATTGCTTTTTTTTTTCTTACACACTAAAATTGTCTTATTGGCTGGAGGGGGGCCCACAAAGATGTTCTTGAACCCGGGTCCACGGGTACCTTGCTATACCACTGCCTATTGGTGTGGTCCTTGCACAAAACCCAAAGAATTTTTTAAATAAAATTTTTAAATTGCGAAACACGAAACAGATCTCAAACATATCAGAACTTCATGGCGCTCTCTACTAGTGTAGCTCTAAGTCTCTAATATAATTTAAGGTTTATTTACTAATGGTTAGATCTACTTGTTAGAGTACATAAGCTAGAAGACTATTGTTTCTTGCTTTTGATGAAATGTTTTAAACTTTATTTCTCTGCTGATCATGGATCGTCCATGAAGCACATTCGTGCTATCGACGCTATATGAATTAAGCTTATTTTAGTTTATTTAGATATAGATACAGGACGGTGTTTATTTCATTGCGTGTTTTTCGGTCTTAATTTTTTTTTCAATTTTATATTGTTTAGGTGGCAACCAACCTTTTGTGCTACACGCTAAGGTCCTGAACGTTATCACCGACAGCACTTCGGGGGGGGGGGGGGGATGGGATGGGGCTGGGAGGCGCGAGACAGCGGGTAGATTGGTCATGAGGCCATAAGGTGAAAATCTGCAAAATCACTAACTCAGATTGACAATATGTTTCAGAATAGGAAAGAAATAAAATAGATTCTAGAAACAACAGTTTAACACTTTCAGATCTAGGTTTTATATTAAGGTTAACGACTGAATCATTTATTTCAAAATAAAGTGCTGCACATATTCAAATGATTTGTTGTTGAGCGACTCGCTAAGGACACACAAGACCTAGGTTCGATCCTTATACTAAACAATATTTGTCAAGGACAAATAAAATATATATGTTATGATCCTACATTGCGCACTGTCATTAGGTGTGAGACTGTGCACCATGAGACACAGGACAGAGACACGCTTAGAGGAAATCCAAGATGGCCGATAATTAAATCTAGGATGTAAACCAAAAATAAGGGCTGCTATTATTGGTTCCTCTAGTGGTATATTTGTTATCGCATTACTATTGTTCTATTATTAAACTGTAGTTTTGATATATCCCTTTCGTTGAGGTTCGTCGGGCTCGATGCTGGCTGAGTTACAGCAATATGTTAAATGTTTTCTTGGAGGTTCACTGTGTGCCGATATAAATTATTCCGAGAGCGGATTACAGCGGTGGTTGATTTTGAAACCAATACGATGCCAATTTCAATCGTTCTCATCGTATGACCTCAAAACCATCCATTCGAAGTTTGTTTGTTTGTTTATTTGTTTGTTTTCTTGCGGTGGTTGATTTTGAAACCAATACGATGCCAATCCGACGAATTCTCATCGTATGACCTCAAAATCATCCATTCGAAGTTTGTTTGTTTGTTTTTTGTTATCGGTTTAAAAGTCTAACCTACAAGAGTACAAACGAGAGTTTGTGTTTTCCGTCAAGAACTTGATAGCAGCTCTTGATGGCTAGAGTGGTTCTCACTACTTCGACTAATAGAATGTATAAAGGTAATATCAGAGATGACGATAAAGTAAAGAAACACAATAGTTAATAATTATTTTAATTCCTATCTCACACTCATGAGACAAATTTGTATTTGAAATTGAGATATTTATATAGAACTAGGCGTTAACCAACAACATTGAAAATAATTAAATAGAGGTAAGTTGATGTTTATTAATATATCAAGTTAGCCTAAGTTGCATACGACAGTGGCGTAGCATCCATGGCGCGAAAGAGTTCAATGAAGCTGGGCCAAAGACCAATAGGGGCCCACAGCTGTCGCCTAGCAACCATGGCGCGAAAGAGCTCATTACGCTTGAGCCAATGACTCATGGCCAGTTGGGACCCACATTTGATATTAGGTAGAACATTTGTTTGTTTATTGGAAAACTTTTAAGTCGTTTAACTCTGTTAAGAAGTTCTAAAAACATTGACTTTTAAGACACTATTACTTACTTATATGCAATCCTAACTGAATCAAACGTTATGACCAGGGGCGGACTGAGTGTTAAAATCGGCCCGGGCATTGCCATACGATCGGGCCCATAAATTACCTATCACGTGATGGGCATCCTAATAGAGGCCTACCTGTCCTCAAAATCATTATGTTAAGTTTATGTGTCGACAATTGTGAGCTCCGTATTTGAAAAAGGGCCTTATGTTGTTTTTTAATAGCCCAGGGTGAAGCCCTATACTAGTAGCGCTGTCTACGGATGTAGGGTATTACGTTATCTCGAAAAGTTTACTAGAACAAATTAGTATGACACTGTAGAGGGATTTTTTTAAAATACGATACTCAGATGTCCGCTTTTTTTTTAAAGAGAATATTATAAAACCTTTATCAATTTAATACTTAGTGGCATCCCTTTCGGTGGCCCAACCGGCCCATTTGGGTATCGATCCACCGGGCATTAGCCCAAAAGCCCAAAAGCCCATATAGCCAGTCCGCTCATGGTTATGACATATCTACTTATTTTATTAAAAAAAGTTACGATCTTTACATTGGAATGTCTTTACACTTAGATTGCTTTTTGTTTTTCTTACACACTAAAATTGTCTTATTGGCTGGAGGGGGGCCCACAAAGATGTTCTTGAACCCGGGTCCACGGGTACCTTGCTATACCACTGCCTATTGGTGTGGTCCTTGCACAAAACCCAAAGAATTTTTTAAATAAAATTTTTAAATTGCGAAACACGAAACAGATCTCAAACATATCAGAACTTCATGGCGCTCTCTACTAGTGTAGCTCTAAGTCTCTAATATAATTTAAGGTTTATTTACTAATGGTTAGATCTACTTGTTAGAGTACATAAGCTAGAAGACTATTGTTTCTTGCTTTTGATGAAATGTTTTAAACTTTATTTCTCTGCTGATCATGGATCGTCCATGAAGCACATTCGTGCTATCGACGCTATATGAATTAAGCTTATTTTAGTTTATTTAGATATAGATACAGGACGGTGTTTATTTCATTGCGTGTTTTTCGGTCTTAATTTTTTTTTCAATTTTATATTGTTTAGGTGGCAACCAACCTTTTGTGCTACACGCTAAGGTCCTGAACGTTATCACCGACAGCACTTCGGAAGGGGGGGGGGGGGCTGGGAGGCGCGAGGTAGCGGGTAGATTGGTCATGAGGCTATAAGGTGAAAATCTGCAAAATCACTAACTTAGATTGACAATATGTTTCAGAATAGGAAAGAAATAAAATAGATTCTAGAAACAACAGTTTAACACTTTCAGATCTAGGTTTTATATTAAGGTTAACGACTGAATCATTTATTTCAAAATAAAGTGCTGCACATATTCAAATGATTTGTTGTTGAGCGACTCGCTAAGGACACACAAGACCTAGGTTCGATCCTTACACTAAACAATATTTGTCAAGGACAAATAAAATATATATGTTATGATCCTACATTGCGCACTGTCATTAGGTGTGAGACTGTGCACCATGAGACACAGGACAGAGACACGCTTAGAGGAAGTCCAAGATGGCCGATAATTAAATCTAAGATGTAAACCAAAAATAAGGGCTGCTATTATTGGTTCCTCTAGTGGTATATTTGTTATCGCATTACTATTGTTCTATTATTAAACTGTAGTTTTGATATATCCCTTTCGTTGAGGTTCGTCGGGCTCGATGCTGACTGAGTTACAGCAATATGTTAAATGTTTTCTTGGAGGTTCACTGTGTGCCGATATAAATTATTCCGACAGCGGATTACAGCGGTGGTTGATTTTGAAACCAATACGATGCCAATCTCAATCGTTCTCATCGTATGACCTCAAAACCATCCATTCGAAGTTTGTTTGTTTGTTTATTTGTTTGTTTTCTTGCGGTGGTTGATTTTGAAACCAATACGATGCCAATCCGACGAATTCTCATCGTATGACCTCAAAATCATCCATTCGAAGTTTGTTTGTTTGTTTTTTGTTATCGGTTTAAAAGTCTAACCTACAAGAGTACAAACGAGAGTTTGTGTTTTCCGTCAAGAACTTGATAGCAGCTCTTGATGGCTAGAGTGGTTCTCACTACTTCGACTAATAGAATGTATAAAGGTAATATCAGAGATGACGATAAAGTAAAGAAACACAATAGTTAATAATTATTTTAATTCCTATCTCACACTCATGAGACAAATTTGTATTTGAAATTGAGATATTTATATAGAACTAGGCGTTAACCAACAACATTGAAAATAATTAAATAGAGGTAAGTTAATGCAAGTTAGCCTAAGTTGCATACGACAGTGGCGTAGCATCCATGGCGCGAAAGAGTTCAATGAAGCTGGGCCAAAGACAAATAGGGGCCCACAGCTGTCGCCTAGCAACCATGGCGCGAAAGAGCTCATTACGCTTGAGCCAATGACTCATGGCCAGTTGGGACCCACATTTGATATTAGGTAGAACATTTGTTTGTTTATTGGAAAACTTTTAAGTCGTTTAACTCTGTTAAGAAGTTCTAAAAACATTGACTTTTAAGACACTATTACTTACTTATATGCAATCCTAACTGAATCAAACGTTATGACCAGGGGCGGACTGAGTGTTAAAATCGGCCCGGGCATTGCCATACGATCGGGCCCATAAATTACCTATCACGTGATGGGCATCCAAATAGAGGCCTACCTGTCCTCAAAATCATTATGTTAAGTTTATGTGTCGATAATTGTGAGCTCCGTATTTGAAAAAGGGCCTTATGTTGTTTTTTAATAGCCCAGGGTGAAGCCCACTACTAGTAGCGCTGTCTACGGATGTAGGGTATTACGTTATCTCGAAAAGTTTACTAGAACAAATTAGTATGACACTGTAGAGGGATTTTTTAAAATACGATACTCAGATGTCCGCTTTTTTTTTTAAAGAGAATATTATAAAACCTTTATCAATTTAATACTTAGTGGCATCCCTTTCGGTGGCCCAACCGGCCCATTTGGGTATCGATCCACCGGGCATTAGCCCAAAAGCCCATATAGCCAGTCCGCTCATGGTTATGACATATCTACTTATTTTTTTAAAAAAAGTTACGATCTTTACATTGGAATGTCTTTACACTTAGATTGCTTTTTTTTTTCTTACACACTAAAATTGTCTTATTGGCTGGAGGGGGGCCCACAAAGATGTTCTTGAACCCGGGCCCACGGGTACCTTGCTATACCACTGCCTATTGGTGTGGTCCTTGCACAAAACCCAAAGAATTTTTTAAATAAAATTTTTAAATTGCGAAACACGAAACAGATCTCAAACATATCAGAACTTCATGGCGCTCTCTACTAGTGTAGCTCTAAGTCTCTAATATAATTTAAGGTTTATTTACTAATGGTTAGATCTACTTGTTAGAGTACATATGCTAGAAGACCATTGTTTCTTGCTTTTGATGAAATGTTTTAAACT
This sequence comes from Biomphalaria pfeifferi, assembly GCA_030265305.1. Lineage (NCBI taxonomy): Eukaryota > Metazoa > Mollusca > Gastropoda > Planorbidae > Biomphalaria > Biomphalaria pfeifferi. The sequence goes on along the minus strand of JASAOG010000173.1, from coordinate 301,750 downwards.
TTATTTCTCTGCTGATCATGGATCGTCCATGAAGCACATTCGTGCTATCGACGCTATATGAATTAAGCTTATTTTAGTTTATTTAGATAGAGATACAGGACGGTGTTTATTTCATTGCGTGTTTTTCGGTCTTAATTTTTTTTTTTCAATTTTATATTGTTTAGGTGGCAACCAACCTTTTGTGCTACACGCTAAGGTCCTGAACGTTATCACCGACAGCACTTCGGGGGTGGGTGGGGCTGGGAGGCGCGAGGTAGCGGGTAGATTGGTCATGAGGCCATAAGGTGAAAATCTGCAAAATCACTAACTTAGATTGACAATATGTTTCAGAATAGGAAAGAAATAAAATAGATTCTAGAAACAACAGTTTAACACTTTCAGATCTAGGTTTTATATTAAGGTTAACGACTGAATCATTTATTTCAAAATAAAGTGCTGCACATATTCAAATGATTTGTTGTTGAGCGACTCGCTAAGGTCACACAAGACCTAGGTTCGATCCTTATACTAAACAATATTTGTCAAGGACAAATAAAATATATATGTTATGATCCTACATTGCGCACTGTCATTAGATGTGAGACTGTGCACCATGAGACACAGGACAGAGACACGCTTAGAGGAAGTCCAAGATGGCCGATAATTAAATCTAGGATGTAAACCAAAAATAAGTGCTGCTATTATTGGTTCCTCTAGTGGTATATTTGTTATCGCATTACTATTGTCCTATTATTAAACTGTAGTTTTGATATATCCCTTTCGTTGAGGTTCGTCGGGCTCGATGCTGACTGAGTTACAGCAATATGTTAAATGTTTTCTTGGAGGTTCACTGTGTGCCGATATAAATTATTCCGACAGCGGATTACAGCGGTGGTTGATTTTGAAACCAATACGATGCCAATCTCAATCGTTCTCATCGTATGACCTCAAAACCATCCATTCGAAGTTTGTTTATTTGTTTGTTTTCTTGCGGTGGTTGATTTTGAAACCAATACGCTGCCAATCCGACGAATTCTCATCGTATGACCTCAAAATCATCCATTCGAAGTTTGTTTGTTTGTTTTTTGTTATCGGTTTAAAAGTCTAACCTACAAGAGTACAAACGAGAGTTTGTGTTTTCCGTCAAGAACTTGATAGCAGCTCTTGATGGCTAGAGTGGTTCTCACTACTTCGACTAATAGAATGTATAAAGGTAATATCAGAGATGACGATAAAGTAAAGAAACACAATAGTTAATAATTATTTTAATTCCTATCTCACACTCATGAGACAAATTTGTATTTGAAATTGAGATATTTATATAAAACTAGGCGTTAACCAACAACATTGAAAATAATTAAATAGAGGTAAGTTGATGTTTATTAATATATCAAGTTAGCCTAAGTTGCATACGACAGTGGCGTAGCATCCATGGCGCGAAAGAGTTCAATGAAGCTGGGCCAAAGACCAACAGGGGCCCACAGCTGTCGCCTAGCAACCATGGCGCGAAAGAGCTCATTACGCTTGAGCCAATGACTCATGGCCAGTTGGGACCCACATTTGATATTAGGTAGAACATTTGTTTGTTTATTGGAAAACTTTTAAGTCGTTTAACTCTGTTAAGAAGTTCTAAAAACATTGACTTTTAAGACACTATTACTTACTTATATGCAATCCTAACTGAATCAAACGTTATGACCAGGGGCGGACTGAGTGTTAAAATCGGCCCGGGCATTGCCATACGATCGGGCCCATAAATTACCTATCACGTGATGGGCATCCAAATAGAGGCCTACCTGTCCTCAAAATCATTATGTTAAGTTTATTTGTCGATAATTGTGAGCTCCGTATTTGAAAAAGGGCCTTATGTTGTTTTTTAATAGCCCAGGGTGAAGCCCACTACTAGTAGCGCTGTCTACGGATGTAGGGTATTACGTTATCTCGAAAAGTTTACTAGAACAAATTAGTATGACACTGTAGAGGGATTTTTTAAAATACGATACTCAGATGTCCGCTTTTTTTTTTAAAGAGAATATTATAAAACCTTTATCAATTTAATACTTAGTGGCATCCCTTTCGGTGGCCCAACCGGCCCATTTGGGTATCGATCCACCGGGCATTAGCCCAAAAGCCCATATAGCCAGTCCGCTCATGGTTATGACATATCTACTTATTTTTTTAAAAAAAGTTACGATCTTTACATTGGAATGTCTTTACACTTAGATTGCTTTTTTTTTTCTTACACACTAAAATTGTCTTATTGGCTGGAGGGGGGCCCACAAAGATGTTCTTGAACCCGGGCCCACGGGTACCTTGCTATACCACTGCCTATTGGTGTGGTCCTTGCACAAAACCCAAAGAATTTTTTAAATAAAATTTTTAAATTGCGAAACACGAAACAGATCTCAAACATATCAGAACTTCATGGCGCTCTCTACTAGTGTAGCTCTAAGTCTCTAATATAATTTAAGGTTTATTTACTAATGGTTAGATCTACTTGTTAGAGTACATATGCTAGAAGACCATTGTTTCTTGCTTTTGATGAAATGTTTTAAACTTTATTTCTCTGCTGATCATGGATCGTCCATGAAGCACATTCGTGCTATCGACGCTATATGAATTAAGCTTATTTTAGTTTATTTAGATAGAGATACAGGACGGTGTTTATTTCATTGCGTGTTTTTCGGTCTTAATTTTTTTTTTTCAATTTTATATTGTTTAGGTGGCAACCAACCTTTTGTGCTACACGCTAAGGTCCTGAACGTTATCACCGACAGCACTTCGGGGGTGGGTGGGGCTGGGAGGCGCGAGGTAGCGGGTAGATTGGTCATGAGGCCATAAGGTGAAAATCTGCAAAATCACTAACTTAGATTGACAATATGTTTCAGAATAGGAAAGAAATAAAATAGATTCTAGAAACAACAGTTTAACACTTTCAGATCTAGGTTTTATATTAAGGTTAACGACTGAATCATTTATTTCAAAATAAAGTGCTGCACATATTCAAATGATTTGTTGTTGAGCGACTCGCTAAGGACACACAAGACCTAGGTTCGATCCTTATACTAAACAATATTTGTCAAGGACAAATAAAATATATATGTTATGATCCTACATTGCGCACTGTCATTAGATGTGAGACTGTGCACCATGAGACACAGGACAGAGACACGCTTAGAGGAAGTCCAAGATGGCCGATAATTAAATCTAGGATGTAAACCAAAAATAAGTGCTGCTATTATTGGTTCCTCTAGTGGTATATTTGTTATCGCATTACTATTGTCCTATTATTAAACTGTAGTTTTGATATATCCCTTTCGTTGAGGTTCGTCGGGCTCGATGCTGACTGAGTTACAGCAATATGTTAAATGTTTTCTTGGAGGTTCACTGTGTGCCGATATAAATTATTCCGACAGCGGATTACAGCGGTGGTTGATTTTGAAACCAATACGATGCCAATCTCAATCGTTCTCATCGTATGACCTCAAAACCATCCATTCGAAGTTTGTTTATTTGTTTGTTTTCTTGCGGTGGTTGATTTTGAAACCAATACGATGCCAATCCGACGAATTCTCATCGTATGACCTCAAAATCATCCATTCGAAGTTTGTTTGTTTGTTTTTTGTTATCGGTTTAAAAGTCTAACCTACAAGAGTACAAACGAGAGTTTGTGTTTTCCGTCAAGAACTTGATAGCAGCTCTTGATGGCTAGAGTGGTTCTCACTACTTCGACTAATAGAATGTATAAAGGTAATATCAGAGATGACGATAAAGTAAAGAAACACAATAGTTAATAATTATTTTAATTCCTATCTCACACTCATGAGACAAATTTGTATTTGAAATTGAGATATTTATATAGAACTAGGCGTTAACCAACAACATTGAAAATAATTAAATAGAGGTAAGTTGATGCAAGTTAGCCTAAGTTGCATACGACAGTGGCGTAGCATCCATGGCGCGAAAGAGTTCAATGAAGCTGGGCCAAAGACCAATAGGGGCCCACAGCTGTCGCCTAGCAACCATGGCGCGAAAGAGCTCATTACGCTTGAGCCAATGACTCATGGCCAGTTGGGACCCACATTTGATATTAGGTAGAACATTTGTTTGTTTATTGGAAAACTTTTAAGTCGTTTAACTCTGTTAAGAAGTTCTAAAAACATTGACTTTTAAGACACTATTACTTACTTATATGCAATCCTAACTGAATCAAACGTTATGACCAGGGGCGGACTGAGTGTTAAAATCGGCCCGGGCATTGCCATACGATCGGGCCCATAAATTACCTATCACGTGATGGGCATCCAAATAGAGGCCTACCTGTCCTCAAAATCATTATGTTAAGTTTATGTGTCGATAATTGTGAGCTCCGTATTTGAAAAAGGGCCTTATGTTGTTTTTTAATAGCCCAGGGTGAAGCCCACTACTAGTAGCGCTGTCTACGGATGTAGGGTATTACGTTATCTCGAAAAGTTTACTAGAACAAATTAGTATGACACTGTAGAGGGATGTTTTAAAAATACGATACTCAGATGTCCGCTTTTTTTTTAAAAGAGAATATTATAAAACCTTTATCAATTTAATACTTAGTGGCATCCCTTTCGGTGCCCCAACCGGCCCATTTGGGTATCGATCCACCGGGCATTAGCCCAAAAGCCCATATAGCCAGTCCGCTCATGGTTATGACATATCTACTTTTTTTTTAAAAAAAGTTACGATCTTTACATTGGAATGTCTTTACACTTAGATTGCTTTTTGTTTTTCTTACACACTAAAATTGTCTTATTGGCTGGAGGGGGGCCCACAAAGATGTTCTTGAACCCGGGCCCACGGGTACCTTGCTATACCACTGCCTATTGGTGTGGTCCTTGCACAAAACCCAAAGAATTTTTTAAATAAAATTTTTAAATTGCGAAACACGAAACAGATCTCAAACATATCAGAACTTCATGGCGCTCTCTACTAGTGTAGCTCTAAGTCTCTAATATAATTTAAGTTTATTTACTAATGGTTAGATCTACTTGTTAGAGTACATATGCTAGAAGACCATTGTTTCTTGCTTTTGATGAAATGTTTTAAACTTTATTTCTCTGCTGATCATGGATCGTCCATGAAGCACATTCGTGCTATCGACGCTTTATGAATTAAGCTTATTTTAGTTTATTTAGATAGAGATACAGGACGGTGTTTATTTCATTGAGTGTTTTTCGGTCTTAATTTTTTTTTTCAATTTTATATTGTTTAGGTGGCAACCAACCTTTTGTGCTACACGCTAAGGTCCTGAACGTTATCACCGACAGCACTTCGGGGGTGGGTGGGGCTGGGAGGCGCGAGGTAGCGGGTAGATTGGTCATGAGGCCATAAGGTGAAAATCTGCAAAATCACTAACTTAGATTGACAATATGTTTCAGAATAGGAAAGAAATAAAATAGATTCTAGAAACAACAGTTTAGCACTTTCAGATCTAGGTTTTATATTAAGGTTAACGACTGAATCATTTATTTCAAAATAAAGTGCTGCACATATTCAAATGATTTGTTGTTGAGCGACTCGCTAAGGACACACAAGACCTAGGTTCGATCCTTATACTAAACAATATTTGTCAAGGACAAATAAAATATATATGTTATGATCCTACATTGCGCACTGTCATTAGGTGTGAGACTGTGCACCATGAGACACAGGACAGAGACACGCTTAGAGGAAGTCCAAGATGGCCGATAATTAAATCTAGGATGTAAACCAAAAATAAGTGCTGCTATTATTGGTTCCTCTAGTGGTATATTTGTTATCGCATTACTATTGTCCTATTATTAAACTGTAGTTTTGATATATCCCTTTCGTTGAGGTTCGTCGGGCTCGATGCTGACTGAGTTACAGCAATATGTTAAATGTTTTCTTGGAGGTTCACTGTGTGCCGATATAAATTATTCCGACAGCGGATTACAGCGGTGGTTGATTTTGAAACCAATACGATGCCAATCTCAATCGTTCTCATCGTATGACCTCAAAACCATCCATTCGAAGTTTGTTTATTTGTTTGTTTTCTTGCGGTGGTTGATTTTGAAACCAATACGATGCCAATCCGACGAATTCTCATCGTATGACCTCAAAATCATCCATTCGAAGTTTGTTTGTTTGTTTTTTGTTATCGGTTTAAAAGTCTAACCTACAAGAGTACAAACGAGAGTTTGTGTTTTCCGTCAAGAACTTGATAGCAGCTCTTGATGGCTAGAGTGGTTCTCACTACTTCGACTAATAGAATGTATAAAGGTAATATCAGAGATGACGATAAAGTAAAGAAACACAATAGTTAATAATTATTTTAATTCCTATCTCACACTCATGAGACAAATTTGTATTTGAAATTTAGATATTTATTTACAATTGCGTATTTTTCTGTCTAGGGCCTCCAACTATCTAAGGCCGGTCCTGTGTGATGACACAGTATCCATGTGTATGCCGGGGACTCCAGTAAGTGAAGAACTAATAGAAGTTGAAACCATGAATGAGAATCAGCGGGCAGGATTTGACAGTCCAGCGCGCAGCCATCCGTAGCGACGTGTGAATACCCACTTGTTCTCCCCCCCCTCTTGTTTTTTCGTGGGGTGACTATCCGCAGAAATAAGAGAGTGATCTTTCCTTTACTTCTTGCTCGTCCAAACTGTTGAGCGAAGAGATTTATATAGAGAGATTGTCTGTGTATGTTTGTCTCAATCTCGCTTCTTTCTTTTTCAGAAAGCGATCAAGGTGCAAACAGAAAATAAAGCATTTCATAGTCGGCTGGACAGATACAAACTTGGCTAAATGTGTGCATAATTTCGTTAAATCAAACTGTTTTAATTGATATCAGTTTACTTCAAGTCCTCGCTTGAAGTGCCGAAATCTTGTTTAACTCTTTTTCTCCTAATCGACGATAGCACCGTTTATTTGACTTCATTAAATTAAATTATGTATAATTTTATAAACATGACTTTATCTGTTATATAAAAAGAGAATGCATTTCCCTTTAAGGGGTTACTGGAATGTGAAAAGTCTATTTTGGGTTAAAAAATTGATTTTTCAATTTTAGTGTAGTTAAATAGGTGTTCAGATATTTTATAAACTGGCACCAAAAATTTTCTAAAAAAATAGCATTTTTTATTGAAAAAAAACATTTTAATGATGCATGGTAAACACTATTTTCCTTTTTTTTTCTTAATACTAATTCACTGTTTTTGAGTGAATGCATTTTTTTGTGCCCCCCCTGTAACATATTTCTAAAATCTCTAGAACTAATAGAGATAAATGTGTCAAATTTGGTACACATATTCAGAGATAAATAGTACAGAGAATCAGCTAGTTTTAATGACTTTATCTGAAGAAGTTTTTAATATGTGATCTTTTGGAAAAAAAATGTGGATGCATTTTACAGGTAAAAAAATCACCCTTTTTAAAAAATATATAAAATGCGCAATAGTAAGGGATAATGTATAAAATCTAGCTAGCTCCTTTCAGCCACCTTTATAATTTAAAGTGTAAGTATTTTGAGCATTAATAATTGTTTTGTCGATGTTCAATTTTCATAGCTTTCTGAGATAGAAGAGTCTGAATGTCATTTGTATATATGGTCTACAATACTGGTGACGGGACGCACCCCTGCGACGCTCCAGTACTAAGCTCTCTCGTACCTGACACATGCCCGTTCACTTTGACATATTGTGATCAGAAAGTTTAAAATCCAAGCTTGTATGTTTTTGCTAACGTTCAATTCAGATAGTTTTTGTCTCATGCGATGTGGTTGAATGGTGTTGAATGCAGATGAAAAATTTGGCGTAGTGTCTCTGAGTATCAATATGATGGTATAGACCAGTGATGCCCAACCTAATTCGACCGGCAGGCCATTTTCGTTTCCGACACTCGTGTCGCGGGCCACATGACCGAAAATTTACAAAAAAACGATATGAAATCGACCTGATATTGGATATTTGAAATTGATCTTTGTTTTTACTCGTTGGAAAATGGCGTCACATCAATTATCATTGTAGCTATTTTACCACTGACTCGTTGTATTGTTTCTCTTTGGTAACTATTCCCATCGATCCTCCATTTTCTATGCGTAGTTTAACAATCTTTTATTCGCGGCTCAAAGCAAGTATGGCGTCATATTTGTTTCATAATACCGTTTATATGTTAACTTTTTTTTTGAACAGCGAAACTTTCTTTACAAATCAAATATTTTGGATTATTATTATGTTTCACTTTCGTAAACGTGCACATGTTACAGGTCATGGTACCGATCCATCAGAGAAAAAGAGAGGGCTTAACGTAGGCAAAGATACATGCCGTATTTTGGACATCACTGGTATAGACTATTCAGCGTAAATAGTATTGCATCTTCTGTACTTGTTGACGGTTTGTAAGCGAACTGGTGCGGGTCAAGACCTGTTTCGACTTCTTTCAGTAGATGTTTTAAAATCATTTTCTCCAGGCACTTCATTGGAATTGATGTTATGAATCACGATCAAGTTGATCAACACCACTTCTGTCCTGGAATACTTTGCACCACTGGACTATATGACATTATTTATGACTAGCAATGTTAAGCGTGACTAATTCTGCCTTTCCTCACTTCAAGCGTATCAATTCGATGTTGTTGTTTGATTTATCAAACTTTGTTACTTAAACTATATGTAATCAATCTATGTCTGCATATTTAATAATGAAAAGTCTGTCTCCAAATATAAATATTTTTATTGGCTTTTACTCCTCGGTAAAGCTCGTTCTTTGTTCCTGTGTCATATCTAGTTCCAAACACCTCTCTTTTGGCTGCTGATACCCTGATCAAGTGTCTCATTTTAGCGAATCAAGGAGGTTAAGATCCAAGGCGCCAATTTTAGTAGCATTTTATTTTTTATTTATTTATTTATTGCTGTTCATTTCTTTTATGATTTATTATTTTTTACACTTTTACACTTTATGTTTATTTTTAATGTCTGTCGTAATGTAAGCTAACTAATATGGGCTAAGAATTTGGATTTTTTTTGGCACGTCGGCACAGTTTAGGCCATGTCTTGCCCCTGGTCCCTCAAGAATGTCAAGGTAGAATGAGAACAAGAGAGAGACGGGTGACAGAAAGACGTGTATTTTTTAGTGAGTTCTATTTCGTGCACATCATTTCCTTTGTCTTTCTACAACTACATTGAAGTTGAAAGCTGTGTAGATTTATTAATAAAAGTTATAGTCAATTTAAAAAAAAATAGAAGTTGGATATAAGATACCGTTGACTGGATAGAACGGACACTAGCGCTCCTTTGTTCGCTTGATAATTATGCCTATGAAGGAATGTAACTCTTTTAAGCCTAACTAGCAACAAAGAAACAATACAATTCAGTCTCACTATACAGGCGACTGACAATGTAATGACAATGGACGTAATCATCTTTTTTTTTTAAGTAACGTCTGTATTTTATAAGATAAGATGTCTTTATTTTCTGTTTAACTATATAATCCTAAAGATGAATCAAATCCGCTTTCTGTTTAATAACCGAAGTAAATTGGTGACAAGAGATACTGTTAGAACCCTGCCGTCCAATATAGTGAAAACTGGCGCACAAGTTGCTGAGGAAAGAGAACAACGCTGGCAGAAAGAAAAAAGGCAGAGAAGAAAATCAAGGCCAACTACACTAGCTCCAGCTGGAATAATCTGCCCAGTGTGCAGCCAAACATTCCGGGCTCACATAGGTCTCACCAGCCACACGAGAAGGCCTAAAACCCCAGTGCTAAGCTCTCAGCCCCTTGGATGACAAAGTGGTCATCATCGATGGGCTATTCTGGGTGGACAAATTTGTACAAATACTCCTTCTTCCAGAGTGCTATTAGAGCATGGAATGGGTTGCCTGAGCTAGCTAGGAAAACCAGTGACTTGGCAGAATTTAAGTCATTGGTTAATATGCATGACTAAATGCATGACGCGTAGGACGTAATCATCTTCTTTTTTGAAGTAACGTCTGTATAAGATAAGAACCACGATGGACGAACTATATAATATATTAGAAGGTGCGCACTATCAGAGACTAGACTGAGAAGGATGTTGACATTAAAGAGAAGAGAACGAATTACTGCCCATGTCTATATCTTAGGAAGAGGCTGTGCTCAAGGCAGACGTTGTTCTGTGTCACTGTGGTGTCCCGTAAATAAACATCTATATCGTTGAGTTTCTTCCCTTAAGTTATTACAATATGATATATGTGCAACTTATATGCAAGAATATGACTTGTGCTAATCCTTTCAAAGAAAAAAAGTAGATGAAGACATGGGAAATACGTTTGAATGGAAGCACTAGTCTGGCGTCTGCTGAAATCCATGACCCTGTCATATACCAGTTTTAGAACCCCTGTAATATCTGGTGACTAGTAGTCACTGAACTATTCCGTGCAGTTAGCACGAGATTTTGTTTGGTCGGAAGCTGACCACGAGGTGGACACCTCAGTTGATCTTAGACTCTTGTAGAGAGAGGAATGTTATGGACATTTTTGACAAGCAGAGTTATGTATAAGTAGTGAAGTTATTATAATTGATTCATATTCATGACACATTTCCTCGGATGTAATTTGTGATGGCTGAAGTCGCCAATATCTTTTGTGACTTATTTTATGTGAATAAAATCCATGTCTGCTACCAGCGTGTTTATTAATAATTCTAAATGTTGTCGTTGGAGAGTTTAGTATATTAGTGTTCTTATGCACCTGCAAATCTAGTGCATGTAAGAAAGTATTTAGTTAAGAAGAACATTATAATAGTACCATAAGAGGTATCTACAACACACAGAGACTTTCGCGTCATCACGCCTACAACAAAAAAACAGGCTGTGACAGACCCGTAACAATAAGTCAAAGAAATCTATTTCGGTTGAATTTAATCTGCGTTGGTTTCCTTGTTCAGCCGTCTGTCAATTCAAATAAATACGTTTTTATTCTTTTAATTCAACGCTACCTTAGTGGCTCATAGTTCATAGCCTTTGACTGCAGGTGGGGGCCAACATGATAGTGTATGATACAAGAAACAGACAACGTTTCCCATCAACAAGCAGACGAAGGAACCGGTCCACGTGGTTACGCATGGAATAGCTCCACCTGGGGGTTTTGGTTCTTCCACCATGTGCTCATCTTAGCTCGTTAACGTTACTATAATGGAATCAATGGGCTATTCTGGGTGGGTGAAATGACAAGAGTGGGTGAAACGGCAAGAGTGGGTTAAATAAAAGGCTGGGGAAGAGGCAAAGTGGGTGAAATAGCAAAGTGGGTTAAATGACAGAGTGGGTTAAATAAGAGGCTGGGTGAAGAGGCAAAGTGGATGAAATAGCAAAGTAAGTTAAATGACAGAGTGGGTTTAATAAGAGGTTGGAAATCAAAGTGGGTTAAATGACAGAGTGGGTTAAATGACAGAGTGGTTTAAATAAAAGGCTGGGTGAAGAGGCAAATTGGATGAAATAGCAAAGTGGGTTAAATGACAGAGTGGGTGAAATGACATGGCTGGGGGAGGGTGGAAGAGAGACGGGCAGGATTGGGAGAATTTACTAAATTATTCAAAATGTCATGGTTTAAAGTATTTTTAAAAATCTATACATTTTGTGCAGAGCCTTTTATGTTTTAATAAATCGAAAATAAATAGATTGAATTTAGTTGGTCTGTGAACACCATGCGTTCAGCAAACACATAGCCCAACATGCAGTGCACTACAATCACATGAATTTGCTTTTTAAAAAAAAAAGATTTCTTCAAGTATCTTAATCTCAGAATTGTGGTGCCTAAAGGAGATGACGAATTTGTCACCTTCACATATGACAAAATATATAGGTCACGTCTGTATCTGCCTCTTCAAATCAGCTTTTATACTCCTTGGAGCGTTCCCCCTTCAAACTTATTGACAGGGTGGGGAAGTCACGGAAGTGATCTCTTCTTGTAAGTAACCAACAGGAAATCTTTTTACTTTTTTCATTTTCATCATAAATCCATGTCTAAATATTTGATGAAGCAAAAGAAAATGTGAGAAATGTTTATGAATTTCGTTAGTTTTAAATTAAATTATTAACTTTGTTTCATCCGCTTTCATTGTGTTCTCTGGAGAGTCGTCTGCAAACAAGATCGACTCATAAAGTTCTTTTGAAGAAGACATTTTAAAACGTCTTCGCTACGCGATTCTCTCCATATTTTCTCACGTCAGAACAGTCGCGACTCTCAGCGTTCTGTTGACAGCCTTAAGGCGAAGAAAACAGACCCGCTGCCAACTTTGTTGCTAAAACACGAGGATGATCCTACATGAGGAGGAAAAAGCCCTTAAGACTTCAATAGTGTCCCGCCTGTTCTTAATTTAACTGTGCTCTTTTTAGTAGCAGGAATATTGTATTGTAAACGCCAGGACAATGAATTTCTGATGTTCACAAAAAAAAAGAAAAAAGAAATTGGTTTGGTGTTGCGCAAATTAAGGTTTGTTCGTTTTAGGGCATAACAAATAAAAAGCGGAGAAACACACTACAATATTCATTTCAGTAAAAAAGAATATTAGCGGTCCCCGAAAGTTATCGTTTTAAGTTATCGATGCTCACGAGCTGACATTGTGCGTTGTTTATCTTTTGTCCAGTATTTAAAAAATCGCTTCGATTTCGAGCATTTTTTTTGTTTGTTTTTGTTATTGTATCAGTAACCTTTTCCGTGCAGGAGGAGCTCATTATTCTTTGAATTCAAACCACCTTCCATGAGATGATCCATAGTCTGAAGGCCATCAATGACCTTTAAGGGCAGCATAGGATTTCTTTGAGATCCGACACTGTCACTTTTAAAATCCGTCTCAGCCACTTAGTCGCATTCAGCGTTCTCTCTCAATCGTTGCAGTTGAATTCCATGTCTCGCAGGCCTGTTTTAAATTTGTGAATTCAACATCTATATGTTTTACATAAAAAAAAATGTACGTTGATGTTACAATTGTACAAAGATAACAGACATGTTTTGGTCAAATACAACCTGCTCGTTAACCGTTGGCCGAAGAATCAGATGATCTTAAAATCATCTATGCTATAGATCGCAAGGTCTTAAAAGGGACTTTACTACTTATTTTTTTGGTGAATTGGCACTAACAAAGTAATTTGACCCAACCAATTTTTTTATTGAGGCACGCAAGCTGCCACACCGCGAAGACAGTGTAAGTTTGATCTATTAAAATGTACACCGTTTTCCCAAGAGCCATCTGCGGCAAGATCAATTTAAAACTCTTGGAAAAAGACATTAGCAAACGTCTCATCTACAACACTGTTGGAAGCTGGTCTTATGGCAGAAGGTTCGAATCTCTCTCGACTGTGATACTTCGTTACGTTGACACAACTTTAGCGAGACAAAAGATCCACGACCTAACAAGAACAAACTTACGACAATCACGCCCATTACATCTATATAGACCTCGTATATCCCTCATATAATAAGTACTGTCCAACGCTGCCTCTTGCTTTATTGAACTCCTCTTGCGGTATTGGACTTAATTTGACTTGTGTATTTTTTTTCCACTAGACGCCTGGGAAATGGATTTCTACTTCTGATTTCAAGAAAATACGTCAACATCTCCCAGTCCCAACAATGTTTGTCTGAAACTTACTACTATATCTACACTTCGTACTATGTAGACACCAGGAAAATCGAGGGGATGCCATTTGTAAAAGTTTGAGAAACATTGCAGTAACAGTAGCCTATTCAGTTATGACAAAATATTATTGTAGTCCTCCAAAAGCGTGCATTTCCTGAATGAGCATGCTTCAAGATTTACAAGTGTTGAGATTGTTGGTCGCACATGCATGTCCTGACTGAATGTAAGAGATCTACAAGTGTTGAGATTGTTCGTCGCACATACATGTCCTGACTGAATGTAAAGGATCTACAAGTGTTGAGATTGTTCGTCGCACTCTGTCGGTGACATTTTAATGTCAGTTCACAACGACACCCCCCCCCCCCCACCTATTTTTCCCTAAAGAAAAAAAAAAGGCTTGATGATTTTCCTAACGTGTATGTATGTGTGCGTGTGTGTGTGTGTGAGTGAGTGCCGAGTGAATGTTACGTGTGAACTTCTCATGTTTTCAAGAAATTTTCAGCTCATCTGAAGAAAAGGAAACTCATGGACCATTCTTAAAAACGTTCAGTCAGAAATTTGTTTTCTTTTTTTTTCCTCTTCTACATTATATTTATTTATTCAATTTGTACAAAGAACTAGTTACTCCAAGCGAAATATATAGGGAATTACGTTAAGTACTTGAAAAGTAATACATTGCCATAATTTGTTTTTGAAAGGAAACCTTAGCACTTGCGTTATTCAATTTTAGCTTTGTCCTCATAGGAATCCTTGGGCCTAAGGCCTCTTTTTGGGGCTTTATACGCCTCTTTTTTTGGACCCTCCTGCCTCTTTTGTTATAGGTTCTCACATTTCACAAATATTAAATTATAAAAACTTAAAATGAAAATTTGATATATGATTAATCCATACTTAATTAGTAATTAACATAGTGAATCTACGTAAATAGTAGATAGAAAGTTCAAGATTATTGAAAACAAACAAAACTTGATCTGTCTTGTGAAGATTAGTCTCTGGAGTTGGTTGTCTGTTGATAAACTTTGGATCCATGTGTTAATATCTGATGTTACCATGTAATTAATAGGTTAAGTATTCCTTTCTAGATAATATTTCTCTTTTTTTTTTTTAAATAAGAAAAACAATTTTTTTTTTGTAAACAATGAGGTACTATAATTAAAACCTTAAAAATATTCCTAGTTGAAAAAGCTAGGTTATATTTAAAGACCAATAACTTTAGTAACTAACATAAATTGTAGTAGTTTTTTTATATCCAGTTTTGATCCATTGTAAATGTACTTAAAATTCATTTAAATTTCAATTTTGGAAGTTAAAATATAAGTAATCTCTTTCTGCATATTTAAATAATCAAAATTCTGACTACAAGTAAATGATATTGTTTGATAGCTTTCACCCACCAGACAACCACTAAGCACTTTATTCTATTCTGACTCTACTTCTACTCTCATTTATATTTATTCTATATACCCCCCCCCCCCCCCCCAGTCTGTCCTGAAAAAACAGTGTCCCAATTGGGTGGTTTAAGAAGGCTTAGGGGTGGCTAAGTTTAGAAATTTTATTTCGTTATATCTTTTGTGAATGTTTTTTTGTTTTTAAAGATTAATGAAGGTCTAAAGATAGACGTGACAGTACAAATTATTATATTGTATATTAACAATGTCAATTAGCAATGTACAGCGCTAAAACTGGACAACATAAGCGACATATTTCCAAGGAGAAACAAAGACGTGCTTAGTTTTTACCACTAATTCATCTTGAAGCGTGTAGACATCTAGAAATAGATATAAAATTTGCCGATCTGGAAACATACATTTTAGCTTGTCTTTGCTAATAAAACAGCTCTAGCGTCAAAGTAGGGAGATATACCAATGAGGAAATGATAATGAGGAGGCGCGGTGGCTGAGACTGGGATTTCAATTTCGGGATCCTTGAGCGCCTCTGAGTCCACCCAGCTCTAATGGATACCTGACATTAGTTGGGTCTTTCTTCATTCCTCCCTGTCTTTTGCCCTTCAATGACAGGCCCGTTCATTCTTTTATTTTGTCTTCCCATCATTTTCCCTGTTTGCCTCTTCTTCTTTTGCCTGGCACCGTTCTCTGAATGAAGGTCTTTCCGAGCCCCGAATACCTTGTAATATGTCCATAGAGTTTATTGACTGTTAAAAGAGACATATTACAAAGTGATTGACACATGAACAGCATTAAAGTTCATTTGATATTTAATTAATTCATTAGCATGCAGTCCATTCTTTACTTCCATAAGTCTTCTTTTAAAATTCAATTCTGAATTATTTTTTAATTGCCTGATCATGTTGATTGCCTTGTCCAAGTATTAAACTTAGAGATAGGGCCTTCTGCCATCCTAAATAGCGACCGTGTAAGAATTTCTTGTAAAGGAGAAACAGAAAGACTGTTTAGATTAGGCTATAATGTTGCTAGATGACAGTGACTACAAAGAAACTAGCAGATATAAATATACTAAGGGAACTATTAGATATAAATATACTAAGGGACTAGCAGATATAAATATACTAAGGGAACTAGCAAATATAAATATACTAAGGGACTAGCAAATATAAATATACTAAGGGAACTAGCAGATATAAATATACTAAGGGAACTAGCAGGTATACATATAAATATATACATATAAATTATTAATAAATTGAAAGGCAAGTGGGGAATATCTTCTCCTCTGGAAGTATCAAGGTTCTCCTCTGACACATTCTGTTTCTACTTTCAATCGTACATTTGTCAAACCAGGATAAAGACGGCGCCTGTCAGTGGGCGAGACTAGTACGTAATCAGCTTAAACAATCGAATATCACGCTAAGTAGCTATTACAGAACGTCAAATATTTCCCATGCATAACAAATAGCGTAGATGGCATCAATACCACGAGCAAGATCAATCAGCTTGTTCAAGTACAGAACACAAAAAGAGAACGCAAACACCAAGCAGCCGAGTTCTTCTCCCTGACTGTCATCAGAAATGTGGGTTGCTTCCCTTCGTATTTATGTGTTTCGGTGGCAACTTAGTTGACCTTTGACATCAGCATTACTTGATGGTGACACAGATCTGAACTACCAAAAAAACAACATATTTGAGATGTCAGCTGGAGCTTAGACAAAAAATATACCCTAATATTATAACTCTTCGGGAGGCAACTCAACGTGGATAGTTGTTTATTTACAACAGAGAGATATCATCACCTTAACTTGTCTGTCCATTGACTTTCGTCGTAAGGGGGCGCTGTAACAGTTCGAGTAACGAAATCCCTCCACTTTTCAAGGTCAGAGGAGGCGTAGTGGCCGCGCGGCTTGGTTTTAGAACCGGGTGTCCCGGGTTCGAATCTTGGTATATTTAATTTAGGGATCTTTGGGCTCCTTTGAGACCCACCCAGCTCTAATGGGGTACCTGACATTAGACGGGGAAAAGTAAAAGTGGTTGGTCATTGTGCTGGCCACATGACACCCTCGTTAGGCCACAGAAACAGATGACCATTACATCGTTGTCATATAGACCACAAGGTCTGAAAAGGGGAACTATACTTACTTTACTTTCCCGGTCAGCAGTTGTTCTTTGCAGGATATCAATAGAGAGGCCTGTCCATTCTCTTTGCGTTGTCCAGCCAGCTTTTCTTTGAACGATAATACCTTCCTGCCCCCCCCCCTCCCACTGTGCCTTAAAGGATGACTTTAAACAGTGAGTCGTGTCTTACAATATGACTAAACCAGCTCGTGACATCACTAAAGTATATCAACAGTCCGCCTTAAAGCACGGCCTCTTCATAACCTCCTAGACTTGGTTGGAACTTAGTGGTTTCTCTAATGTCAACATTCATTCCAAGTCCCATCTTGAAAAGGGCAAAAGCTAGAGTGCATCTTCTGCACTGACACGGTTTGCTGTGTGCATGGCAGGATTATGACAGTTATCTATTTATAAATAATTTAAATTACTTTTTAGGCGAATGTTTACGAGTGCGAAGAATCAAGGAATATTTCGAGGAACAAAAGAAAACAAAGACAAGAAATATATTCAAACGAAACTTTTTTTAGAGTGAATATTATAAACTTTAGACTACTTATTGACAGACTTCCGCCAGGGGTGTCGAATGAATCGTCTGCTGCCTCATTACGCTCTGCAGGCAGAAGTTTCGAGAGGCCGAGTGGCACTGCATCATGGCGTTGTACTTTGGTATCAATGTTACTGACTATATAGATGAGAGAACTTTTTAAGGAGCGGATCAGAATGTAAAAGGAAACATTTTGACGGAAACTAACATTTCTTCAAATAATTAAATATTAAAATAGGAAGTAATTAAGACATGTTAGAGTATCAAAACGAGGCAATGTTAGAGAATCAAAACGAGGCAATGTTAGAGTATCAAAACGAGGCAATGTTAGAGTATCAAAACGAGGCAATGTTTGAGTATCAAAACGAGGCAATGTGAGAGAATGGAACGGGCGCTCTTATCTTATCTTATACAATACAGACGTTACTTCAAAAAAGAAGATGATTACGTTCTACGCGTCATGCATTTAGTCATGCAATGACCTAAATTCTGCCAAGTCCCTTGTTTTCCTGGCTAGCTCAGGCAACCAATTCCATGCTATTATAG
This sequence comes from Biomphalaria pfeifferi, assembly GCA_030265305.1. Classification (NCBI taxonomy): domain Eukaryota; kingdom Metazoa; phylum Mollusca; class Gastropoda; family Planorbidae; genus Biomphalaria; species Biomphalaria pfeifferi. The sequence continues at coordinate 283,540 of JASAOG010000173.1, read as the reverse complement.
CGATAGGGAAGAAGGAGCACTTGTACAAATTAGTTTTAGCATATGGAATAAGAAATGTGCCTTTATCTTTGTGTCTTTCTGAGGATGCCTATTACGCTTAGAATAACTACTTAGCGGCAACTTTTTACCAGTCAGACAGTTCAACAAACCTTTTCTTACAGGTTTTTTTTTCTTCTCATTATTGAAAAATAATATATATTAGGCTCTGAGTATATATTAGTCTTTCTGGTTGTCTAGAAAGTGCTCTGGACTGCTGTCTTGATGGTGCTGGATTTTAACCCTGCCTGTCACGATTCCCCGTCTAGGAAGAAATAATCTTCGATTCTGGAGGAACACCAGAAACATGTAAAAAAAAAAATTGCACGTTAGATTTCCCATAGAATGTTACTGTAATCTTTCTAACGCTTTGCCATTAATACGAACACAGCAAAATATTGTGGAGGGGGGGGGAATAAAAAGGTTAGCTACTTTGGCATGTCTACACCTTATAAAGAAACGGCGGAAACTAATTGACCTTTCGCACACGATGAACCAAATGTCATGCGCACCAATCGACAACAAGACGAGCACCTACCCTTCGACCTCGACCTTCAAGAATGGTTTGTATATTTTCTAAACTTGTCGCACTCTGTCAAGGACTATCTCCCACTACGTCTGCTCAATCCACACCTACGCCAAGCTAAAAATATGTTGTGATTTTTTTCTCATTGTGTAGAAAATGTCAACAAATCTGTAAATGAAAAATGTCGTATCATTGAGAAGTGCGTCCGGAGGCTACAACTATGTACGTGCAGTATTCCTTCTAGTAGATTGTACACTTTCTTCTACGATTTAAGGAGCTCCCGCCCTCTTAATTCCCCTCCAGCCTCGTCACTGCTTTTAGATTACATAAACGCCAAGAAAAGTAGTTCGGATTTTTTCTGAAGGAATGTTTGATTTATGATCTCGAAGTGATGACTATTTCTATAGTGCACGGCTAGTCGCAAAATGTTCGGACATAGTTCAATATTTACTTACCGAGACGTACACTAAGGAGACTCCCTACGCCGCCCGAGCCGCCCAGGAGCGGAACCATCGGTTAAAAATGCCCATGAGTATTTTTTTTATGTGCATTTTATTGTAATAGATTATTTGTACTTAGATATCAAGTTTGAATGTCCGGGTATCTGGCTGGTAGATTCTTTGTTTATGTCCTCTTTTATGCGTGTTTGTGTCGTGTGTGTGTGTGTGTGTGTGTGTGTGTTTGGGGGGGGGGGAGTCAATTTGAAAAATAAAAAAAAAAACTTAAACAGAGCAATAATAAAAACAACAACAACTGAAATCTAACCAAACTTTTATTTTAATGAACCCGGGCCCATGACGAATAGGGGACCAAAATGGTACTTTAAAAATGAAAACAAAAGTTATTGACTGTGAGAGATTAAATGTACCAATCCGTATATAATTTACTTAGTGTTACTATAGATCTAACAGAGATATAGAAACAAAAAAGCAATATAACAAATGAATGTAAACGCGATAATTACCGAGACCGAATTATGCTGGAGACCTATATCTGCATGAGACTGATTTCTGCATCGAACGGCGCGGGAGAACCTAAGTCTAAGTAATCGTCTAAGTGCATTAAATGTAAAGACTCATTAATTCTACAAAGTAGTACCGAGAAAAGAATGTTTTGTTTTGTTTTTTATTGCCCTGATGCATTACTTGATGGCTAGATTTGTTGCTGTTTTACTCAATGTAGGGCAGTGGGGTCCACAAACATATACTTGCACCCTGGCCGACGAGTACCTTGCTACGCCACTGTATCTAATGTCTGCTAAAAAAAAAAAATCCTTTGATGCTAACAATTACTATTTGCGTTAGTTCCTCCCTGGTTTATAGGCTAGATCTTTCATTAGCCTATAATTATTATAACTTTTTAGATTACCCTGCCCACCCCGCCCAGCCCTACAATTTTAGTCGTTATTGACAACTTAATGCCCAATTATTATGCGACTTAGGGGCCCACGCATGGCAACTCCACGGCTCATGCATATGCATATGATTGATCTATGTGAAAAGAAGAGAAAAAAAAAATAGTTTGATTACCATACTGCAATAAAATGCATTACAATGGAAAGGCGTCGATCGAAAGGCAATTCGAAAGATGGTGTCAATAACACTTTTGTAAACATGCCCGGCCGCCGAGGTTTCCCGGCGGTCGAGTCTGAGTTCAAATCTATAATTTACAAATCAAGCCGCGAGACCGCATTTCTTTTGACCGCGTTATTTATTTATTTGTAGTTTATTGTGCTGGGATAACAGAAATCGATCTTTTACTCTCTATAGGTTCGTATTGGGAGAGGGGGGGGGGCTTAAACAAATAGAGGGAAAATAAAATAAAACTAAGGCCAGGGCGGATATTTTCGGCTTCCTCCCGCCATCCACTTTAATCTCATATTCCCCTTGCGCGCCAACTTCCCAACTTGTGGACTTGATTGATTTTGGAAAGTGTAAAAACGGCGAGCGTGGCACCGTACCAGAAAACGCACTCAGATCCGTCATTGCTATTGTTCCGGCTGTCTGGCTTTTTGGCTATCGATAGGGAGATACGTTAATTGTGTTGGTCTGGGTTTTTTATTCTTCCTATGTTTTCTTTACGTTATGTTGCATATATTCTGTGTTTGTTGAAACATCTCGCAATTACTATTTTTTTCCACAAGCACACCTTTGTGTGTGTGTGTGTTTGTGTGCGTTCTGGTATGCGTGTCAAAGTCTAAGCTTTAAGACTGTAGATGTATTATACAGTGGTAGCTCGCGATAATTAAAAAGAGTTCAAATATGTCCGTCGTTTAGACTTTAGGGCAGCGTTTTCCCCTTAAAAGTTTTGGTTTGCGTTTTTTTCAGTGCAAGGACCAGAAATTAGACACTCGCTCTCCATTAAGCTCAAAAGTCACACGCTTCACCACATTCCAGAAAATCATTAGGACCTAGATCATGACCACATTCAAGAAGATCATTAGGACCTAGATCAGGACCACATTGAAGAAAATCATTAGGACCTAGATCAGGACCACATTCAAGAAGATCATTTGGACCTAGATCAGGACCACATTCAAGAAGATCATTAGGGCCTAGATCAGAACCAAGGAAGGCTGTCGTTGGTCCGTATTCAGGTTTGCTGGTGAAAGGACTAGTAGAATTAGGGACACGACTCTTTGAATGTAGAAGGCTGTTATATGTTTGTTCTGGTGAATAAAGACATTTATTTATTTACTGTAGAACTTCGTTGAGTTGCCTGCTTTAGATTTACAACAATATTATCAATCGGGTATTGACCGGGGCGTGTGGCAAATACCCAATGTACTTGCAATTAAAAGCGTTTATTCTACTCTGGAGGACCATTTCGCAAAAGCTGAACATCCCTGGCCAAATACCCGTTGTGCTGATTCACGACTGCCCGGTAAGTGGTGCAACTGTAGATTCGTAAGTAATATCGGTTTTGGCTTTGCTGTGACGATAATTTTCAGATCGTCTGCTGCTTTATTTTTAAAGAATGTCCTGTCTCTGTAACCTCTGTGTGTCACCTCTGTAACCTCTGTGTGTCACCTCTGTAACCTCTGTGTGTCACCTCTGTCACTTTTGTGTGTCGCCTCTGTCACCACTGTAACTTCTTTTTATTAGCGGCCTCCGAAATGGGAAAAAGACGCTACTAGTTTTGTGTGGATGTCTGTCCGCCCCGTTTAGATCCCGTAAACTAGAAAAGATAATGAAAATCCGACATCATAATATTTTAGATCATTCAAAGTTCTGATGCAGCGGCTACTTTTTTCTTTTCTGAAAGCGAAAAATCTTAGAGAGCAGCCCATACCCTGACCAGCCTCTCCCCCAAACACCGGCAAGTCACCAAGTTCAGTGGGCAGTTAACCACAGCACCTGCAGGACTGATTTGGGCTCAAACAAGTAGGGGATTCTTCCCATATGCTGAGGATGGAGCACCAGTCTGCATCAACTGTTGGAAGTCTGGACATTTGGCGCATCAATGTCTGGAATCGTCACAACCTGAAACTCTGATTCACTCAAGTGCTATAGGTTGTTCTGTCAATGGTCTATTGCCCCCTGTTTCAGAAAATCCACCCACGATACCTTAAAGGCAGAAGTTAGGAAAATGGTGTAATTTTCCCAACAGCCGCTCACACAATTTGTATGAATGCAGATCACAGCCAATCCACACAATTGCGCCCTTTTTCCTGGATACACGAACAACCCATCTTCATCTGGACGTAATCCGCAAGTTGAAGAGGAAGTGCTAATCAATGGACGTAGGGCTAAATGTCTATTAGACTCTGGCTGCTCTTTTGATGCCATTGTCAGTAGATCTTTTGTAAGACCTGAAGACATTATGGATGTATCAGTGACCCTTCAATCTCTTGACTTAGACATCTCACCCAAAGCGGTACCTCTCGCTAAAGTGCATGTCAAGTCCCGTTTTGTCCACGGTACTATTACAGCTGCTGTTTTAGAATCCTCATTGTATGACATTGTACTTGGATCAAGATTTATAAAGCTGGAAATTCCCCAAAACTCCACTATTAAGCTGCCTTCAGCGCATCAAACCGCATCCTCTCGGCAAGGTGTAAGAGACACCCAAGACGTTTTTAAATCCAAGCACACTAAAAAAGATATAACGCCATCACATCTGCCTATTAATGTTGGCTCTCGATGTAGAGAGACTCTCCAGGTTGCGAGAGAAACAGTCAAGTCTCCCCCCTCCGAATTAGTTAGCAGGAGCAAACTTGCCATTTCACCACAAGTCAACCAAGTAGAACAACGGGCCAATAAACAGGCTAGGCGCATTCACACCCGTTGTGCAAGTCACCTTACCCAACCAGGCTCTGCATCCAGAGACAGAAAGCTTGAGGCTTGTCAGCCATGCAAGGCCAGGATTGATAAGTGCCGCAGACCATGTTCATTCAGGAGAAACAAACAGTGCCACCAGCAACAGAGACTTTTTGGTTCACCCCTCACTACCGCACTACCATCAGGTTCCCAAACATCTATGAAAGATTTTAGTGTCCTTGATTACCAGATGGAAAGCCCACAGCACCAGCTACATTCTTCATACAAAGAGAAACCTGATAGGCCACCCTGTAGAACCCAAGGTTCAAGTACACTAAAGGCCGGAAACATATATGGTGTCCAAGAAAATGGCTGTTCAGAGAAGAAACCGTTGTTTCTGTTTCCAGAAACGTACTAGGCCAAACGCCCCGGGACGGGTCGTTTCAAGCTAGGGGCTCTGTAGTGGGGAGGACCTGATATGCGGGTCGGCTGAACTTGACCAAGCACCGGTCAGCAAAGGGTCAAGTTGACCTCTGCCCCGGTAGCTGGGATTTGAATTCCTTTCCTGCTGGCATCCTGCATTGAAACTCACTGGGCCGCATCCACTCCAATACCACCTTGTTTGATCCTGCTGTATTCCTCCTAAGTTCATTGTTTGGTTAAGGCTGCAGGTAAACACATTTTTACTGTTTCTTGTATATCATATTTTCTTGTTTATTTTTTATATAGCATATTGCTACCCAGGTTTTGTCCTCATTGTCGGACTACCTTTGTTATGTATTCTATAATTCTTTACATCCAGAGAATAGATTTGTTCTATTTAATTGTTATAGTTTTTGTAAGGAAAGGAAAGAGCGAAGCTCTTCAATGTATGTTAGTTTTATGTAGAACTAGTTGATTTATTTTATGTAAATTACTTTGTCATTTATTTGTATAATGTTTGTTGGTTGTGTTTATAAAAGAGATGATTGGTTCACACTATAAGATTTTCTTTTTTGTTTTTTGTTAGATCTAGTATTTATACCTGATGTTGTGTTTACAAATTGGTCTATTCATTTAGGCCATATAATTATGTTTATTTTATGCTCATTAGTAATTATGTTGTATGTTTGCCTTTGGCAGGTTTTTTGTGTACATTAAACTTGAAATAAGCCTCCTGACTTGCCTCGTCATTTTGGTTATTACATTCTGGGCCGAACCCACCACATTTAAAACACTTATGCAAGCAGTTTTTTCATAAAAATACACCACTTTTACAACTATTCATACTAATAGTAACAAACACTAGAGGCTATTTAGTGGGGGAGATTGCTATGTACAATATTTCTAACACATTTATGCAAATTGTTTTAGACTTTTTGTCAAAAAATTTTTTTTACACTTGTATTGCTAAGTTAAATAAGTTCTGTCATACTAATTGCTACAATTATCCGAAAAAAATTTAACTTTTTTTTTTAAAAGAGAAAAATTCTATTTAGTATGCATATAAGTTGGACATAATTTAAAACAACAATTAATAAGTAGTTTTTCATATTATCGCTTGAACTGAATTCCAAGTACTGCACAATATAACTCATAACTAAAGGGAACAAATTTTTTTTTACGGAAATGTTTTTTTTTTCTTGAGGATTTGAATAAGAGATTGACACTTTACAAAACAATTAGATCAATTAGATATTTACTATAAGACATCAGTTAGGCCAGGTTCACATCTAACTTCACATTTACTTTCACCTATCCTTTGTTCTGCTGGACCGCTTGGGCACCACACAAGATCTGTCAACCTTCTTTCTCCATTCTTCTCTGTCATTTGTCTTTGATGCAATTTTAATTTTGATGTTCTTTCTGAAAATATTGAAACCTTCCTTTTTACCTGCCTGGGTGGACCACTTCGGGGGCCGATTTTTGAGTTTGTGTTTCCACACAAACTGTCTTTGTAACCTTGTTACTTTTCTTCTTGTACGAGGCGGAACGTTTTGGCGTTAGATGTTTAGACTCATTATACATCTTCATTTATGTCTTTTAAAAGGTGTGTGTGTTTTTGTATACTTTTTTTAGAATATTTTTTTTATTTAAAGAACAGTAGTTACGTTATCAATTAGACTTGGGATTCAAGTCTGTTTAAATAAATTCGAAAGGTGTTTCTGAAAGATAGCTACCATGTATAGATGTTATACTTAATACGATAGACGTTTAGGCCTACATAAAATAGTCAAAATACATAGTTGATAGACCATATAAGATAGATGATTCCATAAGATCAGTGGTGTAGCAAGGGATTTCGGGGCCCTAGGGAACTAGGCTTTTTTTAGGGGCCCCTATATTTCGACATTCGACATCTTGACATGAGATAATGTACTTAATAAATATATGTCTACTGTATGGAATACATGCAACATGGTCACTAATTTACATAACAACAGGAATAGCAATGTAACATGAAATCGACTTAATATTTAATGTAAAAAAAATAAAATTGGACACACATTTGGGGGACCCTTCAAGTGGGGGCCCCTCGGATTTTCTAATTTGCACCCTCCCCCCCCCCAGCTACTCTACTGCATAAGATAGCCATATTATAAGAAGATTGATCAAATAAGAGAAATGTTTCTTCAAGCTTTCTGATAGCCCCCCAGCTTACCTCCACCTAGACATTTTATGGGCGATAATCTTTTTCCAATATTTGTATTTTAACGTCTCCTAATGCTTCCCCAAAGAAGAGTTCCCATCACTCCTGAGACAATCCTATTTTCTACATTCCCAAACAGCGTCGTGGACAATCAATAGTTGATGTTATATAACTCTCCCTACAATAAGTAAACATTAGGTTCCTTTACTAGAGCATGTAATCTATCTATCTATCTATCTATCTATCTATTTATCTATTTGTCTGTTTGTCTGTCTGTTTGTCTATCTGCCTGTCTATCTACCTGTCTGTCTGTCTGATTATCTATCTATCTATCTATCTATCTCAACATTCTTAATATTTTCGAATATTAAATTCACTCCTCCACCGTCCCTTCTCTCTCTTCGGTCCTGCCTATGTCGTGGACTGTATTTTGTTCCAGTTCCAGAGGTCTTCCATTCCTGTGATATAAAACTAAACAGACATGAAGTCCAGTCTATGAGGAGGGCTAAGTCGTGGGGATAACAAGATTAGGTCTAGGGTCAGTCGCCAAGGGAAACTAGAGCGAGCACTGGGCTCTGTGATTTTTACGTGACCGAGGGAAACAGTCTGTAGCCAATAATAAGCTTTAAATGTGGACCATAATAACATCTAAAGTAATCTAGTTCCAAAGTAGTCAAAACTTTTTCTACATGGTAAATAGATTAGATTAGATTAGGTTAGATAATAAAAGATTAGACAGACAGACAGACATACAGATAGATAAATATATATATATATATATATATATATATATATATATATATATATATATATATATATATATATATATATATATACAGATAGATAGATAGATAGATAGATAGATAGATAGATAGATAGATAGATAGATAGATAGGTGGATATATGGATGGATGGATTGTTGGATAGATATATATATATATATATAGATAGATAGATAGATAGATAGATAGATAGATAGATAGATAGATAGATGGATAGATAGATAGATAGATAGATAGATAGATAGATAGATAGATAGATAGATAGATAGATAGATAGGTGGATATATGGATGGATGGATTGTTGGATAGATAGATAGATAGATGGATAGATAGATAGATAGATAGATAGATAGATAGATAGATAGATAGATAGATAGATAGATAGATAGATAGATAGATAGATAGCAATGATAGATAGATAGATAGATAGATAGATAGATAGATAGATAGATAGATAGATAGATAGATAGATAGATAGATAGATAGATAGATAGATAGCAATGATAGATAGATAGCAATGATAGATAGATAGATAGATAGATAGATAGATAGATAGATAGATAGATAGATAGATAGATAGATAGATAGATAGATAGATAGATAGATAGCAATGATAGATAGATAGATAGATAGATAGATAGATAGATAGATAGATAGATAGATAGATAGATAGATAGATAGATAGATAGCAATGATAGATAGATAGCAATGATAGATAGATAGATAGATAGATAGATAGATAGATAGATAGATAGATAGATAGATAGATAGATAGATAGATAGATAGATAGATAGCAATGATAGATAGATAGATAGATAGGGGTGAAAGAAAGCCCAACAAATATGCACGATAGAGAGAGAGAGAGGGGGGGGAGAGAGAGAGAGGGGGGATGGAGGGAGAGAGAGAGAGAGAGAGGGGGGGGGGAGGGAGGAAGAGAGAGAGAGACACTTTAGTGATGTAAAAGAATAGAAAACAGTTACTTGGAATTAAAAAAAACAAAGCACGTAAAATGATCCCCAGTCAATGGTTAAAGGCCGACTACTCTCAGATTACTCGTGGAACATCTGTTCTTTTTAAATCAAGGGCCTTATTTTGTAGTTGGCTCGAGGTAGAGCGATCCCAGACCAACGTTTCTTCCAACCACATTTCTTTGTTAGTTTTCAGTGGAGTCCAAAACATGTCCGTGTGTGTGACTTTCAAAGACATCAAAGACTTGTTCAATGTTGCATTAGTTAGCATAGTTGTAATTTCAAGTCACATGACCTACACCTTTGTCTTATTCTTTTCAAAAAGGAATTTTATTCGCGTGAGAGGATGAATGTTTAATAAGAGTAAACATATCTCATCATTCTAAAGTAAACATATCCCCTTTTTTAAAAAGTAAACATATCATATCATTGTAATGTAATCATATCACATTATTCGATAGTAAACACATCTCATCATTCTAAAGTAAACATATCCCATCATTCCAAAGTAAACATTTCTCATAATTCCAAAGTAAACATATCCCATCATTTCAAAGTAAACATATCCTATCATTCCAAATAAACATATCCCATCATTCCAATGTAAACATATCCCATCATTTCAAAGTAAACATATTCCATCATTCCAAAGTAAACATATCCCATCATTACTAAGTCAACAAATACCATCATTCCTAAGTAAACATATCCCATCATTCTAATGTAAACACATCCCTTCATTGCAAAGTAAACATATCCCATCATTACTAAGTAAACATATCCCATCATTCCCAGGTAAGCATATCCCATCATTACGAAGTAAGCATATCCCATCATTTCAAAGTAAACATATCCCATCATTCCAAGGTAAGCATATACCATCATTCCGAAATAAGCATGTCCCATCATTCCGAAGTAAACATATCCCATCATTTCAAAGTAAACATATACCATCATTCCAAAGTAAACATATCCATCAATACTAAGTAAACAAATACCATCATTCCAAAGTAAACATATCCCATCATTACTAAGACAACAAATACCATCATTCCTAAGTAAACAAATCCCATTATTCTAATGTAAACACATCCCATCATTGCAAAGTAAACATATCCCATCATTCCAAGGTAAGCATATCCCATCATTCCGAAGTAAGCATGTCCCATCATTACTAAGACAACAAATACCATCATTCCTAAGTAAACAAATCCCATTATTCTAATGTAAACACATCCCATCATTGCAAAGTAAACATATCCCATCATTCCAAGGTAAGCATATCCCATCATTCCGAAGTAAGCATGTCCCATCATTACGAAGTAAACATATCCCACCATTCCAAAGTAAGCATATCCCATCATTCCAAAGTAAACATATTCCAATCTAAAAAAGGATTCAAAAACACTAAAACATGCCGTGCCCATTTGTGGACATTCGCAGGGTCTTTTCAAGAAAGTCTGTCCGCCTGTCTTAAATCGTGGTAGTTCTTGAATTAAAAATGCCCAAGACTTCCTCGTGATTTCAACTCGAGACTTACTTCCATAGCCAAGCTGTGGATAGTCATTCCGTCCTATTATTTTTTGTATGGAGGTCAGTGCTCACATTACATTAACGTGGAGGGTACTCCTCATTGCTGCCTTCACTTTTAGCTGACTAGTGAACGAGAGTCACAAAATATCCAGCCATAGTAGCCACACAGCTCACGGTGAGCTCTGACCTTCTTCAACACATGCCTCAATTCAAATCTCTCCAAAAATTTTGAAATCCATGCTCAAGCTCCAAGCTGTTGCAGATCTATTTCCTCATCTGCGAGCCATCATAGAAGTGGTACATCCCTGGGTCTTCTGCCTAACCCGATAGAATATTTCACAATATTTCGTTTAAGATGATCATACCATTTATATCTGAGCTTTTCTCCATTTTATTTGCAGGTAGAGGGTTTAGTTCCTGTCTTTTTACATTTAATATTGCAGCGGAACGATAAGTCTTCATTTAGTTAGAAGAACCCCGCATTGATATTTTATATTTGGTTGGTACAATCCCAGATTGATAAGACTTCATTTAGTTGATTGCGTGTCCTCTGTCCACTTTTTTTTTTCATGTAGCTCACAGATCAGCAGATTATTGTTACTAAGCTCGAATTAAACCCCTGCTTACAAGATCCCAGACTCTGTGATGTCTCAGAGCAATATCCTGCTATTCTTCTAAGAAGGTCGCTTCTGCTATTCACCAGCCCTCATTACTGGAGCTCATCGACTGGTGCGAAAGCAGATCAATGTGTGAAAATTTTGGGGGAAAAAAAAAGGGGGGGGGGAATAAGGGGGGAGAGAGAAGGGGGGGAGAAATAAGGGGGAGGGAAAAATAAGGAGGGGGGGTGCGTGGGTTCAGTTGTTTTTTTTTACGTTCTTGGACTGTATCCACTTTTAGGTTTTGGTTTTAATTATTGGTATAGGGGAGGGGGTGTCAATCTCAGCCTCACGACAGGCTCACGCTCTAGACTTTGGTGACGGACGTTTGATTTAGTTTTTCTCTGTTGTTTGAATTCTCGATTTTATTAATGCTCAGCGACTTTTATTGGAGGGGGGGGGGGGGTGAGGATTGGGTTGATCATCAAACTAAACCCCCGGCCGGTGACGCTTATGGAATTTAGTGACTGCAGTTTTGCTTTAGATGTTTATATTGTGGGAGGTTTGTACCTCAACACCCATTGGATGAGCTCATGGAATTCGGTGACTTGTAGTTGTCCTGATGCTGTTGCTTGAATTCTCATCTATTTCCTTTATTAATGGAGCCCAGCGACTTGTAGTAAAACAGATCAGTGTGTAAAATACTTCCGAAAAAAAGGATGGGGAAGAATTTCACCACCCAAGAATTGCTACTACGCATCCCACAGCAACAATAAAATATGGACAGATCATAGATCCATTATATATCTAATATGTGACGTCAAATACAGGAACTTTGAGATTTTGACTCGCGTAGCCTCTTGCTAAATAATTCAGATAGATTTTATCTGTCGGGCACGAGCCTAAAAATTAAACGTCTTCAGTGGCGTAGCTATGGTTGGGGGGGGGGTGCTTCTTGAGTCTACGACGTGGCATTGAATAATCGAGCTCATTATATGTCAGCGTCATTAGAAATGTAGTCATTGTAAACACTGGACAACAAATCTTATAGATCTACGTAACATCTAGTTCGGGAGCACAGCGGCATCCACAGTCAATATCGACTGATTTGATTACAAATCTAGTAAAGATTATTTGTTTAATGTTTTAATGGGATACAACCCAGCGAAAAGTATTATGACAAGTGTTTTTGGTTTTCTCCTTTTGTGTACATGACAATACTCTGAAAATTCCCAGCTTCAACGTGGAGCTCGGGTGGAAACGATAGTTACAGGAGACGATTACGCCAATAGCAAAGCGTAACAGAACTTCCGTTGGGGTACCTAAGGATCGCGTTGGAGGGGAGGGGTGAAAGAAAGCCCAACAAATATGCACGATCCACACGCCGTTCCACAAGGGACCGTTTTTATGGTGGACACCTGCACTGCTAATGTGGTACAGAAAAGGAATATGGGGGAGTTTCTCCTGTGTATTCGGCCTTTGGCCTCGCTTCTGAACCGAGAGTCTTGGACCTTGGGATACCAGACATCAGTAATCGTGAATAAAAATTTACTTCTGCTTGGATCTTCCCCAGTTCAGACTGGCAGATGGAGCCAAGCTTCTATAGAGTTCCAAGAGTCCTTAGGACAATTACGAACATTAATATTTTACTGTTAAAATGTAAATTGGTATACAAAAGTAGTTTAAGCATGGGTTATTTAGTTGGCTTCAGGTTTTCTTTATTAAAGCAGCCTACTTTTTCAAGTCACTAATAATACAGACCAAATGCAATGACGACACGGCGTGAGCAAGAAAGGGAGTGGACATTTAAAAAAAAAAACAACAACTAAAAATAGCTTGTAAGAAAATTTTCAATTAGTTAAGCTGCCTATCAAAGGGAACGGTCACAGCTGGGGATGCGCAGCCACGGGAAATACTACATTCCTCACTAATCTTCGGACTCGAAGACAAGCCTTATCATATAGAATGAACTCGGTTCTCTCAGCTGTTTTTCAAATAACCCTTGTGTAGAGGTTTGAGTCGAAATAAAAGTTCAAAGGCTAATATTTAGGGGCTGTTGTCGAGTGTCTTCAGTTTCAAACCCAAATATAATTCAAGGAGACTTACGAGGACCGTGGAAAGGGAAACAACTGAGTATTATTTGAAGTCAAAGAAAGTGTGTCGTTACCTCCCATTGTATGTTTAAAAAAAACAACGTTTTCTCTTTACAATGATCTTTGTTCTGTTTAAAAAAAAACGTGTATATGTATTTTAACTCCTTGCTCCTCAGAGTTTATCAAGGTAGAACAAGCTCATGATTGCTGCCTTCAGCATTCTTTTTTTTTTGTTTACAAATAATGCAATGGATCAGAGTTAAATCTTTTGAATGTATTTCACTTACATATTTAACCATACATATCATTACATTGCCTTTTAGAATCTGTAAACTAGAATTCAGAGATTTTCCAAATTCCTGGGAGGGGAATGAATGTAATCCTTATGAATAGTAGGGAGGGTCTAGCTGTACTGTTAGGAAGAATTGAGATTTGAAAGTCAACAGATGTAGATATTTAATTAGAGGCAAATACAAGGAAGTGTCTTATGTTGACAATGTTTTGAAATGTAATTACTGTTTTATATGTAATATGAAAACCCATATTATCAACAATATTCATTCTAGCCTATTATTTTTAGAAAACAATTTGATGCAGTATGAACAGATAGGCCTATTTTTGAAAAAAAAAAAAAAAAAAAAAAAAGCACAAGGTTACAAAGATAGTTTGTGTGGAGACGCAACCTTATAATGAACCCCCAAAGTGGTCCACTCAGGGAGGTAAAAAGGCATGTTTCAATATTTTCAGAAAGAATATCAGAAACTAAGAACTAACCAACAAGACAACCCTATCTACGACAATACAAAGAGAAGATGTAAACACATTTTGTCGATATTATTAAATCGTTTGGCCGACTGACGACATACCACATGAATGAATTTAATCCATGTGAATGAGTTTTGAGTTTATGCACATCAGCACAATTTAGGCCATGTAATCCTTTAAGGATCACTCTCCCTTTACATAACAAGGGCTAACTTCTATACAGTTAAATCATTAAAAACAAGGTATATTCACAGTTAAAATAGTAAAGGTAGTAAAAATTTAATAATTCGGTGAAAATCTTATGTAAATATTATATCTTCACAATTCAAAAATCAGATCTTCGTAGACCATGTGAATAATGAGATGAGGGCAGGGCCGATCTTAACAATTGCGGGGCCCTATGCGAAACTGATTGCGCGGGGCCACTCTGGGTGGGAATACGGATAATAAGTGAAAATTAAGATTTTGTATTAGCAAAAAATTCGACTTTGAATTGTATTCATTCTTTACAAAGTACAAAATTGCGATCAAATTAACTTAACAATTGCGGGGCCCTATGTGAAACTGATTGCGCGGGGCCTACTCTGGGTGGGAATACGGATAATAAGTGAAAATTAAGATTTTGTATTAGCAAAAAATTCGACTTTGAATTGTATTCATTCTTTACTAAGTACAAAATTGCGATCAAATTAACTTTACTTTACGAGCCTTGCAACCTATGGCATATTTATATGTCAGTGACTATAATAGTAAATAAAGTATTGGAACTTCCGATTCAGATGAAAAATCACCCGATTATTACATTTTTTTTTCCATAAAAGCTGACAATGCCTTTTTTTCTTCTATCGCACGTAGGATTGGCGTTTTCCGCAATGAATGACGTTCACAAATGACATGTTGACTACTTCTCAGATTTTAATGAATTTGGGAGATTTACATGAATTTTTGGTATATATTTTGCAACTTTATTATTACACCTAGAATTAGCGCGGGGCCTAGTGCAACCGCATAGGTTGCAGTGGCCTAAGACCGGCCCTGGGTGAGGGTGTTGCTGTACTGTTTGAACACATTAAGATTTCAAAATCAACAGATTTAGAGATTTAATTAGTGGCAGATACAAATTACCTAAGAAGCAAAATCAACAGAGTTAGAGATTTTATTAGGGGCAGATACAAAATATCTAAGAAACAAAATTAACAGTTTTAGTGATTTTACTAGGGGCAGATACAAAATACCTAAGAAACAAAATCAACTGATGTAGAAATTTAATAAGGGGCAGATTCAAATTACTACCTAAGAAACAAAGTCAACAGATGTAGAGATTTAATTAGTAATTAATTACTACCTAAACAAAGTCAACTGATGTACAGATTTAATTGGATACAAACTACTACTAAACAAACAATGAAGTCTCTGATGTTGACAATGTTTATTTCAAACATTTGACATAGTCAAAGATGATGTGAATACAAAAAGAGTATAAGAAATAAATAAATGGCGTCCAGCCTGTATAGTCTTCAGTTATTTACAAGTTGTACAAACACATCAAGGCTTGGGTCACTTAGTAATGTTATGAAAGATCTGAAAAGAAAAAAAAAGTGACAACTTGAATCAGGAGCAAACTTTTTGGGGGGACAATATTTAAGGGGAATAGGATTGCATTAGGATTGCACAGTGTACTGTTTACAAGGTTTTGGGGATCATAGGTAAACAAACAAACAAACAAAAAAAAAGCTGCTCAGCATGTTATCCATAACAAAATGATAGAAGTTTTAAGAAATTATTATTTTTAAATCTATTAAATATTTTACAATGCTTAGGACCCAAAGGCAATGGCAACAAAAAACATACCAATTATTGATCATCCATTCTTTACATCCCTAAAAAAGAAAAATTTAAAAAAAAAAAAAAAAAAAAAGTGAAGTGAGGTTTATCACAAGTTATTAGTTGCACCTCAAGTTATTAGTTGCACCTATCACAATAATAGGAACTCAGATTCCTAGAAGTTAAATGTTAGCTCTGCCAACTTATCTCAGCCCTAACCTTCCAAAAACATATTTAAATTTCCATAAAGAGATTTAGAGATACACCATTTGAAATAACCAAAAGCTCATTAATCATAAAGAATTCATTAATTGGCTATTCAGTTAGAACACAGATTTGCAGGTTATCACATCAATGTATGGGCTACTATCAGATTTATATTTATATGTGATCAATTGGTCCCCTTCATTTGTTAGACAACTATGGTTCATCTCGTAGTAATGAGATGAAAGCCTGGGCATTAGCTATGGTTGGAATGTTGTTGCCCCACACAGCAGTTTACCTTCTACATAAAGTTGTTGGTTCCAAAGCATTGGGATCAGCAGCCATGCAGGTTCTGCCAGAATGTAGCACAGAGTACTGCAAGTTACTGGGTCCTGAGGGTTGACTCTTGAACCCTTTCCCATAATGAGTTTAACCACAATGCACCAAAGGTTTGGTCTTTTTAGTTTTCCTTCTATACATCAATAAAGCAAAAGGTTTTTCGCCCCAGGCACTTAATAGGGCTGTTAACACAGGACAAAGAGCAACCACTTTACTCGCACAGTAACGATGGCAGCAGGTGGGATTAATGACAGCCTTAAGGTAAGGCCTTGGCTCCACCAGGACTGAATCTCAACCCTCTTTTTATCAGAAAAGCATTTTGATCTTCTGCCAACACGCTCCATTTTGACCTATGCCTTATCAATATACAATCAAGTTTGTTATATGATATATCAAAATATAATCACCTGATCAAATATTCTTCTTTCTTTTAGCACCTTTCATTGACTTGTTTCCAGACTTTGCTGTTGATTTGCTCCCAAGCTTACCAGAGGTACCCTTGCTATATTTAGCTTCCAGCTGGGATAAAAAGCTCTCCGACTGCTGCAGCCTCGACTTACTTCTTATAGCTGCAATAAGAGAGTCTTCAGATTCATCAAGCTTCAGCTTCTTCGCTTCTTTTTCAGCTTCTTCTGCCTCATGCTGCGCCTGAAATATAAAAGAATGTTCCCAGAAGATTCCGAAATTAAAAATCCCAGTCTTCACCAGGATTCGAACCCCAGTTCGGAAGTCAAGCGCTTTACCACTCAGCCACCACATCTATTTTGTAGACAAAGCATTAAATCTGCTAAAATAAATAAATTATCAACTGAAGTAAGTTTATCACTAATAACACTTCAAAGGTATACATTTCATATTCATAACATCATCCCTTGAGTATGAGTTTTAATAGGTCTTATTTTTACATGAATAACAAGTGATGCCAACAGCTACAGCTCAAGCATAGTGGACATTTCCAAAGGCTAAAAAAAATATTAGTCAAGAAATTACAGCAATATTATAGGTGTTTTTGGAAATAATAGGCATGAACATGGAGAAAAGCCAGTCATTTTTTAGGCAGCATTTTCGACCCTTTAACAATTAATATTTTTTTTTTTACTTTTAGTTATTTTTAATATAAGCTATTAGTGCTAATGTAATGAAATGTAAAAAAAAATAAATAAATAAACAACAATTTTTCTATGGAGCTTGAAAATGACAGTGGTATGGAAATTGGTAAAACTAATGTTTGGGCATTATGGGGAAAAAATGTATGTGAAAATTGTTTATAATTTGTTAACAATGTAGGCCTAAGTCCAGAAATATTTTACAATAAATAGATTTTGAAGATTTTTTTTTTAATCATATTGATAGTAAAAGTGTTGTTCTGAAAAAAAAAAAAAAAAACACACAAAAAACAAACAAAAATTTATATCTCAATAGTTCTTTTTACCAACTACAGTAATCTAACATCTGTGGGCAATCTCCACTAGGGCTACTTTTTGAAACAACTAACCAAAGAGAGGCTACTCTAATGTTTCCAAAAACTCCTTGATGTTTACCTTTTTACTTCTCTTCTCCTTTTTCTTTTTGCTTTCTTTAGAGAATGCTTTATAGTCTGGCAGTTGACCTCCCTTGATTAGCTTCTTGAGTAGAGTGGAGTATCTGTCCTCATCCTCAAAGGTACTATACATCATGTTACTCATAATAGTGTCCATATCTCCTTGGCTGGACAAGTAGATAGCCTTTAAGTCTTCTGTCTCTTCATCTGAACCTGAAGATTTAATGTGAACAAATTCTTCAATGGTGAAGGTGAAGTTTGCAATAAAAAGTGAGCAGGCTGTAAGATAGGGCAACATTTTAATAATAATTCTATAGTCTGCAGGAGTGAATAACTTAATGATATTTTATACAATAATATACAATTACTTTATACAATAAACTAATATACAATAGCAGTCTGCTATATAATATCTTTGTATCTTATATTATAAAGAAGTTACTTCAAAAAAGGAGATAATTACGTCCTACGTGTCATGCATCTAGTCGCACATGTTAAAAAATGACTTAAATTCTGCCAAGTCATTGGTTTTCCTGGCTGGCTCAGGCAACCCATTCCATGCTCTAATAGCACTAGGGAAGAAGTAGCATTTGTACAAATTTGTACTAGCATATTGGAAGGAGAAGAAAAGATATTCATAATTATCATTGTTAAAAGAAATATGTTCTCGTTACAATATTAGCTTTAAGAGGCTGAATGAATGGTGAAACGTGAAATCTCAACTTTAGAAGGACAAAGAACAGAAACAACAAATAAAGTATTAACCTCTGTATTTTACAGCAAATTCTTCAATGTCTTTGAGTGTTATCTTTGGAAACAGCAGTCTCCAGTATTGTTCCCAATTCCTGTCTTGCTCAACGCTGGCTTCATCAACTGCACCTAAATGATAAAATAATAAAATAGCATTATGTTGGTCATTTACCTGTCAGAAATGGTTAGAGTATTCTCAGATCACTAATTTTAAAATGTGATCTTAAATTTCGACATTGATGCTGATGGGAATCAAATAATTGACACAAACAAACACAAAATTATAAGACACAACCTTTATTATTATTATTATATCTGAAATAAAAAAAAAAAGGAATCATATAATATGTGCATTATTGTTATTATTCATTTCACTTACTAATAAAGATGAAAAGCAAATGTTGTTTGCACACATCTGTGGCATTTTATGTCTCGAGAGACGATCTTTTCCCTTTGCAACTTCTTGTGTGACTAAAGAGGTCAATCCTTGATACACAGCTGCAATCGCAGGTTGGGTATATGTAATCACCAGGCGCCGTTGCATTTTCCCCCTTCTCTCTGCTTCTGTTGTGTATGATATCTGCAATCTGTGACCATTACTTCATGCTCTCTCTCCATGTGGATCTATGTTCGCACATATATTTAATAGAATTACAGAGTAAGCAATCCATTCAACGCCTTGTTGTTGAGTCTAGTGCAAAAGAAATTCTGAATTTGAAGCCCTGTATAGCATCCTCACAATTCTTTAATTTCAAACTGCCTTGCTAAAACCTTAAATTGTTATAACACCCAGATTTACAATGATCTCATTGTTTAGCCTTGCTTCATTAATGCATTAACACCACACTGACCTGTGCTAGACCCTTATAAATAAATGATGTTACAAGGCTGATATCACCACAGAAATAATGTGCTGGCACTTCTGCTAATAGAATGCTTAATTGTATTGCCATGTTCCCTCTATTGACCATTTCATTTAATGCTTTTCTAAAAAATTTTTACGCTTGAAAAGAAATACCTGTTTCATCATATTCCGCTCGCCTTGCATCATCAGAGAGAATGTTATACACTTGACCTAAAATCTGAAATTTTATTGTTGCTTCAGCCTTGTCTTGTGTGTCCCTGTCTGGATGAAATATGAGGGACTTCTTGTGGTAGCCTTTCTTTACTGAAGAATACAAGGAATTATTACATTACAAATTAAAGTTTCAAAAATATTATGAGGATTGGAGTAAGATAAAATCTAATAATCTTCATTCTGAAGGAATGTGAGAAAAAAACTTATTAATAAACAAGTTACTGAATCTAAAACTAGACTTAGATCTAGTTATTAAAAAACTTATTAGCAAACATGTTATTGAATCCTTTTTTGAGAAAGAAACATGGCATCATTAGATGGAGAGCAGAACTCTCTGAGGGGCACATGGAGTGATAAGTTCAGTCAGGTACATGGGCATTTTTGTTGTCGATGCACTGATGACAAAGTGTTGCCACCTTGTAGTTCATTTTTGCATTCACAGGAAGCCAATGGAGTGTACACAGGAGAGCTGTAGCAGAATCTCGTGTTGTTTTTTGTAAGAATTTTGTGCAGCTTTGTATTAAATTCACTGCAGCCTATTGAATTTTTCATCTGGTAAACCTGCTAACATGACAAGGCAGGAGATTAAAAATGCCAAAGCTAGCAGACTCAGTTGTTAAATAAGGTCTAGTAGAATCTGGCCTATTTGCACAGCAGCAGATAGAGACCCTTGCAGCACTCACTTTTATTTTTCGGTCGATTAGACCTCTATATACACTAGGGAAAGTTAGGATATTATGTAAAGCCAAAACTCACTTTTATTCTTACCCCCTTTCACCCCTAGAGTAACGTAGAAAATTCTAATTTAACAAAAGAATTATTTATTAATTATCATTTTCCATATCACATTTTTCATCATGGTATCATTAGAAATGATGAGCAAAGTATCAACTTCTTTCAGCACATCGATCTTCTTCTTATTATTTCACTTGCATCTATTCATTCCACCTCATCGTTGTGTACAGAAAAAGAGGACTTCATTTCATTGCTTTGTAATCAGATGCTTTGGTCTCATCTTAGTATTTGTGCCAACACCATGCTAATTTTGTTTAAAATATGAAATCAGCAAGGTAACTTGCATTCTTTACAGATGAAATTCGCGATTTAATCTTTCCTTTCAATCATGGGCAAAAATGATCATTACAATAACATGCATCATGGCTGCCTGGTCGTGTGGTTTGCACGCTGGACTGTCGTTCGGATTTATCGACGGTCGAGGGTTCAAACTCTGCCCGCTCCCATCCCCCGTCGTCCTGCGGGAGGTTCGGACTAGGAAGTAAACTATCTTCAACTCTGAAGGAACATCCGAAACATGTAAAACATTTTACAACATTTCATTACTGTTAAATTACATAAAAGGAACATTATATAATACTGAATTCTGACAATTACTAATTGGTTCTGTTTTGTTTAGTGCTTGAGATATTTTTTACCATTAAAACTTGAAAAAAACACATTTAGGCAGCGTTTTTATTTTAAAACTTTTTGTTGCTACCATCTAGTGATCTACTTGTCAAGTTTCATTTGAAGTTTTGTTTTGATATAGAAATTCCCCCTCATCTCCTTGGCGTTGAGTAGATTAGATTTCTTTTCTAAGCTAATCTAGATCTAACTACCAGTAGTAGGTAAAAAAACCTAGATCTAAGTTCAAAGTTGCACAAACATACTTTCTTGTTTTGATGCATCTATTTTCACTCCAAGAACCTCATACAAATTATCTGTATGAAAATGTCTTTCGCAATTTTCTAAGAGATTTTTCATCTTGGAAGTTTATCAAAAGGACTTATCTAGGTAGACTAGATCGTCTATGAATACTTTTTTGTTATAGATCAACATGTAAAATAGATGGAAATGTTGACTCTACTAGTCTAGATACATTCTAGACTAGATCTAGTCTATATAATCTAGATCTATTATTATCTATAGACTAGATCTCTAGCTTTAGACCTAGCGATGACGTTTTTTTTAAATCTCTTGTAAAATTGGTTATACTTTTTAATTATTCCCCCACCCTGAAATGCCAGATTTTGTTTGTTGTTGTTGTTGCGAAAAATCTGTCAGTTAGCATTTGAATTTTCTTTTTTTTTTTTATGATAAAATTTTCATCAGCGAGTATACAGATCTAAATCTAGTATAATAAAGACTATATCTTGCTTTTTGGAAAACCAAAAGTAAATATGCAATTCATTTCTTATTATAATCTAAAATGTGTTTGTTTATAAGATAAATTATAGGGTCTAGTGTTTTCTAAAAGATTTTCCTTCTAACCGTCACTGTTGAAGTCATCTGTATATGATCTTTTTATGAAGTAGGCCTACTCTAATAAATTAAAAACTGAATTTATAAATTAGTGCTATAAATTTATAATAATCAAGCTAAAATATTTAAAGTGAAATTTAATTATTTTCTATTCATATTATTGTTTTAATGATGGAGAAATAACTCCAAGTTACATAATAATGATAATTACATCAGACCCTGCAGAGATGTTCATTCATGGGTTACTGTAGACACCTGCATGCCCAAAGAAGGACAAAAAGGAAAACTAAGTCTTAAAAGAGAGGACAGAAATAGACAAAGTAAACTTTAAAAACTGTAATAGTCTCACAATATATTTGATAAAATATGTAAATTAATCAAATGAAAAGGGAAATAAATCATACTGTATTAATAAATATATATAAAGGTGTACATATGGAACTCTTAACCTGAAAGTAAAAAAAAGAAGTTTTAAAAATCTCGACTCTAGGGAATAGGAATGAGATCTATATTAGCAACAAAATGACACACACTAAAGTACAACATCTATCAATTAAAACTATTTTATAATTTAGTAATACTAAAAAAATTATCTTTATTGAAATTTTTTTTTTTTTTTCTTTTTAAAGTCCCTTAAAAGCAGTAATGACGTCATATGGGCTTTGGTCCTTAGTATGCTTTAATTGCTTGATGAGGTTTGGCAGGTTTCAACTTATTATTTTTTTAATACAGAATGAGCACAATAATGACATGGCCTAAATTGTGCGGATGTGCCAAAATCCAATCCAGAACGAGCATAGAATTTTGGTATCCTGCGTTGGTGTTGTGATAAAAAGATTTCAACATACCAGTTTACAGAATAACAATTTGTATGTGTTACTTGTTTTAAATAAAATATTTGGTTTCTTTGACCTGACAAGGTTTAAATCTTTTTTGCAGTTTGTAACTTCAGTGTTAAGAATTAAAATAAAGTATTCTTTCAAAATTTTGCATTTTTTTAAAAATTATTTCTATATATATATGCATGAATATGAATTAAATAAATGAGAAAAAGTATAACATAGAATAAAAAAAAAATACTTTAAAAAAAAAAGCTTATATTAAGCGGACTTGTGCCAATCAGTTGGATCAGTCATGTAATTAAATTTGTTATAGATCTAGGCTAACAATAAAAAAGCATTTTTAAAAAAAAAAAGGGGGGGGGGGGAGGAAAATGACCTGAATTTGAACTCAAAGCTCAAGACTTTTCAGGCTGCTCAAGCCAACATGCAACATGGTAACCACTCTGCTAATGGAGATCTTATGAAAATGGAAGATTGTTTCATTTCTACAATCAAGTTCTATTTTTCAGGTTTGCTTCTAAGACTCAGATGACAACCCATAAAGTGGATTAATTCAGCCTGTAACACCATTTCAGTCAATTAGAATTTCTTTCCCTTGTTTGAGACATCAAATAAAATAATTAATTACCAAGAGTCTATTAACTAATTGTTGTTGTTTTTTTTTATTAATTCTTGTGTTGCCAGGTAAAAGAAATATCTGTGAAAAAAAAAATCAGCTTGATCCAAGATTGGGTGTGGGAGAAATAATGTGTAGTACCAGATAGACAGAGTGAGTTGATATAAGCTTTGTAAAAATAATCTTTCCCTTTGCAACACAACAACGCTTCTAAATTCTCATAAATACATCTATGATGACTTGAAAAATCAGTTTGTTGGTAAGTTTATAATGATAAAAAATTAAATGTTCCAAAGTAAACCTTTGCTTTGAATTTATTGTATATTATGCCTCATTTAAATATATGCAAAGAGTATAGTTAGCACATCAGTTCTTTTAGACTGCACAATCTAAGAACACACAATGGTTACAAGGTTACCATTTCTCTGTAGGGCCCTTTTCCTGCTATGATTGATTCTTGATTTCTTCTGTTTGGCACCTTCTGGAGCTAGATGTGGCATGTCATTTACCCAACAGAGATTGGGAATGTAGGCTAATATTGTGAGAAAGGTGTGACAGTTGTTTTTAAAGAATATTCCTATAAAGAATGCCAGTGAATCATTATTGAATAAGTTTATATATCTTTTAGTATATTTGCTCTTGATTACTAATCATAGCATATTGCAAATACTTTATCTCAATAAATGTTATAGTTAACTTTTTTTTTTTAAATCAGAAGTCAACCCTATATGACTAACCCTCAAATATAGTGGTCTTGAAGGATACATTTTTCATACAAATGGAGATGAATAATCCTTTTAGTATAGTAAAATAGAAATAAATAATCCTTTTAGAATAGTAAAATAGAAATAAACAAAACAAAAAAAGTGACACAAATATCAAATGAAAATATAAATATATATTTTTAATGAAGTTTAATCATTTTAAAAAATTCATAGATTTTCACATTGTATTAACAGTTCTTTATTGAATTCAAGATATAGGAATTGAGTCATTTTTTATGAAGAATATAATAGGCAATGTAAATTGTAAATGGATAAATACTAACAATTTTTACTCAATGTTCACTCAGACCCTGAATAACAATGATACCGACACAGAAACAAACATCCACAACCCTTATTGTAAAGGGCTATACTATTTAGTTAACAGTACTTAACTTTGTAAGCAACAAAAACAGTTTTAGATTTTTTAACGGTAGTTGACCTTGTAAGTAACAATAACAGTTTTAGATTTTACTATTCTTAGTCCCCACCACATCAACAGCCCCCACCATTTAATTTGATAGGGCTTTATTTCTTCTCAGTTATTATATGCATTTGATCTTCTTGCTGTTGTATAGCTTAGTTACCTGCACTTATAAATATACACTTAGCACATCTTACATAGCCCTACACTCCTACCATGCTCTTAACTGTCGTGGAATAAAATTCTCATAGGGATTCAAAATCTTTAAGCAAATCTTGAATAAAAAATGGGATTGGAGATCTACTTGCAGGCAATGTGGTGGGACTGCCATGGATGATTAAATAGTTAAAGTATAAAATAATTAATTTTAGGTAATTATCAAGAATCTATGAAACTGTTGTTATAATCTTCTATAGACTTGAGCTGTTTGTCTCGCAACAATATATGAGGTCTTTTGGACTTGATGAAGTCCACAGCTTCTTGAGGTTTCCATTTATGGAGCTGAAATGTAGCATTAAAATACATCTATTGGTAGTGGCACAAAATTTCATTTTAATTACTCATCAATTAAAAAATGACAGTATAATGATCATATCTGTTCCATAATTTCTATAGGCCCATCAGTTAACCCTTTAATCTGAGTGATGTCCCTTTAATTTAAAAAACAATATTAAACTCAAAATGTAGACCAACATAATATGGTACATATATGATCATTATTGATAGCTGTAAATTAATCTAGTTTCTTTTAGTTAAAACCAGAGGTAAGTTTTCTTAAATATGATACTTTAATATGCATATAGTTTTTTTACATTTTTGATATAAATATAATATACCAAATTGAGGGGATGGTTTAAGCTGTATTTTACATTTAGCCATCTTTTTATTACATTGAATCATTGTCAAAGTTTCAGAAATTCCTTCAGAAATAAAGATTAGTCCTAGCCCAAACCTCATACAGAAGGACAGGGGATGGGAGCAGGTAGGATTTGTACTTGGAACTAACAAGAAGACAGTCTGAAGCGCAGACCACATGACTTGGTAGTTATTGTATAATAGGGCCTAACAATAACAATAATGTTACAATCATCAATAGTGCTAGATGTTACGATCAAACTTGATGCCAAGATGTCACATTGAAGCACAATCAATGATCGTAATTGCAGAGGATTCAGAAATCGTCAGTTGATAAGATGATCATCTAGAAATTACTAATTGACAAGACAATCTAAGTATATTATTATATATTTAATGAAGTAACTTCTCTTCGTCTAAAACAAATACTTTAATTCAGAACTTGGATAAGCTATTCACAAATAATTACAATGGTTAAATGTACTTGAATAAAATAACTGATCTACACAATAATATAATTGAGTTCTAACACTAGATTCTAGTACATGTTATATCTAACACGTTCCGCACAAGACTGGCGGTCAAATCTTTCAGCTTACAAGGCTTGGGCGTTTCGTCATGTGACCATATATCTCTCTGCCGCTTGGTTAAAATCTGACCAATAAATGCAGCTCAATGTACAACAATCAACATCTCAAGCCAATCATATCCATTTCAAAACATTATTTAGTTGCGTGATAGAAAATCCCGAGGTAGCTAAAATTCTAAATATAGACTATGGCTAAATATAGATACAGTGTACGTGACAAATAATAATAATCTTTATTGTCCATAAGGAAATTTGTCTTACAATTTGTGCATTACAGCAAACAAAACATTATAACTATAAAAAAAACAAAATATACATTCACACCTGACTCACTCATAATTTACATGTGAAAAGTTTATATCAGATTGTTTCTATTTTATGATTTGATTGCAAGGGTGAATAAGCTATTGTGCTTGCTTACATTACACACAGTGTCCAAAATGTTTTCACTAGAATCTGAATTGCATTCAAGCAATAAACAAATAAGTATCACATTGTTACATAATATGACATAATATTATTTTTATGATGCCTAAGTTTGTAATGATAAAGGTATATATATACTTCATATATGAAGTTGGAAAGTTCCAGTTTTACAACCTACATATTTATATATATAAATATTTTTGTAACATAGTTAATTCACATGTATTGGAATAAAAATATATATTTACCTGCATGAGGTAGCAAACCACAAGTGTTGTGCTTCGGGTTCTGCCAGCCTTACAGTGAACATAAACGCTCTGACCTAGTTCTCGATGTTTGTTAAGGAACTGTACTCCTGAAACAAGTTTCTCTTGAGTAGGTGTCCCAGTAAAATCCACTGTACTTAACCTCAGATGTTCTATGCCCAGTGTTTTGAGCTCCTGTGAATAGTTTTAACTGAAGATAATAACTTAATTTTATTTTTCTTTAGACAAATAATTAATTGTGAATGATGACTAGAAAAAAATGGATCATAATTTGCATGCTGTCCAAGAGTTAAGAGAAAGATAGTTGACCAGCTAAACTCTTTTGGATTAGCTGCTCAATAAAAGTCCAAAATCAAGCTATGCTATGAATTATAAATTACGATTTTCTGACAATCCCAATGCTTAATCATAATCTGATTAATGTACTTGGACTAGTCAAACTTATTATAAGCATAACTTTGTCCGCCTTAAGAAACACTTGATCACCTATGGAGCTTTAATTGAAAAGCAACAAGGACTGCAGAAATACTAATATCATTAAACATTCTAACTGATAATCAAAATAATGAAATGTTAAACAAGAAATTTACATTGTTCTCTCTGATTAAAAATTTCAACTAAAGCAGCTATTGAAAAGAATAGAAATGATGCCCAATGAAATACTTAAAAGTTAGGGGAAGAAAATTTTGAGTTGTTCAGTTTGAATCAAATGATTTTAAATATTTTTGAAGTGGTGAAAGCATATCCAAACAAGTAATTGCAAAAGAATTTTTCAATTTTATGCATATCTTGACAGTATTTTTCAAAGAAAAAATGGAATTTATTTTGATTTATATAGAAATGTCAATATTAAAAAAAACATTTTTAAAGTAATTTTATTAATTTTAAGCTAACTGAGGACAATAATTTAGATATAAGTAAAGAGAATCTCTATTTTACTTTATAAGTAGCTGACATTTAACTTCTGACTTCAATACATTATATGTAAGCTATTAGGGTATTAAAAGATTCTTAGGGTGGCAGACAGACTTTAAAGTAAGTGCTGGTAAAGAAGTACAATGAAATGAAAAACTATACCTCAGTTGTAAAGGTCAAATACTTCAGTTCATAATCTTCATTTAGTGAAACTATTCCCTTAATTTTTTCCTCTTCCATTAGCTATGGATAAAACAGAAATTAAGAAAAATTTAAAACAAAATTTGAAGTTGTAGTATTTAAGTGATGCAAATAACAGTTGTTGTTTTATATTTTTATAGTGTCAATCTTTTTTTCTTTTTACAAAGCTTATAATATTAACTTAAAAATTCACCAAAGTACAATTAGGTAACTATTTTGCCTGTGACAGGTTCTTATAAAAACTACAGTCACAACATTGATCATTGAAATAATTAGTGTTTGAATGTGCTTTTTACAAAGCTTATATCAACTCACTCTGTCTGTATGATAAAAAGTTTGTACACATTATGTCTCCCACGCCAATCTCTGATCAAGCTGAAATTTTGCACAATCAATTCTTTTACCTGACAACACAAGAATCAATTTAAAAAATTGACCAATTAGTTAATTTTTTGTTTGGTATCTCAAACAAGTGAAAGAATTTGTACTTGGTAGTATACACTGAATTAGTCCCGTTGAGGAGACTGCAGTCATCCAGTTTGAATTCAAGTTGTACAACTTTGTTTTACATTCGCCCAGATACCCCCTTTCTCACCCCTCCCTTCCCAGGTTGTCCAGACAAGTGATAGGATCATAGTGCAATGAGAAAGCTAAAAGCATGAAATTACCATAAACAAAAACAATTGGTAAAAATATTCCTAATAGCACAGATCTCTTATTGTTATTCTAAATCTATTACTAATTTATTTACATTTAATTTACGTATCCAAACGAATTGATACAATTACACTTAATATATAAGCTATGTTTTTTTTTTCATTTTTGTTTGCTTACCTGTTGTGCGATACATTTTAATGGCAGGGCCCCTAAGATAACAGTGCTATCTATTCTGTTGTACCAAGTTCGGGAGGACACCTTTGTCATACAATAATTGTAGGCCAGAGATGGATAAAATAAAATTCTGGCCAACATCTTCAATTACTTTAGTCATTTACTTTATTGAAGCTGAAGTACTGGAGGTAATTTCATCTAAAAAAAACTTACATATTGACATTGAACATTTTTTAAAATTTAATAAATGTATAACATACTATTGTATTACATCTACCTTCCCATCTCATGCAAATAGAAGATTTGGGCATTGGTTACAACTGGCAATATTCCTTCTCAAAAGATGTCAGAACTTTTTCAAGTAACATCAGTACATTGTAAAATATATTACTATAGATATTCTATACACATACATTTTAAATCTTTGTTATTCATAAAATATTGTGTCCCTGATAATGGTTTTATAGAATTGAATCACTACATTTATGATTTAGTTCTTAAAATGCTTTATTTTTACCAGTTAAAAAAAATCTAATAGACAATAATGACATTGAATCATTGTACATAGATCTAGGTTAAGATAAGAAAGAAAATGTTAAGCAAGGCAGTTGACTGACTGACTTAGGAGCTGACTCTGGCAGAATATATATATTATATATATATTCAAAAGGAGAACATCAACACTGCTAGTTCTATCTAGTAGTTTCTAGAGTCTAGTTCTACTAGTTACTAGATTTATCTAGTAGCATTTAGAGATCTACTTGATTGTTTCATACCTTCATAGACTGAAATATCAAATACTGTAAAGACAAAAGTCATGCTGAGATGATTACCCGTTAGTGGCGTTAGGCACGGTTGGGCGTTACCGTTTGACGATGTTTAATAGTTTGGTAGAATCAAGACTAGAGTGACTGAGAATCTATTTTAATACTGAACCATGGTGAATGTGTTGATCTAGATTTACATATTAGATGTGATGTAGACATAGCTTCAGTATAATATAGTCTAGCTTTAGAATTTGGTGTAGCACAAGTCCATGAGTGCTATAATCAGTATAATCAATAATCTATAGCTCTACACAACAAAATAAAATACGTCTTCCTAAGGCCTTAGTGTGACTTTTGAAATAAAAGGGAATAGCGTCCCTTTGGGGTTTCCTCAAAAATGCAGACATTTGTAGCCTCGTTTTCGGCCTAATGATTGTAAACAATGTGACGTCACTTTCCTTTAGGTGAAGGTGCAAGGGAATTCTCTAGTTCACATTTTTGAGGGTTTGAGTGACAGCCGAAAGGCAGGAAAGAAAACACAGAGGAGGTACCAAGAGCATCAGGAGTGAGTCGTTTATGGCAAGAGCGCGCACCCATCTACTCACGTTACCCCGCCTATTTTCCGATTGGCTTCCACATGGCCGATATAACCCTGAGGCTTATTTGGTACAGACTCGGGGAAGTCAGAGAAAAGATGGCGGAGACTGGCCGTACTTGGTACACGGAGCTCGATTTCGATAGTTATGTTTTGGATTTATTGCTGTTAGGCTGGTGCACGCTATGTTTCATTGTCATCTTAGCTGTCAATGCCATCGTGGCGGCATTTGGGCCTTTGCAAAGGCAACCCCGAGAGAAATTCCGTGAAACGAAAGATGGGGAGATTAGCCTGACCGGTGCCGTTCTGCAGTTGGAAACAGCCCAGTGGTTCAACAGTGCAGTCAACTGGTTTTATCTTCATTATTATCATGCTCCGGAATTCGTTGATGAATGGGTCAAATCTCTCAATGAGCAAGTGGTCAAACTGGGGGTAAGTAGATTCTAAAATTGCTTAAAACTATTAGCTCTAAATATAGATCTATGTATGTCTGTGTGTTTTACAGGACTTAGCCATGAAATTTAAAAAATGTTGCCATAGTAACCAAACTACACACTGAAATAATAGTGCATGAATCCTGTTTTTTTTTTAAATTTTTATTTCCTGGTTTGATATTACTTAGATCTATAGTCCAATGTACATGACTGATTACTACAAAAATCTACAATACATACCCTTTGATCATACAAACTGACATGTCTTTGGGATAACCTGGGCTATCAGATAAAATGAAAGTAGGCATACTGCAAAATAAACATTTTTAAACATCACCTTTAAAGACCAGTGATTCAAGAAACAGCTAATGTTATGTTATGTTGACCTGTCTTTAGAGTTTTGTTCTGAGTTTGGGTATGAACCTGGGCTCCTTCGACTCTTGAGTATGTTTCTTGTCTCAATTCACTGACAGGTTTTTCTAACTTAGTGCAATGAATATATATTTGTTTGCATGTAAGTGCAGTCTTATATTCAAACTGCTTGGTAAGTAGGCTGTAAGTGGATGCTTCTGTTACAGATGAGGGGTTTCACTAATCCAGAAATAGTTTTTCAGCATTATATACTAGAATTTATAAATAATATTGCTTTTGAAAAAGTTAATTTTCATGATCAACAAAAAAGTGTTATCAGAGTTGGAAATGACAGTACATATGCTGGTCTTACTTAAATGCAGTTAGTCATTGAAACAGAAAAAAACTAAACATTCTCTTAATATGTAAGCAGGGATCTTTACTACAATGTGTTTAAATGTTTAAAATTCAAGTATTAGTTACAGCTACGCATCAATTGAAAATATATTTATAAAAAAAAAATGGAGAACTATATTAATAAAGCAGAACAAAGCAATTTTAAAAAATGCAACGCTTTGAATTATAATTATTTAAAAAAAATGGTTTACTGCAAAATAGGCCAATCAGTTATTTTGTTTTTTTTTCATTTTTATAATATTTGATAATCAGTTTAGCTGTGGTTTAGAATTAATACAAGTTTTGGCTTTTTCCTTGAAAAGAATATATGAAAGGAGAATTCATGTCAGAAAATTTATTTTGTTCACTTCAAAATGAAATCTTTATGAAATAGTAATTATCACATGCAGTCATTTAAAAAAAGTAAAGTTCAACTTTCAGACCTTGCAAACTTTAAGTCAGGGATGTTAATGTCATCTGTTTCTGTGGCCAACGGTTGTCATGGTGTCATGTGGCCAGCACAACGACCAACTGCCTTTACTTTTCCCCAACTAATGTTAGGTATCCATTAGAGCTGGGTGGACTCAGAAGAGTCCTAACGATCCTGAAATAAAAAATCCCAGTCTTCACGATGATTTGAACCCGTGACTCAAGCCAAGCACTTTACCACCACCTCTCCACACCCATATAAAGAGGCTCACATTTATAGTATTAAGGATTTAATGTTAAATGAATTGTGATTACTATGGCTTAAAAAGAGGAAGAGGGTGTGCAGATGAAATGATAACTTGATAGAAGCAACATTTAGTTGGAATCATAATGTTGGTCTTTGTCAGAGCTTTTAAAAACATCATAGAATAGGTTTGAAATATGGAATTCAGGTTAAAAAACTTACAATCAAGGGGTGGTAATATTGTGAACACCTTTTTCTGTGTTTGATGGAAATATTAGACAAATATTGAAGTGCTCTTAATTAGTTTGATCAACACATTTGTTACATCTTATTACAAATAAAATATATATGTCTAGTAAAAATTTTGAACATATGCTATTTCTCCCACACCCATTCTAGATTCAAGTTGAAACTTTACATAATTATTTATTTGTACCTAACATTAGTCAACTAGATATTGGTAAATAATTATTTTGTTTGATACCAATAAGGGAAAGTAATCTTTTAATATTAAGTGATATGGCTAAATATGTGGGGGTTTGTCCTCTTAGTACACATTATTTCTACCAAAAGTATTTTTTTTTTTTGCCAGTTAAATCTATTATGACACTTATTTTCAACAGTTTTCCTCACCAGTATCTCTACGGTCCATCTGTATCCATAAAGCCTATTACTAATGGAATTATGTGACATGGAATTATTCTCATGTCACAAAAATTGATTTCGGTGGTGGTAGAAGTTGAACTGAAAATTGGTTAACTATTGAGTAAAAACTTTAAGATTTATATGATTTTATGATTGTTTCTTTGCTAAGATTATTTTCCCTGCAAATATTTAAAGTTTTTTTTTACCTGTAATTTTAACAAATATGTTATTATTTAGATTGTGATAATTTTAATCATTATATAGCTAATTAACAAGGAAACGATGTATAGGGCCTTCATGTTCAACGTTTATAATAAAAAAACATCATAAACACAGTTCCACCATTTGAAATCTATCAATGTGCTGTAAGGATATATGTTGAAACATCTTTCATAAAGCACTGTACATAGTGTCATGGCATTACCAAAGTGTGTAGTATAATCTTATGTGCTTGTACATGCATTATATAGCCATTATCATTTAACCACGTGGTCATGCATGACCAGTCAGGACTTCCCTCTTCAACAAAAAAAAAAAAAAAAAGAGAAAGAGTCTATTCTGACTGTCAGAGTCTAATTATGCTTAGTCTACTTGCTAATACTTATTTTAGAATAAAGTGTTAGCCACCTTAGTCTTATATGTGAAACAACTCAGGACATCCCTGGAAAAGCCCCACAACAACAGCAAGAAAACTGTTCTCCTATGGCTCCCAGCACACATTGAAATAGAAGGAAATGGGAAGACTGACATGCCTGATAGAACAGATAAGCAAATCGAAAATTCCACGCTATCCGGAAGAAATAAAAAACAAAACAAATAGTGAATAGAATAAACAAAAAAAAAATGGAAAGCTCTCATCCAGATTAACAAGAAAGACGACGCCTACTATAAGCTATTCCGACATGACCAACTTAGAATTTTTCGCCTCAGAACCGGACAACAGAGACAGCAAATGTTTCGTAAGAGAATGCCGACAAAGTGCATTCTCCAACGAGAGGCCCGAACAAGACACTTGCCCCAAAACACCAATATAAAAGAAAGACTATATGATAATGTGGAGATCTGCCTGGTCTGAAAACTACTTCGCATTCATTTCAGATATTGGACCAGTTATCCGAACACTCCAACTTTAATAATAAGAACGAAGAACGGAAGAAGAAGCTACCATTGTTCCATTAAACATTAGCCCCATTTTGGTTTTTATACTAACATTGGTTAGTTAGAAGCATTTAACAGAAGACACACACAAAAAAGCTAACACTTTATATGGCGTTGGCACTTTTATGTAGAGTTGACACCTTACCATGGAGTTGACAGGAGCTGACACCTTACCATGGAGTTGACAGGAGCTGACACCTTAACTTTTGTCCACGTCTCGTGTATGTTGAGCGTTTGGATTTAGAAAAAGGTTATTAGGGGAAAAATATATATGAGACAGGGAGACCCAAACTGACTAGATCTCAGTGTCACTACAAATTTCCAGTCTGCCAGTGCTCTCTGCACTCTGGCATCCTTGTAGTCTAATACAGGGTATTTCCCATCCATTACAGTTGATGTCCCTGCGTGCTAGTTTTGTAAGCTACATCACGTTTCTAAGAGAGTTCTGTCTAAACCACGAAAGTCTTAAATGTGTGCATTTCATTGAACAGTGACCGAGAGGTCCACGTTGGGGCCAGCAGACCTTGAGGTCCTGCCCCGCGCTTTCTCAGATGTACAGTACTCAGAGATTGGGCTAAGAATGTTTCAGGAGGGAGGTCGGTTCTTGGATTGTCCACCAGCGTGTTGTTGACATGAAATAATTTACTGACAACTCTATTAGGATCCAAATAAAAGTGAACTATTATTGCCCGTCAAAACAGAATTAGTTCAAATACTAACAACGGCCCCGAAAATCTCCTACTCATCCCAGCAACCAAACTAAGGCAGGTCTTTATATTGTTCAACAATGTCTACGTCCACTTTATTGCACTGAATGGCTTATTTGCTTGGGCTCATAGGCACTCTGTGCCATGAAAATGAAGATTGTGTTACGCTGTGCCATACAAAAGTGCTGGTTATGCTGGGTTGCTGCGGTAGGTGTTGCTGTCTGTGGTGGATTAAATGTAAAATTGTTGCTGTGATTGCCCACAACTTGAAACTTGCCTCATAGCAAGAGCTGCTCAGCAGACGTGTCTTGAAAGATGCTAGTGGAGTTCAATGGTGGAAAACTCCAGCTCTAACAAGCCGTTAATGGCCTCCGTGTGTGATCTCAACGGGGCAACCTTCCCGTGGTGCACCTACCTATGTTTGAATTTGACCCACCGAGTAATATGTGAGAGAAATAAAACAAAGCAGCATGGGGTGGGCTAGGGGGCTCTGGAAAACGAATTCGGAACTGACCATCATTCCATTACATACTTAGTCAGTCCACTGCCTGTCTCCAGCTGTAGGCGTACAGTTCAATTTTTCTTTTGTACAAATATGACTGACGCACGATTGAGTCAAGTGAAATCACACGAACGTTTCTAAACGTAAGGCTTAAGAAACTTTTTTTTTTAGTGTGTGCTGTTTTTTTTTTTATGTGCACAAGGTAACACGCGTGTAAGTGTTACCAAAAAAAAAGTGTATTTCTTTTTTTTTTTTTTTACCTGAGAAATAGGCGGGGCCTGACATCAGCTTACATTTTGATTGACAGTGAAAGATAAATGGTCGAAAAAAAAAGGGGGGGGGGGGTGGGAGGCTTATTAACGTCTGGTAGAAGAGACCAGACTCGTGCTCACACACACACACGTATTTGTTAGGTATTTAACTTAAACCTACTGCTGTATTACAAAAAGATTCCAGACGAAAGTATGGTGTGGTGGAGACTGGTGCGGGGGATATGTGCGAAAAGTGAGGTTTGTGGGTTTATTAGAGACGTGTAGTCGTAAAGGCATTCTGCTATGTGAAGAAGCAGGGTGGAAACAAAAATGTGTGTGAGATGCTTGATGCTGAATGCCTGTGTACTAGACATGTGTAAGATTACAATAATGCGTATACAATACAGATGAGAAATGCAAGATGGGCAGCTCATGAGTACTGCCTAGGAGATATGAAGCTCGCTCTTAGAGGGATAGGGGTTTTCATAATGGAGGCATATATATATTTATCTTTTTTTTTCTTTTGGTGTATCCGGTGTACAAAAAACCCCGGAAGCACTGATCTATGTATTTTAAAAAGCATATAGAAATAATTGGTGTGGAGTTTTTTAGCTGGCAAAATCATTCTTGAATCAAGTCGAAACTTAGCTCAATTATTCATTGCTTCTAACAAAACATGAATCAATTAAAAAAAAAAAATTAGCTAATTAAATAGTGGTAATGTATTAATTTTGTTTGATATCCAAAGGGGAAGTAAATCTTAAATTATTGAGGTATGAGTATGTAAATGTGGGGTTCTTCCCCTTAGATATTATTATTATTATTTTTTTATATTATGGTTTTTGAAAAACTGGACCCTCAAAATAAAAAAAAAAGGTAAATAAAGTGTAGATGACCGTGACTAACCAGATTATGAATGTCAATTATGTAACGGAGTGTGGTCATTGAAACTTAGTATTTCATTTGGAAATGTGCAATGAGAGATGTGCAAAACGAAGAGGCAACATGGAGTGTAACAATGAAATACACGTAGGCCTACAATAGTGATACCGGTACTTGTGATGAGAAGCAGACGACGAAATGAAAAACTGAAATTGACCTTGGGACTTTCCATTAGCTTCAATGTTAGCTATGTTGGTCACTTATGGGTCCTCCTAGCTGGGGGTTACAATTCTACACTCCTTCGTAATATTCGGACTGATTGTCTTAAGATGTAGGCCCATGAGTTCAGGGTGATGTTGAAGAGACCTTTAGGGTTCTCTTTGAACATGTTTATGTATATAAAAAGTTTATAGACATATGTTTGTTTTTTAAAACTTCTAAGTTTTTATTTCTTTGATAAATTGAGGTTTTTTTTAATACATACGATCAAAAATTGTGTCCCTCGTGTTTAAACAGCCAATCATAATGTAATTACACGTTTTGAAATACACCACTAACCTCCCCCTCTCTCTCTCTTTCTCCCCAATCGCACACAGTAACATTAGGTAGATTGATTGATACATAATGCCGTGTGTTCATGTATGAGTCCCAGACCGTAGACACCAGGACTCCTACTGTCAGAATATGCCAAGTTTGTTGCGTAAACATACACACCAGACATTAATTAGTTGTTTTTTTTAACATTAAACACAATTTTAGTTGGCATTTCATAGTTGTTTTTTCTTTTCCACAAGATTCCTAACAAAATAAAAACAAAACAAAAAAAACTCCGCTAGCCATAGCGGCTTTAGATTGGAAATAAAAACACTTTTGATGAATTGTTTTGATTAGCTTTCCTTCTTGACTCCTAACTTACCCGTGTTTTCTGTATATCGGTGTTCTGTTTTTGTTCTATCTTCTCTGATTTAAACGCATCTCCTTATCTTTGGAAACACATTTTCTTCGAGGTTTAATAATGGTTAGTAAGAGTGGCGTCGCTAGGGTGGTGTAGGGGAATTTGAAAATCCCATCACGCAAATTGCAGGGACCCCCAACGAGGTCAAGCCCTCCCGGGCCCCAAAATGATGGCAAATTCCTAGCTACGCCACTGGTTAGTAGGAAAGATGAAAGCTCTTTTTTTCACCCTGTGTCCAACTGTTTACATGGTTGTCATGTGGGCGACCGAACAAACTTAAACCTCAGCTTAGATCAGATACTCATTGAAGCCGATAAACTTCAGAACAGAGTATCCCATTGAATAATCCGAGACTCGAATGCAAGACCATAATCATCAGTAATCGATTTCTTTCTCACTCTGTCAACCTGTTGTTTTTTTTTTGTTAAGACCATAAAATATGTA
Organism: Biomphalaria pfeifferi; assembly: GCA_030265305.1. Classification (NCBI taxonomy): domain Eukaryota; kingdom Metazoa; phylum Mollusca; class Gastropoda; family Planorbidae; genus Biomphalaria; species Biomphalaria pfeifferi. Next base: position 245,869 of record JASAOG010000173.1, on the reverse strand, counting down.
TAATTTATGTTTATGTAGCGCATGTTGATTAGTTATTCCGTTTCCCCAGCGACGAGCTTAAAATCTATACACGCTTTGGAAGATGCAGTCGCTCTGTGATTGTTTGTCTATAAATAGAACCATCTTATCTTCTGTCAGAGAACCAATCTCAGTGTAACCTGTCGTCAAATATTCTTCATTGCTGTGGGGAATGTGATATTAACTAACTATTTATTAACGATTGTATTTTAAAAAAATAAGTACTCGTTTTGTTGATAAACAGAGAATTTGTGTTCGAACACCGAGCAAAGCTGGTCGTTAAAAGCTGAAATGGTATCGTGGTCAGCACTATGACCAGCGTCCTTTGATTACCGCACTCGATTTCAACATTTACTTTCAAAGAGCTGGAAAGATTCGAAAGCCTCCTTTCGATGTTTGGCTTTCAAATGAATCAATCATCTTTATAGGTAGCTGTTGTGGAACCAGCTGTGGATACACATACCTTCAAATGAATCCACCATCTCTATTGGCAGTTGTTATGGAACCAGCTGTGAATACACATACCTTTCTCATGCATACATTTGGGTAAATCAAACCTAATGTTGTCCATATCATTTATGCACATTCATCCGGCCCTATGCTCGTGGAGTCTAGACTTGAGAACAATGACGCAATGAATGGGTGAATGACTTCCCGTCACGTGGTGCAATAGGTAAACGATGGGCCGGGAGGCATCGTTAAAGAAAATAAGGACGTCGAGAGAATTTCCAGATTGTTCTCGTGCATTCCATAATGGCGTGGCTGGGGAAAGTGGTATGAAATTAAAAACAATTGTCAACACCAGATCGCCAGAACCCAAGAAAATGTTAACAATGTCTCCCCATACATTACCTAGTCAGTGGTCTTACCTAATTGCATTTAACTTGGTGTAACATATCGGCGACTTAATACGAAACCATATATATCTTTTTAATGTAATAATTTGGAGCATATAATTTCTTTAACATATATCGATATTGAAGACTTTTATTCTTAAACTTATTTAGATATAGGCCTACTGTAATCTGTTCTTTGTGTTCTCTTAGAGTTCTATATAGTTTATTCAAATACATCGATGATCAATACGTCCGTATACTTTTACCGGATACGCAAAAAAAAAAAAAAAAAGATTGCTATATATGAATTTGCCTCCATGTAGGACTATGAAATTCTCCAATATTTGTCATAGAATATTAAAGTAAATACACAAAGTCTCCAATATTTGTCATAGAATATTTGAAAAAATAAAAAAATCAAAACATATGAAGGAAGTTCCCCCTATTTTCCAAATTGTAGCACATATGATATATAAAACCTTCCCTTAAATGACAATATTATTCTTTTCTATGAATAGAGTATTTTCTTTGATAAGTATAATGCATTGAAAATACATTTGAGAAAGCGAACTTGGACATCAAACGTTACTCACAGAACAAGGGAACCTGGGTGTATGTTGTTGAATTATTTAGCTGAAGATCAAATAACAAATTGAAACTTAAATTATTCAACAGTTTAAACAAGCTTCTTTTTTTTTTTTGAAACCGTATTTAATGCAGATACTAAATGTTGAATGTAAGTAAACTTTCTCTGTACTTGTTGGAACGCTAAGAAGGAACACAAAGTTAGACCTTTGTCTAATAACGTCTTGGACTTGGACTTGTGGAGTGAATGCGTCTTGTAGACTTTCTGTGCCGTTTAAACCACGTGAGTAGTCTCCATTTGATAAGACTTGGGTTTTAGGCACACAGGTGTATCTCATGGGGGAGTAGGCGTAGCCTGGCCAAAAAGGTATGTATGGGAATCGGGTCGTTCGTGTGAGTGGCACGTGTGTGCGCGTCTGCGATGTGGCGAGAGACAGAGAGATTGGGGGGGGGGGAGCGGAAGAAACCAGAGTGAGAGATAAATGCTTGGCCTATTGAAAAGGTCAACAAAGATAATCGGTACGAGCATTGTTGTAAAGGCTGGTGGTCCTCAAGTGAAGGGTCCCAGAGCTCACAATGTCAGCAGATAATTCCAGCTAAAAAAAATATGGGGGGACAGTTGGAAGCTGGGGCGTAGGTAGGAATTTTCCACCATTTGGGGGCCCGGGCGGCTTGACCTCTTTTGCGTAATATTATTGTAAAAAAAACAACGCTCAAGTGGGGGCCCGGGAGGATTTTAAATTCTCCCCCACCCTAGCTACGCCGCTGGTTGGAGGTAAAGGATCCGCTGTTGAGTGAACTCACACTAGGGGTGATTCACACTAGCACATCATATGGGATGCATTACAATGAAGGAAGAATAGCTGCATGACTTTACGCGATCGTAAGGATGTAATCATTTGTTTACCTCGACCTATGACACAAGGTCAGCGATTCTTAACCTGAGGCTTCCCGTACCCCAGGAGCTACCCACAGGAACATCGGCGCTTGTGAGAAACTTCAGCTATAGCAGACAAAGCTTCTAAAGAAAGCACACATACACATGTGCTGCGAGTGTTGCCTTGACATTGGTGGGAAGAAAAAAAAAGAAGAGCTATTACCTGGAAGTGCTATGTCTACTTCAGGCTGACTTGGGTGTTGCTGTGAGAACAAAGTATATTAAAAGCGTTCCACGAGCTCATATCTACTGCACTCTTTTATTTCCTCATTATATCCTGCTCTCTGTGGCATTGACATTGCAGGGAAAACGTTCTTAGGCTAGCCTTGAAAGAGATAGAAAAGAACATTTGGGAAACATTGGATCTATGAACATAGCTCATGAACTCAAATACTGCTTATTTATGTTCGTTTCTACTGGACAAAAGCATTTTTTTTTTTTTACAATTCTCTTTTAGAAGTATGCTCATCAATCAATCTGTCTTTCTGTTTGATTGTCTGTCTTATACATTCTGTCGTATAAATAGAAGAGGTATCACCTGGAAGTGCTATGTCTACTTCTGGCTGACTTCGGTGATGCTTTGAGAATCAAATATAGAAAAGGTCTCGGACTTTAATTGTTAATTAATATCTAATGCTTGACACTTAGAACTTGAGAAGGTCGAAAGGGGGGGGGGGGGAGGGTTACTATCTGTTCCAGATGGCCACGTGGAAACTTAAGACTATTTTGCACAGCGTCTACCTCTGTCTTAAATGAATAAGCACTATCTTTTAACCATTTCTTATAACAAGATGGAAAAAAAGCCAGTTCGTGCTATTTTAGCGTCGGTATTAGATCAAGATTATATAAAGTTCTCAGAATTATAGATGACGTCAACACAAAGAGACACATTTTCTCATACAAAGTCTATTATGATAATAATATATTAATTGAGAACGGCTGAAACGCAAGGGCCGCCTCCAAATTGGTGTAGCGTAATACTTTTTTTTATGTCATCTTGTTTAGACTCGTAAAGAACATGCTTACATAGTAATTACATTGAGCGCCTGTTACATGTCATGGGTTGCCCTGATAACAGATCTGTCACAAAACAAGGAGCGGTATTGGTTAAAATAAAAAAAATAAAAAAAAGAAACACAAACAAAATCTTGTTCATGACTTCACACTCATTTGAAAGAGTTAATTAATATCTAATGCTTGACACTTAGAACTTGAGAAGGTCGAAAGGGGGGGGGGGGGAGGGTTACTATCTGTTCCAGATGGCCACGTGGAAACTTAAGACTATTTTGCACAGCGTCTACCTCTGTCTTAAATGAATAAGCACTATCTTTTAACCATTTCTTATAACAAGATGGAAAAAAAGCCAGTTCGTGCTATTTTAGCGTCGGTATTAGATCAAGATTATATAAAGTTCTCAGAATTATAGATGACGTCAACACAAAGAGACACATTTTCTCATACAAAGTCTATTATGATAATAATATATTAATTGAGAACGGCTGAAACGCAAGGGACGCCTCCAAATTGGTGTAGCGTAATACTTTTTTTTATGTCATCTTGTTTAGACTCGTAAAGAACATGCTTACATAGTAATTACATTGAGCGCCTGTTACATGTCATGGGTTGCCCTGATAACAGATCTGTCACAAAACAAGGAGCGGTATTGGTTAAAATAAAAAAAATAAAAAAAAGAAACACAAACAAAATCTTGTTCATGACTTCACACTCATTTGAAAGAGTTAATTAATATCTAATGCTTGACACTTAGAACTTGAGAAGGTCGAAAGGGGGGGGGGGAGGGTTACTATCTGTTCCAGATGGCCACGTGGAAACTTAAGACTATTTTGCACAGCGTCTACCTCTGTCTTAAATGAATAAGCACTATCTTTTAACCATTTCTTATAACAAGATGGAAAAAAAAGCCAGTTCGTGCTATTTTAGCGTCGGTATTAGATCAAGATTATATAAAGTTCTCAGAATTATAGATGACGTCAACACAAAGAGACACATTTTCTCATACAAAGTCTATTATGATAATAATATATTAATTGAGAACGGCTGAAACGCAAGGGCCGCCTCCAAATTGGTGTAGCGTAATACTTTTTTTTATGTCATCTTGTTTAGACTCGTAAAGAACATGCTTACATAGTAATTACATTGAGCGCCTGTTACATGTCATGGGTTGCCCTGATAACAGATCTGTCACAAAACAAGGAGCGGTATTGGTTAAAATAAAAAAAATAAAAAAAAGAAACACAAACAAAATCTTGTTCATGACTTCACACTCATTTGAAAGAGTTAATTAATATCTAATGCTTGACACTTAGAACTTGAGAAGGTCGAAAGGGGGGGGGAGGGTTACTATCTGTTCCAGATGGCCACGTGGAAACTTAAGACTATTTTGCACAGCGTCTACCTCTGTCTTAAATGAATAAGCACTATCTTTTAACCATTTCTTATAACAAGATGGAAAAAAAGCCAGTTCGTGCTATTTTAGCGTCGGTATTAGATCAAGATTATATAAAGTTCTCAGAATTATAGATGACGTCAACACAAAGAGACACATTTTCTCATACAAAGTCTATTATGATAATAATATATTAATTGAGAACGGCTGAAACGCAAGAGCCGCCTCCAAATTGGTGTAGCGTAATACTTTTTTTTATGTCATCTTGTTTAGACTCGTAAAGAACATGCTTACATAGTAATTACATTGAGCGCCTGTTACATGTCATGGGTTGCCCTGATAACAGATCTGTCACAAAACAAGGAGCGGTATTGGTTAAAATAAAAAAAATAAAAAAAAGAAACACAAACAAAATCTTGTTCATGACTTCACACTCATTTGAAAGAGTTAATTAATATCTAATGCTTGACACTTAGAACTTGAGAAGGTCGAAAGGGGGGGGGGGAGGGTTACTATCTGTTCCAGATGGCCACGTGGAAACTTAAGACTATTTTGCACAGCGTCTACCTCTGTCTTAAATGAATAAGCACTATCTTTTTACCATTTCTTATAACAAGATGGAAAAAAAGCCAGTTCGTGCTATTTTAGCGTCGGTATTAGATCAAGATTATATAAAGTTCTCAGAATTATAGATGACGTCAACACAAAGAGACACATTTTCTCATACAAAGTCTATTATGATAATAATATATTAATTGAGAACGGCTGAAACGCAAGGGCCGCCTCCAAATTGGTGTAGCGTAATACTTTTTTTTATGTCATCTTGTTTAGACTCGTAAAGAACATGCTTACATAGTAATTACATTGAGCGCCTGTTACATGTCATGGGTTGCCCTGATAACAGATCTGTCACAAAACAAGGAGCGGTATTGGTTAAAATAAAAAAAATAAAAAAAAGAAACACAAACAAAATCTTGTTCATGACTTCACACTCATTTGAAAGAGTTAATTAATATCTAATGCTTGACACTTAGAACTTGAGAAGGTCGAAAGGGGGGGGGAGGGTTACTATCTGTTCCAGATGGCCACGTGGAAACTTAAGACTATTTTGCACAGCGTCTACCTCTGTCTTAAATGAATAAGCACTATCTTTTAACCATTTCTTATAACAAGATGGAAAAAAAGCCAGTTCGTGCTATTTTAGCGTCGGTATTAGATCAAGATTATATAAAGTTCTCAGAATTATAGATGACGTCAACACAAAGAGACACATTTTCTCATACAAAGTCTATTATGATAATAATATATTAATTGAGAACGGCTGAAACGCAAGAGCCGCCTCCAAATTGGTGTAGCGTAATACTTTTTTTTATGTCATCTTGTTTAGACTCGTAAAGAACATGCTTACATAGTAATTACATTGAGCGCCTGTTACATGTCATGGGTTGCCCTGATAACAGATCTGTCACAAAACAAGGAGCGGTATTGGTTAAAATAAAAAAAATAAAAAAAAGAAACACAAACAAAATCTTGTTCATGACTTCACACTCATTTGAAAGAGTTAATTAATATCTAATGCTTGACACTTAGAACTTGAGAAGGTCGAAAGGGGGGGGGAGGGTTACTATCTGTTCCAGATGGCCACGTGGAAACTTAAGACTATTTTGCACAGCGTCTACCTCTGTCTTAAATGAATAAGCACTATCTTTTAACCATTTCTTATAACAAGATGGAAAAAAAGCCAGTTCGTGCTATTTTAGCGTCGGTATTAGATCAAGATTATATAAAGTTCTCAGAATTATAGATGACGTCAACACAAAGAGACACATTTTCTCATACAAAGTCTATTATGATAATAATATATTAATTGAGAACGGCTGAAACGCAAGAGCCGCCTCCAAATTGGTGTAGCGTAATACTTTTTTTTATGTCATCTTGTTTAGACTCGTAAAGAACATGCTTACATAGTAATTACATTGAGCGCCTGTTACATGTCATGGGTTGCCCTGATAACAGATCTGTCACAAAACAAGGAGCGGTATTGGTTAAAATAAAAAAAATAAAAAAAAGAAACACAAACAAAATCTTGTTCATGACTTCACACTCATTTGAAAGAGTTAATTAATATCTAATGCTTGACACTTAGAACTTGAGAAGGTCGAAAGGGGGGGGGGGGGAGGGTTACTATCTGTTCCAGATGGCCACGTGGAAACTTAAGACTATTTTGCACAGCGTCTACCTCTGTCTTAAATGAATAAGCACTATCTTTTAACCATTTCTTATAACAAGATGGAAAAAAAGCCAGTTCGTGCTATTTTAGCGTCGGTATTAGATCAAGATTATATAAAGTTCTCAGAATTATAGATGACGTCAACACAAAGAGACACATTTTCTCATACAAAGTCTATTATGATAATAATATATTAATTGAGAACGGCTGAAACGCAAGGGCCGCCTCCAAATTGGTGTAGCGTAATACTTTTTTTTATGTCATCTTGTTTAGACTCGTAAAGAACATGCTTACATAGTAATTACATTGAGCGCCTGTTACATGTCATGGGTTGCCCTGATAACAGATCTGTCACAAAACAAGGAGCGGTATTGGTTAAAATAAAAAAAATAAAAAAAAGAAACACAAACAAAATCTTGTTCATGACTTCACACTCATTTGAAAGAGTTAATTAATATCTAATGCTTGACACTTAGAACTTGAGAAGGTCGAAAGGGGGGGGGGGAGGGTTACTATCTGTTCCAGATGGCCACGTGGAAACTTAAGACTATTTTGCACAGCGTCTACCTCTGTCTTAAATGAATAAGCACTATCTTTTAACCATTTCTTATAACAAGATGGAAAAAAAGCCAGTTCGTGCTATTTTAGCGTCGGTATTAGATCAAGATTATATAAAGTTCTCAGAATTATAGATGACGTCAACACAAAGAGACACATTTTCTCATACAAAGTCTATTATGATAATAATATATTAATTGAGAACGGCTGAAACGCAAGAGCCGCCTCCAAATTGGTGTAGCGTAATACTTTTTTTTATGTCATCTTGTTTAGACTCGTAAAGAACATGCTTACATAGTAATTACATTGAGCGCCTGTTACATGTCATGGGTTGCCCTGATAACAGATCTGTCACAAAACAAGGAGCGGTATTGGTTAAAATAAAAAAAATAAAAAAAAGAAACACAAACAAAATCTTGTTCATGACTTCACACTCATTTGAAAGAGTCATCAAATCAGTTTAGCGTTGCGCGATGATTTATTCGTCCCGCCCCTAATGCATGTCCACCACGGATCGATGCTAAGCCTCTAGCGTCCGGTTTTTGTCAGACAAACGGGAGTAGATTTCCTTAGAGTGCTAGTAAATGACACGAGCTCCCAGGGACCATAATCATCTGAAGCTGCTGAATCTCTGATTGGCGTCTTATTGTTCTTCTTTGCGGTGTTGCATGATGGGGGGGGGGGGAGCAGTTTCCTTCCTTCTAACCCCCCCCCTCCCCCATGGACTGTGAATTCTTAGAGATCTTATAGACGACGGACGTTATTCAAGAGAAGATCATGACGTCCTACGCGCATTTCATGTGTCCGTCTAGTCGTGGCATGTTAATCAAGGACTTCAACTCTGGCAAGTCTTTAGTCCCCCTGGCTGATTCGGGCAACCCATTCCATTCTCTAATGATACTAGAGAAGGTGCACTTTTACGAATATCTTCTAGCGTATGGAATAAGAAATGTGTTATCAATCGCGCTTTTTAGGCAATTCAGAACGAAAAGTAGTTTTGTAAGGCATTACTTACCTAAGGACATCACGACCTTTGATTTTTTTTTATAGCGTTTCATTCGCTCCACAAGACCGTGAACGACTGAACGTACACTCTTTTCAGTTTCATATAAAATATCGACTAAGACCCAGATCTAACAATGAGAAGCAATATTGGATTGTCAGTCTAATTTTATGATTTTTCTCGCAAGTAAAGAAAACAAAATAGAATAATGAAAACGAATATTTTAAAGCGAACTCACAAAACTCTTTTAGGGCATTAGGCTATTGTGTTGTTTTTTTCAGTGCCCATCGAAAGGGGAATTGCCGCTATTAGTTTTGTGTGGTATGTCTGTCCGTCCATCCCGTTTAGATCCCAGAAACTACCAAAGATCTTAAAATCCGATATCAGGATATTTTGGTTCTGATGCAACGGCAGCTTTTTTTCATTTCTGAACGCGAAAAATTCAATTTTGTAAATTAACAATGCAAGCAGATGTTGTTGTTGTTTTTTTCCCCCCCCAAAAAAATGCACCGTTTTTACAACTATTTCTTATTAATAGTAAAAAAAAAACAAAAAAAAAAGGGAGACTATTTAAGTAAGGGAGGTAATTTTCTGTATATTTAATTAACATCAATTCAAACGGCTTTTTTTTTTTAAAATTTATGTATTGACATACAGTTATATATATATATATATATATTACTAAATGCAGAGTTACTACAATATATTGAATAATGTTTGATCTATACAAAATATGTGTTACTAAATTAAGTGTTTTGTGATTTACAAACTACCGGTTACTATATTTTAAATAAAATGTTTAATTTTAAAACAATACCTTGAGGATGTCCAATATGGCTTCCATAGAATAACACTATACAAGTGACATGCAATATAGGACACGGTATTCGAGATTCAATTATATTTATAATAATTAATAAATCTTCGTACTCAGTGTTATGTCGACAGTCAGTATTACAATAGTACTCGGTATCGGCAACACTTTCGATACCTACATGTCTTCTTTTTATATTGGCGGAGATAGGGTTGGGGTTAATGATATGGTCAGTTTATAGCTTCTGATATTCATGCTGTTCATAGCTTCTGGTATTCGTGCTGAAAATACCGAAACCTGTCTTTTTTACCTGCCTGAGTGGACCAGTTTGGAGCCGATTCTGAGTTTGTGTTTCCACTCAAATTATATTTATATTCTTGTTTCTTTTTTTTTTTTTTAGAATTTATTAGCTAGTATATTAATAAAATATTGTCTCTTGGCCAGTCTATAAATATTTTTCTGTTCAGTCTCTCTGTATATATTTAGGGACTTGTGATTGCGGCTATTAACTATCACTTGTTGTATTTTCATTAGAACATAGCACCTGTCAGCGGCTTCTTTAATGCAGACATCTAGAGATTTGGCGGGTTATACATTTGATATGCCTTTGAGACCAAAACTAAATCCACCGCTGAGGACAGGCGTAGACGGCAAAAAGTGAACCTAAATCTACCACGGCCGGTGGTCAACGGTTTAGTCTGCGCTGGTGAGGAGTGCAAAATATGTAGGTCGTAGCCGGGACTGCGTAGCCACGTGGAGTATTGCACTCCTCATCAATCTTCGGACTCGAAGAAAAGGCTTATTATTGTTATTTTCAATGGCGGTCATTTCCGATTCTATTTTGGAAATCTGCAGTTAAAACAAAAATTAGCAAATATTATCAAGTTAGCACCCATTCGAGGCTAATAGTTTAGCTCTATTTAACATGGAACTCATCCAGCCTTGTTTAATGGCTTTAACTTCAAAGTGATGCTGAGATCTCGAAGCTAGACATCGTAGTCATTAGGTGAGATTACAGCACAGTCTAGAAACAACGCATAAAGTCTTAGTGTAAACAAAACTGGCTGTTAGGTTCCACACTCTCTAGACCACAAATGTATTTTTAGCGCGTGTTGAAGCAGCCCGATGGCATCACCAACGGAACTATGGCGCCACCTTTAGTGATTTAGCAGACAATGCTCCCGTCTGCTTTCTTCTTCTTCTTTTTCTTTTTACACCTTGTAAGTTGTATTCCTCGCTCATCATGTTTCTTGGACTTGACAACTTTAAGTTTAGCATGTATTTTGGAGGGATGAGGGAGGAGGTTCATCCAGTTTTGTGGATGAGCTATTGCTGCCGACCTAGCTGTTTTCTCGGCAGGTATGAGACCTGCACATTTTTTTTTCACGTGTTTAGGCGCTTGATGTACTTTTATTTAGCAGCGATTTGATTCTTAGGATTGGGGGCAGATGCTTCTTTGTATTCTATGAATCCATCTTGCTAGCTTCCAACCCTGTTAATATCAAGGCTTGTTTTTTTTTTTCGATGGCCTTGTTTTGAACCAGTCCAGCCGCTTCCATTGTACAGATTTAAGCGTGTTGTAAGGATGCATAGCCTGAGGAATCAAATGTCTGCGTTGGATGTGACAGCGTAGCCACCTGAAATACTAAACTGCTCCTTGATCGATGACAAGCCTTATATATATATATATATATATATATAAAATGATGCCACATTTGGATTTATTGGTTATGCTATTTAATTTTGTTCTACGGATTGCTAACTTGTCACACTAGAGTGGATTACACCACGCCAATGTTAACATCAGTGGACATGTTTTGTTGTATAAGTTTATAACCAATTGAAAGTGCTTTGTAGAAGGCTATTGTAATAATTAACAAAATCTCTTAGTGCCCCGAATGACATCCACGATATTGTGAGTCAAATCATTGATGCACAACATTTGTAACAGTTATAGTCTTTGAGTCTTATAATGAGTTAAATGTTGAAAAGGTTTTTTTTTTTTTTTTTTTATTTGTTTGTCTCCCCCCCCCCCCTCCCCCCCCCCCCCCCCCCGTATTTATACATTTAAGATCCATATTTTTATTTCAGTGAGAGTTTCGTACCCATAACCTTCGAGCCTGTCTAGTCCTACCAGCCATTGCAGAAACTTTTTTCCCAAATACCTTCTCAAGTAACGGCTTTTCCCCTTCATGGGTTACTAAAAATGTTTCCGTCCTAGTAAAAATTCCACGAGTTTCAGATACTTTTTTGTTCTCTTTTACAACGCTTATGCTAGCAATGTGTTTGACTACTTCTACTCATTCAGTCAAATTTTGCATATAAGCTCATGTTCGGTGAAAACACATGAATCAGTTACAAAAATTTAAAGAATAATTTAGTCAATCAGTCATAATTATTTAATTTTATGATATATAGAAAATGTACTAAGCCAAGGGGAAAGAAGTATTGTATAGAGAATTAGGTCGTTTGCTATATTCCTTAATGTCAAGGCAAACTCTGCAGTTCACACTTGATTAATAAAATTGGTTAACAAAAACCTGTAGAATAACCATATTAGCACACGGACATTCATTACTTCTTTATTATGTTTTTGAGCTTCTTCAGTTTGTCCCTTCAAAAATTGGGGGGGGGGGGGGGGGAATCGTGTCAAAATTCTGAGTAATACATAACTCATCGTGACCATGACGTCATTTATACAACATTAAAATGTAGTCAACTATGTTCACATTCTAGACGTAGGCCAATTTAGTGGACAGTGCTTGATCTGCAATATTGTTGTTCATTTGATCACAGCGCTAAGATCGAAGTCGGTTTCATTATAGATCTCACTTCTATAAAGGATTCTCACACACCAGTACATTTCCATGGTTGTTTATGCCCGTTATTAGACTCATCTCTTTTCCTTAGTAAAATATTTTAGTACTATTGTAAATATTGACGGTGTCCCCGTCGTCTACCTTGTGTGGACACAACCACATTCAGTCACTCTTGGGTATGCCCCAAACACTAAAACTGGGTTGTGTTTTAATTTAGATTACTCCACCCTTACCTAACCCCCTTTTTTCTCCGCCCCCCCCCCCCCCCCCACTATGACTCGTTCAGAGCTTTTGTTTGTCTTAGATGTGAAGATGGCGTGGTCAAGAGGACGTGTTAAGAAATGTGACTGGGTTCGAATCACACAAAAAGCTGTGCTAGATTTGACGTAGGCCAGCTCTACAGCTGTGTGTGCTTTTCAGTGCTACAGTAGTGAAGCTTCTACTTGCTACCTGGGGACTACTTATGTAGCCTGATCCTTTTTTTTTTTTTTAGGCTGCACATTTTCACTGACATTCATAAAGCTTAAAAAAAGAATTCTCCGTGTCGAGGTAATGAGTACATCGCCATTTGCACAGCATACATTGAATGGATTCACTCTCTAAATAAACAAAATCTGTTCTTGATGACTTTCTTGATGATATTGCATGAAGCTTATTGGGAAGTGAGAATTTCAAACAGATTCTGTTCAGTATCCTCTAGTTATCGCGAGAATGAAGATAGATTGCACATGTGACAGTCACAATACTCATGTGATCTTGATTTGCGTGAACATAATGCGAGAAGCGTGAGTGAACTTTTAAGAGCTCGATACGAGTACTTGTAAGAGTTTCATACGAGTCAGCTTGTAAGAACTTGATATGAGTGAACTTTTAAGAATTGTTTGATACGAATGAAGTTGTAAAAAATTGATACGTGTGTGCATGTAAGAATTGATACGAGTGAATTAGTTAGAACTTGATACGAGTAAACATCTAAGAAATTGATACGAGCGTGTTTGATTTAATGATCTGGACTGGTATGTATTCAAAAACCGAAGGCTACTTTATGATGCGCCATACTTCTTCGTCTCTAATTCTCTTGCAGTTAGTCACTGTATAGTCTTTAGGAAGTTAACTTAATTTTCTACATTGTCACTGTACACACTGGGTGTGATTGTTTGCAACTTAAGAAATGTATTCACTTTTACCCAGTAGTGAGGTTTCTAAGTTTTTGATTTATCTTCTTCTTGTATCCACCTCAAAAATATCCTTTTAAAGAAAAGACAATTTTCATTCATTTAACACATTACACATTTAAACACTTTGGATCATCACAAACATTTTCCTCTTGCTGGTCCCATTCGCTACGAAGCTTTAATGTCTATGACTTGTTTGACTGTTTATATTTTGATATTAGAGCTAGGGTTTTAGTTGCTGCGCTTGGATGTTTCAGCTTTCAAATTTATTTATTTCTGGTCCGGTAATACGTAGTTATTTTTCCACCAGACCACATAACAGAGCGGGGTGATTTAGATGTGGAGCCGTGAGTTGCCGCGAGGGTTTTTATATTTCAATTCTCCATCTGTCAGATAAAGAGCTAACGTACTTTTAGACTTCGCTAGTTGAATTGGAAGCTTGAGTTCCACTGTGCCGGCCACACACTTAACTTGTAAACCTTTGGCCACAAGCGATTAGGGAAAGAGGAGGGGGGAGGCTTCAACTTACCTGCCCTTGTTTTAAAAGTAAACATAATTATAGAAACTGCTCTTATCCCCCCCCCCCCCTTTTTTTAAATAAAATCCTCTCTCGAGTATGTATACATCTCTAAACGGGTAAAGGCATGGGGGGGGGGGGAATAAAGTTATGATGATTCAGTTCGTGGAGGCGCCGACGCCCTTTTTTTTTTTGATAAGCGCCCTGATAAATATTCAAACTTTCAAACGAAATGATTAAATAAAAGCAAAAATGATAACTCCTCCCTCCCATCCTTCAACCTCTCCCTCTCTCTCTCTTCACGAGTCTTCCTCTTCTCGATGTCTGGTAAATGTTTGTTGGAGATGAACCAAACTGTTTGTGTTACGTGTTTATGCGTTTAAAAGGAAAAACAAATCTACGCAAACATTTAGTTCCATCGTTTCCTACCCTGCAATTTCCCTTTCCTTTCTCTGTTGTCAATTTACATATTCAAGGAGGTCGGCACCTCTTTAGCAACATTGTGTCTAAGTACGAGAGTAGTTTATTTTGTGCGTTAATCTGGCTCTCTATGAGCAGTCTTCGTGTGCATTCACTTTTCCTGTTTCATCTTGAGGTAGAGGACGCACTAAACAGGACCGGCATTGAACACGAAATAAAATGTGTTGTTGTTAGGTGGTCGTTGACTTGTAGCACCAGATTGCTGGTACAATAGAACAGATGTAGGCGTACTATATTTTTAATACAAAACTTGAAATAACTTGAACAAACTTTAAAAAAAAAAAAACATGACTAAATAAGACATTTATTAACAATATAAACAAATTCAACTTAGATCAGATATAGATGTTACCTTAGTCTTTTGGATAGATGGGGCAACATGCAAGACACGTCGACCGTCTTTCTCCATTCCTCTCTGTCTTTTGCCTTAGTTAGAACCTCTTTCAATGGCAGGCCCGTCCATTCTTTTATGTTGTCCTCCCTTTGCTTTCTCTGTCTGCCTCTCTTTTTTTTCCCTGGTACTGTTCCTTGAAGGAAGGTCTTTGCGAGCCCCGAAGATGTTGTAACATGGCCATAGATTTTAAGCTTGCGTTTTTTTATGATAGTTAGCAGGCCATGATGGGGTCCGATCGCTCCAGTGACCCTGTATCTAATCTCTTGGTTTGTGATGCGGTCTTTGAATGTGATGTAATGAAATAAATTGATATTTAAATAAAATCTAAATCCGACATGGCCTAAATTGTGCCGATGTGCCAAAAACTCAAAACCCTAAAATCTAACTCACTACAAAAAAAATACAATAAACATGCATATATGTATTGTATTTTCTATACAGTCGTTCACCCCTGCTGCAGATAATATCTTTTTTTTTGAGTCTTTGAACTCTCTACAATAAACATTACGAGGTACTATATATTTTGTGCTTTTTTTGTGCTTGTTAATCAACGAAGGCCTTGTCATACGGCTATACCACAAAACCCTAACATTGCAGCAACATAAACAGTGTTCTTAAGTGTTGTTTTTTTCCCCACTGATAATAAGTACACATGCCACACCTAGAGCGCGTAGCCATGGGTTTGATTACCACTGACATAAAATGTGAGGTTTTTAAATAAATAAAAATGAATGAATCAGCGCCTCCAACCCAGAAATGCAACATTTGGTAACACTGGTAGCTGCATCCTTCGCTATATAATGCTGGTTGCCCCTGATGACCCAAAATCTCACTTTATGTCTGCTTTTTCTGTTGGGAGTGTGTGCCGTCAGAAAGTTTCGCATCTTCCGATCAGGCGAATATCTCTTCCATCTTGGCATGGCTTTTATTTTTAACTTGGAAGTTATGCTTACTGAATCCGCGAGTTTATTTCATCGCCGTGTTAGTTATTATTTCGTTTAGTCGTCTCTTTCTCTTTGTTTGTTATAGATCTCTGTGTATTCTCTTTGTTTGTTATAGATCTCTGTGTATTCTCTTTGTTTGTTATAGATCTCTGTGTATTCTCTTTGTTTGTTATAGATCTCTGTGTATTCTCTTTGTTTGTTATAGATCTCTGTGTATTCTCTTTGTTTGTTATAGATCTCTGTGTATTCTCTTTGTTTGTTATAGATCTCTGTGTATTCTCTTTGTTTGTTATAGATCTCTGTGTATTCTCTTTGTTTGTTATAGATCTCTGTGTATTCTCTTTGTTTGTTATAGATCTCTGTGTATTCTCTTTGTTTGTTATAGATCTCTGTGTATTCTCTTTGTTTGTTATAGATCTCTGTGTATTCTCTTTGTTTGTTATAGATCTCTGTGTATTCTCTTTGTTTGTTATAGATCTCTGTGTATTTTCTTTGTTTGTTATAGATCTCTGTGTATTTTCTTTGCATTGAATGTTTCACTATTGAAATCTACTTCTTGTAATGTTTTATCCATTTGAGTCGTATTATGAAGTGTCTATGGGATTTCTAAGTGTGTAGTTCGTGTGCTGAACCTATTTAGACCACATCGTCAACACGGAATGTCTTGCCTCTTTGAAAACTCATCTAGGTCAGGCCTTGACGTCTGAGAGAGGCTAAATATAGACGCACTGTGCACACAAAGTATTCTACAGAGACATAGAGATGATTTCCTGTAGTAAGAGGAAGGAGAAACACCTTTTTTTAAAAAAAAAAAAATTGTTTTCGGGATAGAAATGTAAGCCTGATATGATCAGTGCCGAATTTTAGTAAGTGGCGGCCCTGAGTATGATTTTTTTGGAGGCCTTAACCCCCTTCAAGCTTGAATTTACAGTCAATTTTATATAAATCTAAAAGCATGTCATATTTGTATAGAAAGAGGAGTACTTGCTCATTCAATGTCATTCACCTCATTTTCTAATATTTACTATGCACATTTCTGTTCGTCTTACACTATTGTAAATCCGGCTCTCCTTACGACCGTTCCTCATTTAGTACCCTTTTTTATTGTTACAAATGACGCTTATTCCACGATGTTGAGTTTCTAGTCAATTGTGAATAATAAAAAAAAAAAGCAAATATAATGTTACATCTAAGTTAGGTCTACACTTATTTAATCTGATCTTATTCAAACACTCCAGTCAATGGATTATGTCTTTTGTATTCAAATGAACTCATTCAAGTTTGGATCGTTTTACATCCCAAGTTTTAAGAAGACGCTGAATTATACCTGGTTGTTATGACCCGGCTGTGATCTACAATTTTCACCAAACCTGTTGCAATTGTGGCGATTTTTTCCCTTCTTTCGTTGTCTACACCTGTTATGACCCGGCTGTGATCTACAATTTTCACCAAACCTGTTGCAATTGTGGCGATTTTTTTTCCTTCTTTCGTTGTCTACACCTGTTTTGGACAATAGTTTGAGGTCATAGTATAAATGACCTATAAGTCCTTAATTCAAATGAGTGATTATCATATTATCGGAATAATAGGATTGGAGATGCTGGTATGGAAACTCAAGACATTTCCGCCAGGCTGTTCTCACCTACAAGCCACGTGTAAGTATTTTGGACATCTCAGCTTACTCTTTTTTGATCTTCATGACATTTGAAAATAAAGATCTTGACTAGATCAAAAGACGCTGAAGGAAATTATCCAGTTTGTTATTGTCTCAACGCATGTGCAAAAGTAACATCTCTCTCGTGAGGTGTATCTAACGTTTCGTCTTGACTAATTAGTTAGCAAGGATCTCGCGTGAAAGGAAAAAAAAAAATCATCTCCCGGAAGTCGAAGGATCAGACAGCGCCGAGATGTGCTTGCTTAATAGAAATCGGGGTTTCTAACTAGATCTGGGTATTAATTTACTATCATGAAATATATTTAGCGTGACGTAATTTTTCTGAAATCTTTGTATTTGTAACCAGTTGACATAAGTATGTAAATGTGTGTAGGTGATAATTATTACAATTAGCCTACCTCTATTCAAGTCACACTTTCGGGGTGAAACCTGAATGGGCTAAGGGTGGGTGGAT
Source organism: Biomphalaria pfeifferi (assembly GCA_030265305.1). Lineage (NCBI taxonomy): Eukaryota > Metazoa > Mollusca > Gastropoda > Planorbidae > Biomphalaria > Biomphalaria pfeifferi. The sequence goes on along the minus strand of JASAOG010000173.1, from coordinate 228,023 downwards.
GCGATTCTCGAAAACGGCTCTAACGATTTTCATAGAAAGTTTGACAGTTGATCTATATCGTTGGGGAAAGATTTACTAGCTCGTTGGCCACATTGGGAAAACTCTCGAGAAAATTGTTCAAATTATAAAAAGAAATGTTAAATTTGGCTAGAGAACGAGTATTTCGGGTATTTCACATTTATGCCCTATTCATTTTAATAAGTCTTCTAAGTCTAAATCTAAAGGCCAATCATTGGAACGTTATAAAGTCTAGTAGATTTCTACATTCGATTAACCAGGATTTTTTCTTAACTTTTTTTTTTTGGAGGTGCCGGGGGGGGGGGGGGGGGGGGGGGGCGGGATAAAAAAGTTCATTTTTTTCTTTTTTTTTTAAATTATATTTTGTATGTTTTTTTTTTGTTGTTTTTTTTACCTGAAGTAAGGTTTAAATAAGGTTTTGCCATGCTGATGGAAGTAATACATTCGTTGTTTGCAGCGCAGAACACATGGATTAGCGATTACTCTGAAAATATGAATAATGTCTCTGTAAGGAATTACACGATTTTATCTCACTGCCTCTGATACACATTGGCGGATGTATTCTTCTTCTTTGTTTTGAACCCACGAGAATATAACCACGTGACGGATACTCCCTTCTTTTCACACCAACAGCGATTCTGTTCTTTCAGGGAAGGAAGAGCTCTTATTTCGATCTAGACTCGCATCGTCTATCTATATGACTAGTCGTCACTATTGGCAATTTTCATGATAAAGTACACAATGTCAAGGACGCTCAATTGACCTGCGGCACTGCCAACGAAATAACAGGAATTGAGCTACAGACGGAAGTGCTTAGAAAATGCGATTCTGCAGTGCTAACATCAAAAGGCTGACAATTTATAGTCATTTCGGCCGTAGATGAAACATCTAATATATCTGATACGTCCTGGCTTTGTTAGCAAAACTCGGAAATGAACACATTGTTTAATGAACTGCTATTTTATAATTATCGTACTTGGTGCAATATTTGAACTCTAGACATAGAAACAAAATTCATTGTTAGAAATAAAACTCTGTCCTAGTGCTGGCTAAATAGATACGGAAGTGGTAGTCACGAATTAGTGCAATATTTTTTTTCTTTCTTACTTTATTAAAGGAACTTGAGTTTGTTAAGCTCGATCTCGTCTGCTAACGTCGCCTGTTTCAGCAGAGGAGGTAGTTTGTGGATTTAGGTACCTCGGCTTGTCCCTGTGAGAGGAGTCTGTTTGTAAATCCAGGTACCTCGCTTAATCTGATCGGGCGGCGTGTTTTTATTTACCAGGTCATGTGTTAAGGCCAGATGTTGATGAATGAGAATCAAAACTTGGTTAAGGAGGCCTAGATACATAGACTCAATTAAGTCTTGTCATAATTTGATCATTTGAGTCACCCATATTTTAGCAGTGTCGGCCTTTGTCCTTAACATTGAGTTTAAGGAATTATAACTTGCTCTTGTATTGCGGTAATCAAGCTTTCTGTTTCTGAATGTGTACAGTAGTGATGTCCAAAATACGGCCCGTGGGCCGAATCCGGCCTGCGATTTGATTCCATCCGCCGAAACGTCAGCATAAATTGTGGAAAATCTTTCCCCTCCAAATAAAAAAGTTGAAAATGTATCTTTCCCTGTTAGGGCAGTCACTCTTTCATAGATAGATTGGTACCATGACCTTTAGAACATACATTTAAAATCTATCTTGAAAAGTGAACGTATCTATACTTTTTTTTTTGTGAAACATGATAATGAGTCAACATATTTGTTTTATACAGAAAATGTGGCTGTTTTAAAACCAAAACATAATATGAAACGGCCATATCTGATCCCGTTCAACTCTTGGTATTCACGGTCTAAAGCAGCAATGTTGAAATAATAGAGGAGTTCGTAGCTATGAAGAGGATGCATGGGGGACCATCACGCGAAGACCTGATCTTTTCAGTGTCGGAAATTAAAATGGCCCGCAGACCGAATTAGGTTGGGCATCACTGGTGTACAGCCTTGTTCATCTTGTTTCCAGCCTTACTTCGCCGATGGCCACACTTACTATCAGGGCAACAGGCGATATAAATACATGTATGATATCTGTAATTTGTTTTCGATCCAAATATTTTAATGTTGTTTTTATCCAGCTTCATAAATGATTTGAACTCTTCTGTACATAGGTCAAGCTATAACCTACTGTTGTATGTAACAACGGTCTTTATTACATTTTCCAATATCAACACAATACGTGTCCACTTTGTAAGGGTTAAAGGGAAACTCTGATGGTTTTTCAAATTTTAGTTATTGACATATTTAAATTCTGCGTAAAAAGTTGTAATAGTCAACATTTTACCATTTTTTATTTAAATGCTTAGAAACATTTATATTTAATAAATTAGTCAGTAAATTCTTGACATCTCAAAAAAAAAAAACGGGGTTCTTTGTGATTTTGTTTTAAGCTAATTCATACGTCACTTTCATCAACAATACTGAAAGAGAAACTAGATTTAACCAATCGTATCGCTTCATTCTTACAGTAGCTGTTAGGCTTAGTGACGGCATAGTCCAGAGTTATGATATATATATATATATATATACATATGTAAAGATAGATCTAAAAGCATTAGGATAATCTACTCGAGAAAAAAGGCATTTTCATCTAAGCCTCTCTCTGTCCCAAGAAGTAAATAGATCGTGTGTCTGACTGATTTGAACAAACTGGTCATTGTAAGGCTAGTTGAGACTACTTGTAGTCGGTCATGACAAGACAACCAAGCGATAGTGTTTGTTGTGTGTTGAGTGGTCTGGCGAGAAAATACACACTGCCGTGGTTAGTCAAGCATGTAAATCTACTTTTAATACGCATTTTTTCTTTGCTTACAAGATCCTAGATCTAACTGCATAGACCAAGATATATTTCTTTTACGAGAAAGTAAACTTTGCTGTATGGTCTACTGTTATACAATAAGTCAATAGATTAAAACACATTTGTGACGTCACATAGAAACCCGGTGAAAGTCTGACTGTTTTGGATGCGCAGGAAAATTACGTCGGAAAAACATCAATTACTAAGTTATTATTGCAAAGAAAAAAAAAGAATAATATAATCATTATCTGTAAATCAAAACACATATTATATCAAAAATTGTCAAAACCATCGGAGTTTCCCTTTAAAATACATGCTTGTCCGTCTTGGTAAAACTGTACATGCAATTCGAGTGGTCTTTCCCTGATTTCGCCATGCTATAAATACATTCGTATCCTCCAGCGTGGAAAACAGATTGAACAAATTTCCCTCCATCCTCTTATGTTATCTGAACAAATTTAATAATGTAGGCAGGAACATTTCTGGGTATTTTTTTTACACCGTGTATCTGAGTGACAATTACGGTGATCACGTTCGCGTTATGAAGCTTGCGAGCATCTTGAAGGCCTGCTAAGCTACTTTGTACCGGGATGACAGAATTCATCTTTTACGATGGCTCACGCTCACTGGAGCTCTGCCCCCCTCCACCTCCCCCCGCTTTCTCGTGCACTCCTGTCATGTAGCACTTGCCGAGAGGAACACGGCCTCGGTGTGTAGCACACCTTGGGACTGCACGCTGACTGTATCGTTTTGTTGAGGTGAAAAATGGGAACCATCCAGTTATGACGTACTGAGTGGGAAACAAGGGTGGGGGGACGTGAAAATGGAATATCTAATTAAATTTAATTTTTGAATGAGGAGGAGGTAAATGTGTGTGTGTGTGGTGAGGTTTATCTGGACTTACACAACATCATTAAATACTAGTTCTGGTTAAAAAATAAATGTCACTGTACTGTTATTTTTGCAGTACAATATTTAAAAAAAAATGACCGTTAACATTGTTAGGTATTTAGTGTCTTTAGAGCCGGTCGTCTAATATTTGTTGTTGTGCAAAGCCATTTTTGTTTATAATGCCATGAGAGGATATTCTTTATAACATGTTTCTTAACCTACCGATTCTACCTGAGAATTATCGCAGCGACATACAGCAGACGAGTTGTAGAAAGATGTGATTCCCGATAAAGAAATTTGCGACATTCCTCTTGTTAGAGTTGCTGTCGTCTTGTAGCTCCTTTTTTTCCGCGAATTTCCTCGTACGTTATATCTCTGCTGGGGTATGCCCTGTAGATCTCTGCTGGGGTATGCCCTGTAGATCTCTGCTGGGGTATGTTCTGTATATCTCTGCTGGGGTATGAGTAGTAAGAAAGAATGGTGAAAGAGCAATGACGCCTGGTGATTTCAGATGCCCAACCTGTGACCACAACTGTATATCAAAGACTGGCCTCTTTAGTCACACAAGTTGCAAAGGGACAGCACTGTCTCTTCAAACGTAAAATGCCACAGATCATGTTTGAAATAAAGCGTCTATATAGAGTTCATGGTAAAATTCTTTATGAAGTCAGCGCTTTTTTCTCTTTATGTGCACGTTGACTTAGAGGCAAGACCTCTATTTTATAAGTAACTTTCAAATCTCCATCGACATTTCAAGGAGTTCTTTGGTCACAACCTGTAAGATTTTATAACACCACTCAGAAGATCTCAATCCTAAAGATGGTACTTCAATGTCTATAATTTCATCAAAGGAAGGTTTGAATGAAACTGCGACTTGTGTTTATCCATTTGCCCGCCATCTGCCGCTGCCATGTTTATATAAAATAGATATCTATAGATATCCTTTTGTAAGGCCTCTCTTTCTAGTAGTTGTAACTTGCATCGTGGCTTTAGTTTCTGTCAAGTCCAAGTCTCAGGGGCTTGAGCTGTAAGTCGACTGGTTGAGAGGGTAATGGATGTCTTGATCTACAGTTAGATATCTAAAAATGAGTCTAGCTGCGAGCAGCGTGCATGGCCTGAGAGAGGGGAAAATACTTGACTTGTTATGCCAGTGTCTTGAAGAGAATTCAGAGCACCTATCTATAATGTATGTGTGGATAGATAGCATAAACCGGTTGGTACCTCTTTTGGGGGGGGGGGGGGGTCTATTTAGAATCTTAATTAGACTCGGGATTTTTAGTTCAAAATTTGACCAGAGCTTAGTTGTGTTTGCTGAACGTCTAAAGACAGGAAACGTTCTCCCAGATACCCCCTCCTCCTCTCCACACCACAATACGCCACCTCAGATTGGACCAGAGCCTGCTGAATATGTTATGTAAGCATGTAAGGCGCACGACATAAAAAGCAATAAAATTGTAAGATTGTCGCAATGTGAAAATATAATTGTAATGTCCTAAGTATTCTTTTATTTTTATCTCTCCCTCTCTCTCTCTCTCGCTCTCTATCTATCTCTGTCTATATGTCTATCTGTCTCTCTCCATTTATCTATCTATCTATCTATCTATCTATCTATCTATCTATCTATCTATCTATCTATCTTTTATTAGATAAATTGGATAGCCAAATAACCTTTTACCATAATATTTGACTTCGCCAACTTCATTTAATGTAGAAACAAAAACAGTTCCCTACGCCCGAAACAAAGCCAACAGTACTCTACTGGATAAAGACATTAACAACAGGATAGCCAAAGCCAATGATTAGCCCTTCTGACATTAGATTATTGTGTTTGTTTTTAAATATCGCTTTGACCTGCCTCTTCTAACACTTTAGTCTTCGTCTTCAGTGAAGTGATCAGTTCAGCGGAGTCGAGCCAAACCATCCAGCTTAGTAGGCACTTTGATTTACATTGACATTAAACGATGCATTGTGAACAATAGTGTGCAACAAGTAGCTGCATTACGAATCAGTGAAACATAAAATGTTGAAGCATGCTTTCTGTTGAGCTGTTCAATGCATGGCTTTATAATATCCACTTTTTCTTAAAGTTTGCTGTAACCCTCCTCCCACCACCATAATCTACGTTAAAAAATGTACGAGGATATTGCTTGCATTATACAGACTATTTCGGATGTATGCAGTATTTCACTTGAAAACGCAAACCCTGTTGCGACCTGCATATTTTGCTACATATAATGCAGACAAAGCCATTGTCTATTTAAGTTTTATTGTCGTCGTCTGTGCCTGCCTGTCTTCGGCAAGGGCTTTTCTTTGGGTCTCAGATGTGTGTCTTGCACCTTCTCGACAGCTCTCCAGATATCTCGTTCAGAGGCCATCTTATGCCAGCTGATTTACTCTATGCCAGTGAAGGCAAAATGGCGCCTGATTTGATCTGTGACTGCACCTTGCACCAAGTACTAAATGGGCCAAGTTTTGGGAAAAACGGTTAAAACTTATTTCATAGTAATAACATGTAGTCACTTGAAAATAACAAGGGAAAAAAATACTAAAAAACAAACAAAGCTTAGACGAATTGTAGTTGTATCGATTAGTTTGGATAAGTCATGTAATTAAATTTTAATAGATCTAGACTAACCACAATAAATCTGTGCGATTAGAAATATTTTTACTAATTGTTTTTGTTTAGCGCAAATTCATGCTTTTAGCCTTCTCAAGACTCTATGATCCTATTTTGGACTAGTTGGGAAAATTGGGCCCGGCGGTGGGTAGAATAAAAAGGGATATCTGGGTGAATGTTACCATAATCGCTTTGAAAGCATTTATAAGGGGATGGGGTGGGGGTGGTAGAACGTTCTGAATTGGAACTCATGGCTCAAGCCAACACACTAACTACTCTGTTAGTAAGGGGGTTATGAAAATAGAAGATTGTATAGTTATTGTTTGTTTCAAACTTACTTTTAAAGCGGCCACCTACATAAGGGAGCACTTCATTAAAGTAAATTTATTTCCTTTGTTCGAGATACCAAACAAAATAATTAATTACCATTAGTAAATTAACTAATTGGTTATTATTTCTTTATTGGTTCTTGTTTTGCCGGGTAAAAGAAATCATTGTGCTAAATTTCAGCTTGATCCGCGATTGGGTGCCAGAGAAACAACGTGTACTTGACACACAGAATAAGTTGACATACGTTTTGTAAAGAGTATTAACAAGAGTTAGACTCCAAAGAAAGGAAGGCCATGAGAATTGAATGGTTTATGTTTGGTGCAGGGAGGTTACATACCCCCCCCCCTCCCCAAACGTCTAGTTTGTCTGTGTAGCACCTGTCCCGTCTTGATGGCCCATTTCAATTTATTGCACACCTAACTTCAGCTGGTTGATCCAATGACATGTAGGCTTAGTGACATGTATATAGCAGTGTTCGATGCAAGCGAAGAAAAGATCGTGTCACCGACTTGCATTTCAGAGTCTATATTCCATTTTAATTCGATTACCCCTTGGTCGTAATAACCGATCTCGCCAGGCCTGTGTTTGTATTTGGGAGACAAAAATAGCTCCATTCTTTTTTAAGTAACACAGCTGTGGGAGAATATCAACGACTTACTGAGATGTATTAGCTTATAGACTTGTACGCAATACAAAGTTATCGCCCGTTGATCGTTCTTGAACTTGTCAATAAACACAAGAGAAAACTGTTTCGCTTGCTCACTCATGCCCAGAGTACATAGACCAGCTGCTTTCCGTGCAGCTGTTGTAGACTTGGTTTGCTGAAGCTTGCATAAAGAAAGAAATTGACCTGAGTTGTTTGCCTTTTAGTCTATCAAACACTTTTGTTAAGAGTAATCTGGGGTGTCCAAGTTTTCAGGAAATAGTTAGGTATCTGTAACCTGTCTACCTGACACTATAGCAACTGTGTCTTTGTTATATACGGAGGTTGCCTGGGACAAAAGATTCAAATATCTGTTTAGTAGACATTTTATTTCGGAGTGCTGTTTGTTAAAGTAGCCGTGTACTTATGAGTTGATAGTAACATAAAGTAACATTCTTGGTCATTGCACAGTAGGCGCATTATCCTCTGAACCCTTTTCACTGAAAACCTTTATCTTCCATGAACTATTACTATGAGGATCTAAATGAATGTTTTGAAGAGCAAAAGAAAAGGAAGAGATGGCTGGGGTAATGGTTAGTTCACAGTTGTTTTGGATTCACTACTAAGTACTTAGCCTAAAAGAAAGGGGTGGCTGGGGTAATGGTTAGTTGACTGTTGTTTTGGATTCACTACTAAGTACTTAGCGCACACAAGACGTTGTATCGAAGGTAATCACAGAATGTATTCTTGAGATTCTTAAGAATTGTGTATTTTGGGGGGTGCTTAATATTTTTCGTCCGGAGGGTGGGAAATAAACGGGGGAGGGGGGGGTTTGACTAATCTCGAGCCGCCATCTTCACAGGAAAAAAAAATGTAACCGAGTCTCTGCGTCTACTTAGTGCAGTGGCCGAAGTCTTGAGGTGCCAGAGAGCAGCGTGTGACAGGACAGAAGTTGCCTGCGTGTTTGGGCATATACCAAGAGAGATTATGTGTCATGTCAGTTGATGTTTTCTATGACAAAACACTTACTTTGTCTTATATTGCTTGGGGGGGGGGGAGGGGCTGGTTTATAGCTGAAAACACAAATTTTGTTTTTTAATCTTTGAATCAGCACTTTCGTGTTTATTCCAACTACATAACCTGAAGTCTGACTAAATGACACATTTACTGACATTGTCACTGTCAGTGTCGAGGCCGTACGCCCAAGAGTAATCACCACTCGAGGCTTTGTGCCTGCGACTCCGCGCTCTTCCGCTCGAGCAGTGGTATCGATAACCGATAATGACTAAAATTAGCCTTCATTGTTGGCCCCTGGGTCCCGCGATATCGTTATTGCTCGTTATAATAAGTAATCGATTTTTAATGCTTGGCGGAGGCGCTGGCAGGAGCGAGCAGACTTAATCAGTGTCAAGGTTGGCTCGCGTGAGCAATAATAAAAACAACAGCATATGCGCGAGCTATTGAGAGCAGGAATCCTTCCGGGGCTTGAACATTTTGCTCATCCACTTCTCTCTTTTATACCACTTACAATTATTTTCGACCTCCTCTATTTTATCACATTACCGCTTCTATTTCGTCCCCTTTTTATTTGTGTGCTAATCTCTGGTATTGCATTAGGACAGTGGAGTTAGAATTTCATCATGATTGAATGTGCAAATGGGGCTCATTGTATGCCTGGATATTTATTATGGAATGGAATTATCTACATCAAGTAGCTGGCAGTAAAAGCATTATATAATGATCCTGTTTATTCATAAGAGCATTGTCTTTTACGTAGCGCAGTTTAATCACTTCAATGTCTAGTTTTATTAATGCTACATGCAGTATGCCGAATATTTATTTATTTTGTTATTGTATACCAGACCTGTTTTTTTTTGGGGGGGGGGGTAAGATTAATTTCTTTTGTTATTGGAAATTATTCTATTTTAAGATTGAAGCTATGATTCGGTAATCAGATAGATCTTCATACAACTAGTGTCACTCTTCACTTATCCCCCTTTCACATCTGCACATCTCTTCAGATTGATTTCCCCTTGTTTTCCGTTGCCAAAGTTGTTTCTATTTTCCCTTTTCCTAGTTTGTTCCTCTTTCCATCTGTTTACATTCATTCTCTCTCTCTTATTCAATTACACATACTCAATTTTTTTTATCTACCTCCCTGTCTTCTTCTATTCTTCCTACATGTCCCTTCACTCTCTTTAGTCTCTTTATTACACTTACTCTTTTTTTATTTACCTCCCCATCTCTCTCTCTCCTTACATCTCTATTACTTCTCTTTTTATCTCTGTCTATACAATTATGTTCAATGATCTTTCTTAGCATCAAGCACACTCTTGTGTCAATAGTCCTATAGTGTGGAAGTGTATGCAGTATTTAATCTTCCAAGTAATTTTTATTGAGGCATCAGGTGAAATGGGTCAGAGCAACAAATGAAAACATTTATATACATTTATGAAAGAACCAATGAAAACATTTATATACATTTATGAAAGAACAAATGAAAACATTTATATACATTTATGAAAGAATAAATGATAAGAGAGAAAAAAATGGAGAGACAGTCAGAGGGCTCTGAGTACATTAGATTTCTTGCTACAATACAGAACTAAAAGTGAACAGCTTATTTGTAATCCCAAACATGTTATTTCTTTTAGGTCTGCTCTCCTTATGGGATTACATTCCATCCTAAACTTTCTATTGTTGCTCAGTGAGTTTTTCAAGCATTTAATTATTTTATTTGCAGGGTCCAGTGCAGTGCAAGTTTGAGAGAATCCAGTCAGGAAGTTTACCGCCAAAAGTTACCCATGTTTCCTGTGAGGCTTCACCGCAAGACAGATTTGTGAGTATTGTGGTCCTCAAATATTCTTCTTTATGTGAGCCAAGCGGTGGATCAATTGGCTTGTCCAATAGGAGCATACTGATTGGCTTATTTGTTTTAATATATTGCAATTTTATTTCTATTCTATACTTACAAACCCTGCCCACTGCCATACCATGCCATCTGTGGGAGGTTTAGCTCTATGATGTAATAATCTTTAAACAAAAGTTTGAAAGAATTGAGTCTTAAGTCTGTGTTTTCTAAAATAATAAAGCTATGTTTTTCTAAAATAATAAAACTATGTTTTTCTAAAATGATAAAGCTACATTTTTCTAAAATGATAAAGCTATGTTTTTCTAAAATGATAAAGCTATGTTTTTCTAAAATGATAAAGCTATGTTTTTCTAAAATGATAAAGCTATGTTTTTCTAAAATGATAAAGCTATGTTTTTCTAAAATGATAAATCTATGTACTCTGGTTTGGAATTTTTAGCTCCATTCATTCTTAGTTGAAAATTTTTTTTGGCAAGACTTCATTACAGATCAGAGAAATTCTGAATGTTAACGTTACTGTACCTACAGACTTGTTTGCATTCAATTCTAATGTCATGAGAAATATATAAATGAATAATACAATTAATTTATAGCATTCTGATAGTACAAAAACCAGTAAGTGAGTTACCTTTTTTTTTTTTTTGCTGGGATATCAACAATTTATTCAGAAAGTAAAAGAAAAATAACATCTATAACTTAGAAATCTTCTTTCACTATATGAATTTGATGTTGCGATGCAGCCCTGAAATAAGGCAGTTTAACCCTTTTTATTTGCTTGCTTTTTTTTTATTGTATTCAGTTAAAAAGTTACTCTATCTTGTAGATTATCCATGCCAAACTGGAATCTAGAGATTTATCCTTTGTGGTGTTTGCAAGTCAACAGACACATGAAGGGGTTAAGTTGACTAACTGTACGGCCAATGTCCTCAGGCTCAAGGGAACTGTAAGTAATTTTATACATGGTTATTTATAAAAGTTCAGTATGTGTTAAGCCGATACTTAATAGCTTTGAAACAAAGTGTAAACGTTACATGTGCTGTACGTATATTTTAATATTTCTATTACACATGAGACTGGGCACTACTGATGTGTCGCGAATGTCATGGAATGCTGGGTTCGTGCTTCCTGGAGTACTCTTGACACATGACAAACATAGATACTACAGATTGACTTAAGTCCGTTTCAGCAGACAAAACATAGAGTTTATTTGATAACAATAATAATACTGCACTCCTTGTCAGTTACATAAGTCCAAAAGAAGCAATCACATCCGCATAACAGTGGTATCAAATATATCCAATATATCCAATATGTTGAATTCTCCAGAGTAGACTACAAATAATGTCCGCATCTCAGCGGATAACAATGAACTTCCATAATACAGAATTATACTGAATAATAACTACTAGAAATATGTCTCAAAAAAACCACTGGCTTCAACTGCCCAAAAGATACTACTTAACTCAAAGTTACTATTGGACTCTAAGTCTCTACTGTCCTTACCGGACCAAAAGATACTACTTGACTGCCTTGTCCAAAGGATACCACTTGGCTGACTGACTGAACTAAAAGTCAATTGTCATTCTACTTCCTATTTCTATATCAGGAGTTTCACGTCTCTTATTACCGTCTTAACCCGAGCTGAACATTTAAAAGGCAATATCAACCGAGACTGTGACACAAAAGCAACGAGTATGAACGAATTCCTTCTTAGAAAATAAGATAAATATTTTATGTAAGTGTTTATGGTTTGGCTGAGTTGTGAAGTATTGGGCAGCACAACATTTAGTTTTTGACTTGTTGTAGCTCAAGTATTCTCAACCACTCTGGTGAAAAATAAAAATATAACTATGTTAAATGCTAAAAAGATATTCTTTTCAGACTTTGCAATCTCTAAGACAGATGATCTAGAGGTCATCTGTTTCTGTGGCCAGCACAATGACCAACTGCCTATATGTTCCACAACTAATGTTAGGACAGATGATTTAGAGGTCTTCTGTTTCTGTGGCTGACCATTAATGGGGTGTCATGTGGCCAGCACAATGACCAACTAACTTTTTTTCATTTCTAATGTTAAGTGCCTATTAGATTTGGGTGGACATAGGGGTGCCCTAAAAATTCTGTTTTTCCAGATATTTGAAGCACACACCCCCCCCCCCCCCCCCCCCCCCCCAGTTCACAGTTCATGCTTTACCATTTAGTTACCATGTCCTAATGTTGAATGATAATGGGTTACACTATGTAAAACCAATTGTGACGAAACAGATTTGCTGAGCGATTATATTATCAAACTTGACAATTCAATGTAATGAAGAAAGAAACATCTCTCTGTATTTTCTTAAAACTTCTTTAATAATACTTCTTCAATTTTCACATAAAATGACTTCTCAATTCAATAACAACTTGGCTTGATACTTCATAAATAAAACTTAAAAATACATGAAACTTCACTTAGTATAACTTCAACTAATAAAACTTTAACTAATGGACCCGCTAATATCACAAAACTTATTACTAATCGAGGACTGAGCGAGGATCATCGCTTTACAAGAACTACTACTATGCGAGGACCCAGTCTAACTGACTTTCCCCTAATTTATACTTTCTTTGATCGTACGTTCCAGAATCATGGAACCTTCTCAGATAATTATTTTAGTAACTTTGACCTTCTAGAAGCTGACATGTGCTATTTTTTCCCTTAACCTCTTTCTTTGATTGGATATCTAAAATTAACTTGTTTACGCTGGACACTTGCACTGGTTTGAACTTGCTTCTAGAAACTGGTCAAAATAGGTCACAGACTCGACTCGTGACACCAATACAAACTGGGTTACAGGTTTTTCATTGGGATTATTGTTGTTATGGTATTGAGACTTCTTTTTTTTTTTTTAACAGCTGAGGATCCAGTCCTACAGAGAAGGTGCTGATGTCAAAGTCAGCTTTAACTTTGAAGGCAAACCTGAAATACAAGTCCAAGTTAAACCTCTCAACCCGTATCAGGTGAGTCATGTTCCCAGTCATGAACTCAAATAAGAGTTGTCAGTAGTAACAGATATTTTGCTTTAGGTACCACGTCATTGCTTTTAAGCCTCTAAGATGTAACTCATGTAGTGTACTGTTGTACTAAATGCAGAAAAAAGTGAGAAATCATATGAAATTCATATGCTTAGGCCGGTTTTTTGTTTTTATCTTTAAAAAAACCAATTATATATATATATATTTTGATAATACATATATATATATATGAAAAGTTTTCCATTCTGCTGTTAGGCGCTAAGCAAGCACAACTCAGCTTGAGTAACATTTCCCAAAAAATAATCCTGGTTTCTGTCAGGATTTGAACTCGAGCCATTTCAGGAAGCCAAGTGGTTTATGCCACTCTACCCCTCACCTCACATTATCATAATGCTACAAGAGTGGAAGCATTTTTAATATAAAGATCTGACGTTACTTTAGATCTGTGAGTCATCAAAGACATTAGAGAGGTGATAACATGAGAGTGTTTGTAAAGTAACTTTCTTTTTTTTTTTTTTTCAAATTTCTGAAATGTTTTCAAAACAAGTAGTTAAAAAATAGTTTTTTTTATATTTTTTTTATATCGCTTCCCACTTTATGAAACTGGTCGTAGTCTCTCATTTTTCACTTTATTTATTTTTTGTAATGCTTCATTATTGCAAGGAGTATTCCCACTGAAGTCTGTAATGTTATATGTCAGAAAAAAATTATTTTTTTTTCTTTGATATAGTTCAAAATGATTTCGTTGATAAAAAGACATCCAAATTTAATTTTAAGATGATTAGATAATTTTGAAAAATTGTAACAGTGAAGCCAGAGTTTTCACTTTGTGACCAATCGGCTACTGATTTTTTCCCCAAAATAATACATAAACTGTCAAATTTTTAGGAAAATTGTTAAAGCCATTTTAAAAATTCAAGAACTTTTTCCTTCCAACCATTAACTCTTTCTCTCCTAATTGACGATGCCCAAGTTGATTTGACCCCATTAAACTAAATTTATTTTTGGATTTATAAACTTTAATTTGTGTTTTATAAAAGGAGCATGCATTTCCCTACAATTCTACACTAAATAACATTTTCTGATATAAAAAAAAAAGTTGTTAAAGTTTAATCATAACAGGATAATGAAGTACAAATGAGTAAAATGATTAAATCTATCGGAACAAGGAAAATAAGTACGGAGAAAAAGATTAAAGAGAGTGTAAACTAATAGTAGGGATTGTACTGAGCCATATTTTAAAATGTAGTCTATACACAAAGTTTTAGTTAACAGCTAAAAGTGTCTCTTTGGTCTCTCATTTGGTCATACAACTTAACCATTGCTTTTAAAATGTATCTATTTTTATGCAGGATGCTAATGAGCTGGTAGACCTTGGTGTGGTTGAAGCGAATGTGCGTAACTCTATGATTTTGGCAAAAACCACTGTGACAGTCACCCACCTTCTTATGCCTGGAGACCTACACACAGTCAACCATGACTTTGGAGGTCATGGTCATGATAAAGGAGGTCAGGACCAAGGCAAAGGTCAGTGAGAGAAATTAAACATATTCATATTTATATCTTTATATATATGTTTGTGACATTACTTTTGCCTTATTATTATTCAATAAGTGTGCCCTGAGTGGATCATGTGTATTTCATTTTTAATTTATTCTTGAGTGCGAGATATAAAGTTTGTACACATATTCTATGAGTGTAAACTGGATTTAGTTTATTGGGCATTAAATAATGATTTTTGTTGTTGTTGTCTGCTAGGAAGCAATTTACCAAGGCCAAGCCCCCAGCCTGACACTTACAATCAGCAGAAACCAAAACCAGCTTCCCCGAGCTCTGCCCCTCAACAAGCGCCACCACAGCAGCAGAAACTTCAGGAAGATGTGTCTGAGGAGATTTTTGTGTCTGCAGTCATCCCCACCAACAACAAGGCTCCCCCCATTCACAGCATATCTGTTCAGAATGAACCTGTCCAGGTAATGCAGTAAAACTCTGTAGTGAATGCACCTTCATCTAGCAGATTTAACAATGTCTACATCCATCCTTCCAAACCATTGAGGGCTCTGCCTGCTTCATCATCACATCTTTTTGTCTCCTCATTGTCTCTCATGTTTGTTGTAGATCTGAACAATGTATGCAGTGCTCAAGATATTTCTAGCTAGACTCATTCTTAATGAATCTTCTTTAGCTTGTCCTAAAATGAATCATAAAATAATTTTATTTCACTAATCTTTACAAAAAAGAGGGGCTTTGTTTTATACATTTCAGGCGTTCCTTCAGAAATGAGCATTTTTTTTATGTCCTAGTCCAAACATCCTGCAGGACAGGGTCCAGACTTTGGACCAATGTGATGATGGTCCAAAGTAAATACCACATGATCATGTAGTCATGTGTAAAACCCTTGGCTGCCTAGTAGATACTCTTAGGTTGATACCTGGTATGACCAAAAGAATTTTTCACAAACAATTTGAGGATAATTCTGCACCGTTCTTACTCAGATGGTCACTATGCTTGACTGCTGTTTGAGAACACAATATCTGAAAACTGTTTGTGAACTATTCCTCAACCAGCTGTCTGGATTTGTTTGTATGTTTGATTGCTACAAAATGGCTTGTTTAAATATTTACTGATACATATTCTGATGACCTACAAAATTGCTTGTTTAAATATTTACTGATACTTATTCTCTACAAAATAACTTGTTTAAATATTTACTGATACATATTCTGATGACCTATAAAATTGCTTGTTTAAATATTTACTAATACAGATTGTCATTGCTTCCCCTCAGAGTATTCCTATCTACCCAGTCAGCCGCCAGGCCCAACAGCAACAGATCCAACAGCAACTGCAACATCAGCTGCAGCAGGAGATCAAACAGGTGCCAAGGAGAGACCAGCAGCGTGTTAGGCCCCAGTCTAGACCTGAGGGTGTCTTTGAACCTGTTGAAGCTTTAAATTTGTCTAGCTCTGTAAGTGTTAGCTCTTTATTTATATTTGTAAATGTTATTGGACTTTTTATAGCCAAGATTTAGTAATATGATGTTTGCTCATGTGTACATGAAATTTTTGTGGGGAAAAAAAATTCTATTAGTATTGTTATGAATATATAGTAATCAACAAGTATGTGAAAGAAAAATGCAATATTTTTGTTGTCATAATTAAATTGTTCTGAATTAAAATAAAACTTCAGTAATAAATTATAGAATTTATAGTTGTATTAATACAGACAACATTTAGATGCTTACTGTTACATTGATGTGAACAAATTCAATTTATTCATTTAAAAAAAAAGCTGTCTTGAAACACATTATAAAAAATTTTTCATCTCTATCTGTTCAAGAAAATTTTATTTTTCTTAATAATTAATGAACTATTTTTATACAAATTTTTTTTTACATTTGTCTTCCTTCCCATTGATAAACCAATGACAGCTGTACACACCTTCTGCTCCCAAACCTGTCCGCATGGTAGGAGATAAACGTCTGCTGGTCAAGGTTATCAAGGCCAATGGATTACATTTGAAGGAAGTTGGTGAGTGCTGCTGCTTCTGTCTAATTAGCTGGGTGTTCCCTTTACTCATGAAACCATTGATTGTGCCTGACACATTTTTTTTTTGTTTACTTTGTTCAATACATACATCTGTAAAATATTAAAACATTATAACTACATCCCAGAAGATAAAACACTAGAAGCGAGGAAGTAGTATAATCACATTAGTTTGAATGTTAGTATTACAATTCAATTATTTGCTGACTTTTTGTCCATGTTTTCATTCACTTCTTTCACTAACTAACCAGAGCTGGATTATTGGGTTTGGTTTCCATTAATATATTTTAATTTAATGTTAGTTAGACCTGATAGTCAAGTTCAGATGTAGTTCTATTTTCATTTTTAAATTTGTTTCTGGCATTGAACTTAGCTCTCAACCCTTTTAGCCCTTTTCTGCAAAGATTTTTGTGTTCTCTTTTCTGTTGTAATATTTCCTGGTCTCTCGTCCTAAAGTAGGTGCTGCCAACATTGTGTGCATGTTGTCCACTGATGAGCCTGTCCAGGGCTACAGCACAAGTGTGGTGAAAAATACACAGAACCCATTTTGGGATGAACATTTCCTATTGTAAGTGTAGCTGTAATCTAGGTGTGCTACCCTATATAACATATCTGCCAACAAATTTTGAAAAAAAAATTAATTTCACTTGACTAAAATTGTGGAAAAACAAAAAAGAGGGAATTGTGTAAAAAAAATAATTTTGGCTTAAGGCAATGGTACTAATCTATTTTGACCATTTATATCTCCACAACTATTGGACCATCAGGTTTAAAATAAACACAGTATTGGCTTATGTGTCCAAGATACTAATCAATCTTTACAAAAATAATTAGTTAATATAGTCACAAATCATAGTTTGTGTAATTAATATATTTTTTGAAAGTCGTGATAACCGCAAGATGATTTGTAAAACTTTTTTTTTTCCAAACATATTTAATTATGTTATTAGCAGTGACATCAGAGATTTAGAACTTAATTTGTTATCACCATATTGACCATTGATGGTCAAAGTATATTGTTTTGATTATTTTTTTTGTAAATACAAGGTACATTATTTTAAAAATTATAGACGAATCGTTTATTAAGTAGGTGGAGTTCATTTTTACACTGTATCATAATTTGATTTTTCTGAAAATTTAATGTCAGTATTGTACTCTCAATTCATTTATTATTTATTTTTTGCATTCAATGGATGCTGACTGTAAGCTTTTAGAAAATGGTATTTAAAAAAATGAGCAACATCTACATCTTTTGATAGGTTGTTGGTATCGTTTATTAATTCTCTTTTTATATTGATATTTTATTGATGTATCATTTTTTCTCTTTTCTAATGACATTAAATTTGTTAATGGCTATGCTTAAAAATAATTTGTCAATATCAAGTTTTCTAATGATTTTGTGTACTGCACTCCAGTGACATTACCCAGGAGACACAGGAAGTCAGAGTGGAGGTGTATGATAAAGACAAGCCAAATGGAGGTAGTATATCCAGTCAATCCACATTTCTCCCTGGTCTTTCATGTCACTAAAAAAATTATTTAAAAAAAAAAAATTCAGTCTGACTTTCAAAAGATTTGTAAAAGTTTATTTTTAGTGCCACTCTGTAGTCTTTTTCTTCCTTTCTTTATGAAATTTTCTTTTCATCTACTGTTTTTTTTCCCCTCACTGTATTTCTAAAAAAAAAAAAAATAACTATTAAAACTGCTTTATTTCCATGCAGTTATCAACTAATATTAAGTAATGACACACTACTTTTCTTAATGCAAACTAACACTATTACTGACTATAGAAATAAAATAAACATCTTTGCTACTTCTGGTTTGGTCCATTCTTTTTCCATTGTTATATTCACCCTCATCCAACTCTATTATTTATGTGCACAACTTTCATCATCTCTTTCATATTCTTAACCACCTTTTTATTTGCCAGCCAGCTAAGATATTACAATTATGATTGTTCCAAAAAGACATTTATTTTCTCAATTTCAAAAAATTATTTGTCGGAAGAATAGCTAAAAAAAAGAATTTGTTTGACATGTTGGCTTGTAAATATTTGGCTTAATTTCAGATGAATTCATCGGTGAGGCCATTGTGTACGTGGAAGACTTACGTAAAACTCCAAGCAGTCGCCAGATCTTGAGACTTCACCCCCAGCCTGAAAACTTTGAATACAATGTGGGAACTGTGACTGCAGAAGTAAGTTGTTCAGGCTGGATTTAATTAGAAGTCTTGCTGTAGTTAACTAGCTTTGGGAGAAAAATGTTTGACAGTTCTGCATAATGGTTGGTTGTACGATTTTGTTTTTACTTATTATGTCATTTGTGCAGGTTATACATGTATGTGAGGTATATAATCGAAAATATCGGAATCTCTGTACAGTGTGAAGTGTACCTAGGTTTTACTGTTTTAAATCTATTGAGATCTAATTCTGTGTACACATTATATGATTTATAATACCCTTTATTATTAAGCTGATCTAATTCTGTGTACACATTAAATGATTTATAATACCCTTTATTACTAAGCTGAAGCATTATAGGGAAACTTCGATGGTTTTTCAAATTTGAGTTATTGACATAGTTAAATTCTGCATAAAAAGCTGTAATAGTTAACATTTTACCAATTTTTATTTAAATCCTTAGAAACAATTATATTTTAATAAATTAGACATTTAATTCTTGACATCTTTTAAAAAATGGGTTTCTTTGAGATTAATTTTGTTTTTAGGCTAGGCATGTGTCACTTCCCTCAACAATACTGAAAGCGAATCTAGATCTAACTAATCGTATCACTTCATTCTTATAGTAGTGATGGCCTAGTCCATAGCCATGGTATGTTTAAAGAGAGAGAGTGAGAAAGAGATCTAAAAGCATTAGGATAACCAGCTTGAGAAAAAAAAGTAACATTTTCATCTAAACTCCTCCCTGTCCCAATATGTAAATAGATCATGTGTCTGACTGCTTCTAACAAACTAGTCAGTGTAAGGCTAGCTAGGATATGTGTCATTACAAGACAACCAAGCGATAGTGTTTGTGTGTGTTGAGTGGTCAGGTGAGAAAATACAGACTGCCGTGGTTAGTCACGCTTGTAGATTTACTCTTAACACATATTTATTTCTTTGCTTACAAGATCTAGATCTATCTGCATACACCAAGATCTATTTCTTTTATGAGAATGTAAACTTTACTGTATGGTTTTCTGTTATACAGTAAGTCAATAGATTAAATTAATAGGTATGTGTGATGTCACATAGAAAGCCGGAAAAAATCTGAGAGTTTTTGATGCACAGAAAAATTACATCAGAAAAAAACAATTACTAAGTTATTATTAAAAATAAAATGAAAAGAATAATATATTCATTTTCTGTAAATCAAGACACATTGTATCAAAAATTGTCAAAACTTTAGGAATTTCCCTTTAAAGTTAATGTAATTAATTTTAAAAAAGTGTGTAAAATAGTGTGTTTGTTACGTTGTCTCCCTTAGTTTCTCTTCATGGATCCCGCTGAAGCTGACCTACTTCTGGACTCAATGACCACCACTTCAAACAATCAGCTGTCCCCTCGCCGTCGCATTGAGATTGCACAGACTGTAACACCTGGGGGCACAGTGGTCACAAAGACAACCACAACAACCCAGAAACCGCAGTACGGACGCCATGACCCAGGCCTGGATGGTATTTGAAATATTAATCTCTAAAGACATCCAGATGAGAATGTTAAGAAACTAATTAATCCTTGATAGGCTTAAAGCATCATAACTAGTTAGAAAACTTAAGTAAAAGTTTATAGCTAAGATTCATCTTTTCTACTAGGATCACCAAACTACATAGAGAAGAACGTCTATGCTGAAGAGTCTCCAAGGCTTTCTTACAATGAAACTCCTTCCAATTTTTCTTCAGGTAAATTTTCTCAAATTTCCAGTCCCCCCCCCCCCCCCCCCCTTTCCCCAAATTATTCTTGTCTAAAAAAGTTTGACCATATAAATTCTTTGTTTCCCCATGGAAAACTCCTCTACTCTCCTCATTCCCCCCTCATTTTAAATGTTTATATTGTAAACTCTTTCCTCATCTTCCATGAATGTTTTTTTAAAAATATATATTTGTTCTAGACGCTCTAGAAACAGAAAGAAAGAAAGAAAATTAGAACTTTTTTGTTTTATATGCTTTTTTTTTAAGAAACAATTTTTGATCATCCTGGCTAAAATATTAATTGAAGTTGTGAAGATCAATCAGAACAAGATGAAAGTATCTTAAAAGAGTGCAATGACAAATAGTTTTTTTTTTCATTTAATATAGGGTTAATATATGGTCGAAAATAACATCTAAATAATTTATTAACAGCCAATTTGGAATGTTATTAAAAGAAACAGATTGCCCAAGTTCTCTATTACACTTTTAGAAGTAAACTTATTAACTGCCAATTAGGCATGTTAAAAAAACAAATGGCCCAAGTTCTCTATTACACTTTTAGAAAGATTTGGATGAGTGCAGAAGTTCACATGAACACACACACCCAGTTGCGACTTGCATATTTTGCCACATCTAATGCTGACAAAGCAAATGTTGTGCAGATCTAATGCCGATGTTTTATATTTCCTCTTTTGCAAATGACTGCTTTCATATGTTATACACATAGGTTTTATATTATTTTCATTGAAAAAATGGCATTGGACAAAATTAATGAATATTATCAGAACTCAAATGGAGTTAGGGAATGGGAGACAAGAGTGCAGCATTTAAGTACAGAGAACTCATCCTTTTATTATATTTATAGCCTCCCTTATTTTTTAAACCCTCCCCAAACCCTACAATTTTTTATGTTATCTTTTTTATTTTTTTTTTATCCATTATAGATTTATAAATATATATATATATATATATATATATATATATATATATATATGTATAAAATTAGATATATATAATTGAACAAAATACAAGTTCTTGCATTAGGTGTATGCTAATTTCAAATGTAATTATAGAAATGCCTCCTTTACAAATACTTGGATTTTCGGCAGAAATGAAAAATTCCTCCAGTTTTATCCATTTGATTGGCCAAGTTAAAAAAAAAAGGGCTTTCACCATATACTTGTTTGTAAATACATGACCCTAATCTAGTGCTCCCAGAACACAACATTGCTTTAAATAGTGTAAGACAATTAGCTTTTATAGCACTGACCTATATTGTCCAATTTATTGGTATAGGATCGAGGCAACAGCAGATTCCTGTAAGTATAAGGGTCAGAGGTCACAGTGTTAATATTTTTGTTTGGTTTGTTTTTGACCTCCAGGATTTGTTTTGTTTAGTTGCAAGTGTAGGAGACACACAAAACGAGTCATTTTGATTAATCCCAGAATGCATTGTTGTTCTAACTAACCAATAAAAAACAAAGTTTGTGTGTTCTGTCTTGCAGAATTTTTGTTTTTGTACTAGGCACAATTTTTGCTTGTTATTTCAGTTATTTGTTATTTCAGCTTTAAATAATTTTTTTCTGAATTTAGTTGTTCTCTTTTCGCACTTGAATATTGTTATACTATTAAAAGAGGGGAAAAGATATTTTATTGAAGATTAAAGGTATTGTGGGTAAATATATATTTATGTTAGAACATGGGATGAAGGATAATCTTTTGCATGCTCCATTTTCTTTTATTTGATTTATCCACAAATTCCATTTTGACCTAGCTTGGTCTTTGGCATTGGGTGTAAAATATTGTTTTTCATCCCTATTTGTTTTCCTTTATAAGTTTTTTTTTTTTAATGTATTACCTCCCCTTGCTGAAACAATCTGGCATTTGGACAAATGTTGTTTTTTTTAAATAAAGATTGTATTATATCATCAAAATGTTCAAAATGCTTCATAGCTTCCTACCAAAGCAGCTGCTTGGGTCTTCTTCCCCAGGTTGAGAATGCTGGTGGTGCAGTTCTTAACTTTTACCTAGTTACCTTGGATTGATAACAAAAGGTTTTCATAGTTCTGAATTTTATCAATTTGTTTGTTTAATATTGAACAGTCGACAAAATGCTTTGAAATGAACTGCTTAAAGTCTTTTAACTAAAATTTCCTCAGGGATGTAAAGAGGGGATGGGCGGAGGGGGGGAGGGGCTGTGGTGTAGCAGAAATCAAGAGTTGACTTGCCTTAATGAACAATAGTGTTTTGATTGCCGTGCATTCAATACAACTACCAACCGACTTTAAGATCTGGATGTGACAGTCCACCTGAACTGAACTCTGGCTCTGTTATGAATTGCCAAGCAACAGCCTCCCATGTCACAGTAGTCAGCATGGTTTATATACCTCAACAACCTATTTTATGATAGCTAAACCTATTTTATGATAGCTAGTGTTAAGAAGTTATTCAACTTTGATTGGGAAGAGCTGGCCACTTTTATTTTTCCTGTGTGTGTTGTCACAGCCTGCTATACAGAGTCCTTTCAGCCTATTTTAGGGTTAGGCACCTTAGTGCATTACTTAGCTCATAGTATTCCGTTGATCTGTGCTGATGATAACATTTTGATGGAAAAAAAGAGAAAGCTTCTACATCAGACAGGCCTAGTGCGAAAACTTTTTTTTTTTAAATAAGTTTTGAGTGACATGATACTGTTGTAATTTCTTGTGTCAACTAATAATATAAAAATGAAATAATAAGGTAGTCTTGTGTTGGCTCCTTGAGTTGGTCTGTTATAATGGAAATTGTAGGACCGTTGTTTGATTCTTTTAATGTATGTGTTTCTGGTATGTCTTTATTGTCTTAATACATGTGTTTATTCTGTGTGTGTTTCTATTTGTATGTGTGTTCATGGTGTGTGTTTATTGTCTTAATACTTGTGTTTATGGTGTGTGTGTGTTTAATACATGCGTTTATGGTGTGTGCATAGTTTAAGACATGTTTATGTAGTGTATGTGCTGTTTTAAAACATGAGTATATTGTTTGTGTTTTTTTGTTTTAATAGATATATATTTAGTGTGTGTCTTGTTTGTATGAAAGTATGTTAATATGTTGTTGTTTTTTGTTTTGTGATAGCTGCTAATTATGTTAACAGCAGCTCTTGCTTACAGTTGTCATGTATTCAGCACATGTTTGTATTGTTCTATTCCTGTTACAATGTTATTTGGAAGTTGGCATCTGTGTTAGGGTATAGGCAGTTTGTGATTGTCAGGTCATGCATATAAGACAATTTTTGTTTGTGTGTTTGTTGAACACAAGATGTATTTAAACACAAGAATTTGAGACCACTCACATGTTCTTCTCTTTGTATCTGCTAACTGCATGTGCACATGCCTCCCTCCTTCCCCCCTTATGTTTTGACTTTCACTTTTTACTTCCAGAGCCGAAGGTAAACAATGGTCAGGATACAAGGGGAAACCTCTCCCTCACGGCTGCAGCACTGAGGGATATTCAGGACAGGTCGTGGCGACCTCGCTCGCATGCAAAATCTAGCACTATTATTATTACTGGGGTTAAGAGGGTAAGAAGAACAATTAGAAAAAAAAAGTTAAATAATCAAGGAAATCTGTTTAAAAAAATGTATCTATAACTTTTCTAACCTGGGTATTTAACGGGAATAGAAATGTGTTTTAAAATTAATAAAAAGATAGGAAAAACACATTCATAATGATACAGCTTCATACCCTGAGACTAGTTTGAATAAATGTATATGTAGCCTATAGTTTGTAATAAATGTAGATAATGGTGTAACAAAAAGATTTTGAATTATACATAAAGTAACATTTATTTTCTTTATCCTAAGAGTTTATATTTAGGATGATAAATAAATATGTAACTTTTAGTTTCTAATGAATGCAGATGATGGTGAAATTTATTTAGGTTTGTGAGTTTGTATAAAGAGTTTAATATTCATTTTCTAAACATTTTAATTTCAAAATTATCCCTATCAGACTCCCATTATTTTCTTAATTGTTTTTTTTTTTTTTTGAGGTTGAAAGGTCTAGGAGTTGTTTTTTCTGACAAAACCTTATGTTTTTCAAACATAGATCTGGATTATTTATTTATTGTTGGTAGTCAAGTCCTGTGTTCATATTAATAGTGCCCATGTCTGGAATGTTGTGTCTGCATTTAGTTATCTCCCCTATGTTTTGTGAGGCCATCTTGATACTAACATTTTGTATTGCCATGCTAATTATTCTAGACAGTATATTAATTAACTGTAAATTTCAAAACACTTTCAATGATTAAAAATATATTGGTCCATTTTCTTTTTTGCATGCAGCGGGGCTCATCTCATAAGACAAAGGTAATGCTAGTTACAAAATGGGGATTCCTGTCCCTCTTTTTTTATATGGAATTTTCAATGTTTATATTTGTTTTCGATATTTGGTTCCCTATTGTTGATAGCGGATCCATAGGATTGGAGGACCATTATGACAATGTTACAACTTTTTCCTGTTGAATTGGTGGAAATGAGTGTGAGCTTCTTCTATAGGTCATCTTTCTTTGGGCTGATCACTAAGCTTATACCTGCTGGTGGCTGAGACAAAGCTTATTGTTTTCATTTACTGCTCACTGCTAGAGATAAGCACATACATCATTATTGGTTTCTACATTATTTGTCCATTTAGATAAAGTCAATCAAATGGTCAGTGTACTTAGCAGTTCAACTTTACCAGCCATTTAATACTTTATCATTTGAAAAATTAAAAAATAATTTGTTTAAATATTCTTTAATAAAGACTGTCCAAGTTACACCCAAAACCATATATTCTTATTTATAACTCCTAATTCCCATATAATCTTGATGCACAAATCTTTGAAAAACACCTGACAACATCGTATAAAAAGCTGGTAGCTAGAGTTTATGTAAGGTTTTAGTTTGGAGACCATCTGAGATTCCCAGGAAGAACTGGTTGTAGTTGTTTTTTTTTGTTTTTTTTAATGTCTTAAGATAAATATTTGTTCTCTTTTTTGTTGAGTCTCAGTTTATCAATAGTGCATAGTTCTAAAAATCACTTATAGTCTGTCACGTCATGCCACAAGTGCATGTATTATCTCTAGAGAGTATATATTGTTTTTTTTTATGTCCAGACCATTGAGAGTCCACCCCTTGAGGATACAATGGATGTCTCCAACCAACATCAATTAAACCAACAGTATAACCAGCAGCCACAGCCAATAGCTTTGAAAGGTAACAAACTCTCTCTTTACATCCCAAGTTAACTCTTAGAATCAGTATACTTTAATTGTTTTTGTTTTTATCACCTCAAGAATACACATGGTGGATTGAAGATTTATAGTATAGAAAGAGTCAATGAGACACATTCATAAAGCTTTATATTATCCCACTTGTTGAAAAGATAGTTAATAAAGCAGGCTTATATTATTGCGCCGTTTACAGCTTTTACTTATTCTTGAATCAGCAATGTTTTCACTAAATCTGCTTGACAAATCTGTCTAAGGCAGTCACAGATATTACAGATGTAATCATAGAAAGCTCTTTTTTTTCTGTTTGATAGATGTGTAGGTCAAACTTTGTTGAAACTTTGATTCTCAAATAATGTGTAGCTGGCTGGCGTAAACCTTTTGGTTACCTAAGAAGAGGACTCAAGTTTGAATCCCAACTCAAGCTGAGTTGTGTTTTCTGAGTACCTTAAGGCAGCACAAAAAAACTTCAACCAGATACCCCCCCATATGTCCACAAAAGAGTTTGTTCTAAAGGGCATTGAGTATAGCATGAATTATTGGCTCTACAAATTGCAATTTAAAAAAACTTTTTCCTAGAATTGCAAACAGTTGTAACTTATTGGGAAGTCTGCAATATTTGAAGAAACACTATTAAGTAAGATTCAGAACTAATAGATTTAAAGACAGAAAATAATGGAAAGAATGCCAAGAGATAGCTGTAGACCCCTTTTCATGATTTCTGGCAATCTCTAGTAAAAGAAAACACACACTCTACATCTAGTGTCAAAAATACCACTAAGTGTTGTATGTCTATAATAAATATAAGGTGGCTTTTTTTTTTCTTCTGAATAAAAGGGATGATTCTGATACACAGTTTGGAGTTTATTGTTAAGGTATTCACTCATTCACTCATTTCAGATTCAGATTATTTTCATATATTATTAGCTTGTAAAGATAAAGTGCCTTTAACAGTAAAAGGGAGAAAGGTACTTAGAAAAAACACACCACCAAAACTTTTTAGATGGCTTTTAATCATTTATTATCTCAACTTATGTTTTTCTTTACATAGTAAATGCTTAATCATAACTGTATTATCATTTGGGTTCATGGAAGAACATTGAACCTGCACCGAGGCATGTTATTAACTTATGGGAGTTTCTACATGTCTTAATATTACTTAAAAGCTGGGTCAACTTTGGTCTTTTATCATGATGTTATTAGTTTTTTCTGATTAAATTTCTTGTAATGATCTTATCTTGGACTGTGAAAAGCAACTGTGTATTTACAATCTTAAGCGTTTTTTTTTTTACAAAGCTTATATCAACTCTTTCTGTTGTCTGTCTGGTACAAATCTTGTACATGCTATTTCTTCCGCTTTCCATTCTTGGATCAGGTTGAAACTTTGCACAATTGTTCTTTGTTGAGGACAATACATGGATCAGTCAAAAAATTAACCAGTTAATTAGTGGTAATTAATTAATGACTTTTCATATGGAAAAGAAGAGAGATATAAAACTTGCAGTATCCTTTTCCTTATATAAGCTTTATTTTTTTAAAAGTATTTTTAAACATATTTTTGCTTGTTTATGCATACATTTGATCATGTATATGACAAACACAATTACTTGACTTGATTTTCAACTGCCATCTGGCATAATGTCATAAATTTTCAGCTTAAAGGACAAATATAAAAATTTCATCTCATCCGTGTGGAAAATCTGGTAAACCATCCATCCTACTTTCTGTTCTTAAGAGAACCTCCCTTTCCCTCCGTGGCATTACTAAAATTCTTTTGACATTTAAAAAAATACCAATATTTTGGGGCTGTTTACTTGTTGATATTTCTGAATTTTGATAAATCAACTTAAAAAAACAAACTTTTACAACTTGAATTGTTAAAATGTGTTGATTTTTTTTTATAAAGACAGAAGATGCTGGGTCTATTAAATTAGACTATATGTTCCAACAGCCCTCAAAATATCAAAATGCATTTGAAGCATTCTCAACTTGCAAATAACAACATTCGTTTAGCTTCTGTCAATAATAGTTTGGTTGCTCAATGTTCTTTCTTTTTTTTTTTTATCAAGTTCTGGCAGTAATGAATGCCCTTTTTTATTGAAGTCAAAAACTTTTTTATGAATTACTTTAAGTTATGATACGACAATCATCTTGGTCAAAAGTGCTAAAAATGTTGTTTTTTTGGGGAGATAAATATTTTAAGTTGGCCAGATATTCTTTTTTTTTTTTTGTCGTTTCTTAACACTTAATCTTTTTTCTTTCTTTCTTTTGTCTTTTGTAGTTAGTACAACAGTAACCTTAACTCTCTTGAGTACATTCAAAGTGGAATAATTTTTTTTTCATTCATATGTGTGTCTTGTCTCCCCTTGAACTTGTTGCTTTAAGCTGAAAATTCCATGCATTGTAATTAAACAAAAAAACTAATCCTATTGTGTGTGTCAGT
Organism: Biomphalaria pfeifferi; assembly: GCA_030265305.1. Classification (NCBI taxonomy): domain Eukaryota; kingdom Metazoa; phylum Mollusca; class Gastropoda; family Planorbidae; genus Biomphalaria; species Biomphalaria pfeifferi. Next base: position 199,650 of record JASAOG010000173.1, on the reverse strand, counting down.
GACAAGCGCAATGTCAGGTTTTATAGGAATATTTTATAGGATTAAGTAAGTTTTTGTTTTACAAGTTCTGGGCTTTCTTTCAGAATTGATATAGTTAAAGCCCATACATTCTGCAGGACAGACAGGGCTTGAATTAAGGGCCATGATTATGACAGTCTGGATTCCTCATGAATAAGCAGTCACCTAGAAAAGAAAAGCATTGGACCAGTAGTTGCCATTCAACGATTAGCGTATTGCAACACTAAATAGCAAAGATACATTTCAACAAGTAGTTAAAAGCCTTAAGCTGTTTGTGAATGTCTTTTTAGATTTCTAAAATACATATCTGTGAGTTTTTCAGTAAGCACATCTTTCTGGACTTGTTCCTCTCTTTGGTGTATCACATCTTCCCAAATCTTTCACTTTCTAGACTTGTTCCTCTCTTTGGTGTATCTCATCTTCCCAAATCTTTCACTTTCTGGACTTGTTCCTCTCTTTGGTGTATCACATTTTCCCAAATTGTTCACTTTCTGGACTTGTTCCTCTCTTTGGTGTATCACATCTTCCCAAATCTTTCACTTTCTAGACTTGTTCCTCTCTTTGGTGTATTTCATCTTCCCAAATTGTTCACTTTCTGGACTTGTTCCTCTCTTTGGTGTATCACATCTTCCCAAATCTTTCACTTTCTAGACTTGTTCCTCTCTTTGGTGTATTTCATCTTCCCAAATCTTTCACTTTCTGGACTTGTTCCTCTCTTTGGTGTATCACATCTTCCCAAATCTTTCACTTTCTGGACTTGTTCCTCTCTTTGGTGTATCACATCTTCCCAAATCTTTCACTTTCTAGACTTGTTCCTCTCTTTGGTGTATCTCATCTTCCCAAATTTTTCACTTTCTGGACTTGTTCCTCTCTTTGGTGTATCACATTTTCACAAATCTTTCACTTTCTGGACTTGTTCCTCTCTTTGGTGTATCACATCTTCCCAAATCTTTCACTTTCTGGACTTGTTCCTCTCTTTGGTGTATCAAATTTTCACAAATCTTTCACTTTCTAGACTTGTTCCTCTCTTTGGTGTATCTCATCTTCACAAATCTTTCACTTTCTGATACCTCTCTTTAGCTTTCCCAAGCTGTGATCATTTGCTTACACTTAATAGTCATTGGTATAGATGCTGCATTCAAAACTCCTGGTCTCAGAGATAAATTTTGTTGCTATTTCTTCTTTATGGATTCTATTTGATTTAAACTTAATCATTTAGATTTCAACAAGGTTCTAGCACTATGCTAGCAGTTAGTAATGCTGCTTTATTTTTGGAAACATTATTTAAGTTTTCATTGAAAATCAGAGCATCTGGATGATAGTAAAATTTCTAAACAATAAATTATTGTAGTGTTCCATTTCATAGGATCCTTTAACTAGCACTTTGTTGTCCTTACTTGACAAATTTTTTATTTCTTTGAAATTTTAAGTAATCAAACAATTAGCTATAAATTTTTATTCATATATGTTTTTAAAAATCTTTTTTATACAAACTATATCTTTAAAAATGATAAAACTACCAAAACAAAGAATCATGTCCTGAGTTTTTGTCTGCACTTGTCACTGACACATTCTAAAAGCATATGTCAATAACATTGAATACTTTCGCCATTCGACAGGAGACAAGAAAGAAAGTACAGTGTAGACACAATACACACAATGGGTAATTGTCTTGGGTTCCATTTGTAGTGTAAGGGAAGTAGAGGAAGCTTTTTGTCTCAGTATATTTCACCGTTCAAAGCACAAATTATATATTTATAACTTCACCGTTTTATAGTGATACAGTTAGACTTTTTACATTTTTAGTTCAAATCTAATGTTGCTTATTTTCTTGTCAAAGCTAATCATTGTGTTTTTTTTCCTAGTGTAAAATTTTTTTCTTCTTGTGGGACTTAGCGGTGTTTAGATTTTTTTCTCATTAATTGTTAGGTGCTGGGCTAATTGTTTATATTATCTCTTTCAGTTTCATGTGTTGCTATAGGTGATGTTGAGCTGCTTATTGATAAAAGACTTTTTAACCCCTTTATTTCAAAAATAATATCCTAGTTATTCCCCATTTGATTGTCATTTTTCCAGATAAAAAGAAAGGTGGTTTCGGCAGTGCCATTCTGAAAAAGTTTGGTCGTAAGAAGCGTGCGCAAAGTGCCGACCGCACATTGAGCATGCGGGAGGGGGCCTACCTGAGACCCCCAGAGCCCGCCTATGGACCCCAGTCTAAAGGTGCACTACTCATGTCCTTACAAGCAATTCAAAATTGAAACCTAGTTGTCTCCCTGTTGTATCGTCTGCTCTGCTTTGCTTCCTGTTGTTCATTTTGGAACCATTTTGTTCAGTGTAAAACTTGACAAATTGGCAGCTCACTAAAACAGATGTGAAAAAAGAAGGAATGGAGGGAAGTTGAAACTGAATTGCTAGCAAAGTAATTTGTAACAAGCTTAAGCTCCTAAGCAATAATAAGCACATTTCTAGTCAGGGTGGGCTGCCAATAGTCACAAGTATTAGTTGTAGATTTTTTTTTTAATTGTGCTAAAAGCAACTGTTTTGTGTGACTACCAGCTAGGACTCACTCACTGTGTGACTTTATGTGAAATGTAGATAATATTCCCTGTGGCACAAACTGCTATGAAAAATAGTAAATAGATTCAATCGCATCTGACTTGATCAACATATCATTGTCAATGAACAGACCTGGATGAAGTTGACATGATTTGTTCATATGACAATGATCACTGTGTTTTAGTTGTTCTTCTCTATTTTAAAATCCACAGAAAATCTTATTTAAAAAAAACAACAACATGCTTTTGTTGTTTTTTTTAATTAAGAAAATGATTAGTTAGTGTTGATAGTAAGACCTTGTTTTTAAAAAAAAAGCACAACATAATGCTGTGATCTATTTTTTCATACCATACCTTGCATTGATATTCCTTTTGTGATTCTAATGTATTTATCTTGAAGCATGTAGTGTGCCTCAGATGTCTGTGTGGTTGTATTTGGTTCACAAAGAGATGCATTACATTTGAATTTTAGAATTAAATCTAAAAACTAGTCTTAAAATGTTCAGTTTTTTTTTTTGTTTCATAAAGGGCTCAGATTTAAACTTTATGCTGCTATTATGGATTTTGAGTAAAGGATTCATTAATTACACTTAATTAATAAATATTTCTATGAACCGGTATGTTATCTTTGGATATTTTTCTTCTTTTGAGTAAATGCGACCCTTAAATATATTGCTTTAATGTCATTATAAATAAATATAATACCAAGCATTGGTTAAGCATAATTAGCTGTTGTTTTTTTCTGAGACAAAACTGTTAAATGAAAACATAAGACTTTAAGCTCACAAATAAAGTCATTCAGTTGCTCATGAGAAAGTGATCAAGTACTGCACATGTCTTACATCTTAGAGCCTGCTGTGTTCTAAACCTTTAGTTCATGTTATCACAACGCACATCTCATTCAGATCATAATAAAATGTTCAAAGTTTTTTTTTAAATAATAATTTGTACATTTTTTGTGTGTTTTTGTTTCGATTGAGGGGGTGAAATATTTAAAAGAATCTTTTCTTTAATGGCTTATTATGACATATGAAATAAAAGATTTACTTTTTAAAAAGTTTGGTACTGAAAAAAAAATTTACTTCTTGATTTTCATAGTTGACATTTACAAAAAAAAAACAAGTTTAAAATTTCTCAAAGACTTATGAGCTTATTTAATGCATTTAAACTTTAATCCTCTAAAACAAGTAAAAGTTAAAACAAATCATTCTCGTTCAAAATAAACTGCATTATACATTAATTTACAGTACTATATTTATTTGTTAATATATGTATATATATATTTTGCAGATGATTTAGAGCTAGTTAGACCGCAGTTAAATGACACAGATGCAGAACCTTCCCCCAACTTGAAGAAATCCAGAACCCTGGGCGGGAGCCTAAAGAAGCTGTTTAGACGAAGCCGCAAGCAGTCCAGGACACGCGGAGATTCAAGGGAAAGCTCCATGTCCAGAGGCTCTCGCTCAAAAGGCCCCTCAAGGGACAGCTCGCTCACCCGTCAAAGTCAAAGGGAGAATGAGCTTAGGGCGTCATCAGTGTCTTGAGATCACATATCTGTCGCTTAGATAATTTATGTAACATCTAGGGATATCATTTCATTTGTCAATTTTTACATCTGTTTCCTGAGTGTAGGTTATGATTGAGTGGTCAGCTTTTTTTTTTTTTAATGTGGCTAAGCTCTCTCAGTCCATACTGATTGTTTTAGGAAGATTACTTTTGGATGTACAAAAGATAATGGATGTGTTACAACAATTACAAATTTAACGTCATGATTATTATCTTTAAAATGAAAGATACAAATTATAATAGGCATAGTTCTACACTTCAGAAGAAAGACTTTAATTAAACATGTGCCAATGTGTACATAAATATATAAAAACTATATCTATATATAAATATATACTGCCAATTCTGATATATTTTTGAAAAGATAATATAAAAGGAAGACATCCTTTTTTAGATATTGGCTTCATCCATGCCAACATCCATGCTCTCTGGGTTTGTTTGAAAGCTGATTATTCAAACTGTGTATTTGAATGTACTTGTGATGTTTGCTTAGTTTTGTGCAATCTTGTTTAAGGCAGATATACCGGTATTTATTTGTGAACAAGTGGAATGAGCTTTAATATTGAAATTTAACTGGACAGCAGAAAATCTATTATCTTCACTTTGCTCCTTTTTTTTTAATTTTCATCTCGTATGTCTGTGGCTTAAAGCACTCTCTTACTGCACAGCTTGTATTTGTTATTGTACTGCTATAATTTGTAATTTATTTACAGTAACAATGTATATTTTTGTTTATATTAATGTAATTTTTTTTATAAGTTGATATTATGTTTCAACCCCCAAAAAGATTTGTTTCAACTTTTACTTCAGTACTTGATTCCAAAACTTTATTTAGCTTCTCACTAATTGAATATCCCAGCCCCTATATTTTTTTTTTTAGCTTCACTTTCGCCCTTGCCACCTAACTGACAAAATTCACTAATCAGTTTGATTTTGACTAGTTCACTTGCCAGCTTTGGTTGTTGACCACAGTTGCTGCCCATGTGATCGTCTCCCTTAATGATGTTTTTGTTTTTCGAAGTATAAAAAAAGCAATGAAAGGTTGCACCAAGGGCATGCTTCCTTTTCTAGTTAATCACAAGGGACACGTCACTTTTTGAGGGTGATGAAACTATCAAACAACATTGTGCATTCTCTTTCAGTTTTTTTTTTGGTATTGTTTTTAAACTTGGTTATAGCTGTATTTTATTTTGTTTTAACTTTCCTGCATGTTTGCATTTTCTCGACGTATAGATTTTCTGGATGTCTGAAACCTTAAATGACCACTACCACTTGTTCTATTGTTAAATCTGTGAACTTGCTCTGTCTCTAGTTTGGTTTTGAAGGTAAGATGCACTAAACAAAAATAATTCAAAAAATAAAAAGTTACTACTGCTTTGACACATTCTATAAATAATGTTCAGCGAAATGTTACTCAAGACTTCACTTACTAAGAGATTAACTAATTTTCAGGATATACAATTATAATGTACGCTTTCTTTTTTGCTTTTGGCACAATATTTATCATTTATACCATCTATATATGTGTCTTCAATTCTGAAGATTAAAGACAGTAGTATTTCAATAGGCCTTAAAGAAATACAAATCAATTCTTATAGATGAGAAAAGAAATATAGTTTTAGTTAACCTGGGCCTGAGGCATGTTATGGATGAAGTCAGTAGAGCAGAATTGTTGATAAATTGTAGTAGTGCTATTGCATTGTGCAAATCTGTGTAAGGATTAGTTTGATGCTATTTTCTATATGAATGTAAGAACTTCTGTGATGTCCTGATGCAGTCACCTATACAGTGCCTACTATCAACCATCCTGTGATGTTTCTCTTTGTGATTATAATCTATATGTACTTAACCTCATCTAGATATAATTAAAAGAAACCAATTTATTTCCCCCTAGTTTATTCCCTCCCCTGATTTTAGCTACCAAGTACCACCATCCCTCGAAAGTTCAATTGTTTTAATATCAGGGTAAAATTTCTATGCAGAATTGTTTTTTCTTTTACATTGAATATAGTATATGCTTTTATATTAACAAATAGTCAAAGAGCTTGTGTATAACCTAAAAATTTGATTTTACACCTAAATCATCTCATGAATCGTCCAAAGTCTTTTTTTTTTGCTCAATCTGATCACCAGTAGAAGACACGTATTTCTGGTCACATATCAATCAACTCTTTTTTTAAACTTCAGCTGAACTGAATTACTTGATTTGAATCACTCGCTTTAATTGATATTTTTGTAGTTGATGTTTTTCTGTTTCATATCAATCTAAGCTCATTATTATTTATTGTTGTAAACCTTTCATTTCTTGGAGTGGACTATAAAACTGAAACAGTTTGAATTGTGCAATGTCAGCCTGCAGGCCACTGTGGGCTGTTTTAAGTTACTCATTTTTAATTTTATTGTGATGAATGGGTTTTTTTTTGTCTTTTTGTTTACATTATTTACATTTCAGTTGAGATGTGTTCTGTGTACTTTGCTTTATATCTGGACAGTTTTGTGTTACTAAGTATATTGTTATTTCAAAACAATAGGAATGGAAAGATATTACTTTACAGACGTCTAAGTTGGTGGCTGGCTGCCTTATTGTGCGGTATGCCCACTGGACTGTCACTCAGTCGTCTCGATAGTCTAGGTTCATACCCTGCCTGCTGCCATGTCTCCAGGAGGTTAGAACTAGGAAGTAAATTATCTTCAACTGTGATGGAACATGCGAAGCATTTAACATTTTAAACAAAATGCCAGTAATCCAACAGAATTCAGAGCCACAACTTGTGATAACCAATATTATACCACTCTATCATTTAAATGTCTACTAAATGGGGTAATTAAAGTTGCTGCGGATGGCCGCAACTGATAAGTCAGAAAGATATATATGCCAAGTACATGTGTTTGTGTGCGCATCAAGAAATGTTTATTTATCCTGAAGCTCAAATACATAAATTTCAAATTCGTCCTAAACTAAGCATAAACATGCAATTTGTTTCATAATAGTCTTAGTTGCCTAGAATGAAGCTTTTTAGACTCATTAACTTTATTGTAATGGTCATAATGTACGTCGCTAAACAGCTTTGAATCTAAATCATAGATTTTCCACACATATTGGTGAGTTGTGCTGATTATAGATTGTCTTTGATTTCTCAACCATACAATAATGAGTTGCCTAATACTTTTCTGTATTTCACATTCAAGGATCTATGGTAAATGTGGTCAAAAATTATTTTTCAATTTTACTGATTTGTAAACTCTTTGATTTATTTTCATGAGAATTATTATTCAAATAACAAAGATCCTAGAGCCCTTGTATTTGATTTTTAAACCTCTGAAATAATAGGTTAGTCCTAACACTGTCAGGTCGTGTGAAATTTACTTCACATGATGGTTCAGAGCTCAAACCTTGCCATCTTCCATTCCCTGCTCCTCTGCAGGTTTGAACACGATGTAATCATCTCAAAACTTGTATAAACGAAAGTGCTAATCTATAGAGAAAGTTCTATACTTTGTAGTAACTTGTTTAAAATCTGTGTAACAAAGACTTGAACAGATAGGCCACATTCAACCATTGTAAACTCAAGTAACCTATTCTTGTTGTGTGAGATACGTTTTTGTTTCAATTTTGTACTTAGTGGTAGCCCCTGATTCATTAGATATAGCAACCTTATTAGTTTTTTAGCCCTGTGACCTTTGAACTGGCCACTTTCTTGATGATCAACACAATATTATTTGTTGTGCTTTTATATTTCTTGCTACTCTTGTGTTATTTTTCAAGGCATAACTTATTGAGTGTTTTTATGTTGTTTCTTTATACTAAAGATTTTTGTATTTATTTTCTGCTTCAGAACTTTAAAAAAAAATAAATAAAATACATAATTGCTGCCTTAATTTACTTTGTATTAAATTATAACTTGTACAATTTTTTTTTTGCCAAACAATTCTTCATGGTAGATAATATATTGACAAATATTTTTGTTTACCAGTATAACTTTATCGTAATTCCTATTGAACAACAATAAAGAATTATTAGTTGAACTAGCTTGAGGGGCAAGAAAAGAACAATAATGTTTTGCTCCGTTAGCTTGATCATCTGAAACATTTATAATTTAAATTTGGATATATTTAAATTTTGGTCTGTATGTGATTGTATGTTATTTTAATTTTTTTTTTTTTTCTTGTTTTACTTTTTATCTAGTGAATTAAATCATAAATATTTCTGAAAGACTTCAGAGTTATGGTATTTTAAAACTGTGTATATCAGTGCCCATTGTGAGAAAATAATGTTGAAGTGTATGAATGAAAAATAAGTTTCAGATGCAGTAATGGGAAATTGATCAGCTTAGGAACATAGCAATAGAGACATGACAGGGTTCTAGCACTTTCATCACCCTACGTTCAGCAGTGAGCCTAAGAAGATAGCCCAAAGCATTCAGTCAATGAAAGCAGTCCCAACATTCTACTTGTATCTTAAATTCTAAATAAAGTCTGACCACAAGCCAAAGCACATTTGTAGACTTTACAAGTTATGTTTTGAGCAAAGGTTTAATTTGTTTTGAAGAATGTGTTTGACAAAAGTAATAGAATCTTAAAGAAAGACAACTCTTTTTTTTTTAAACTTTTTTTTCCTGTTATTACAAATATTAACAAAAGGCTGTAAAAATTAAAAATAATGTATGCATCACAAAGCGAATTCCAAATTTCTTAAGGAGATTATCTGCAGCAGGAAATTGTTCAAAGTAGAACAGATTTTGTTGTTAAATTGGTGAGAAATATGATACTAAAGATCTGTGCACCAATTTTGTTCTCATCAGATATTTCATGTTAAGTAATTACTTCCACTATTTTTTATATAGCATATTTGCTTATATCTAATGAATCATTTTTAAAATACTCTAACTGTTACATTTTCCTAACAACCTACTTTCAATACATACAATGAATATACAACCTGTTATAGGTGAAGCAATCTCAACATTTTGGACAGTGCAAATGGGTTTTGAATACCCTGCTTTTGTACGTGTTTTGAGTCAACATATGTGTCCATTGAATGCTTCATTTATAACTGGGTGTAAAGTGGAGCAAGGATGCCATTAAACACTCCCTGTTTATGTGCTGGTGGCAAGGATTCATCAGTATAGGTGTCTCTGACCATTTCAGTACCTAGTATATGTAAAGTAAGTGCCCTATAAAATAGAGCTTATTAAGTAGAATACAATAGGAATGAAACAATATAATAATATCTTTATTTTCCTGAAGGAAATTTATTTTACAGTACCATAGAGCTTTACACATAACAAAATATTACAATGATGCAAACACATCGTACATTCATGCAAGTTGCACTTTAACATCACATGTAAAGTTTAAATCAGAAAGTTAGTTCTTTTGTTAATGATTTAATTGCCAAGGGATGTTGACTTGCAAAGCAAAAGAAACTAAATAGGCTGATTATTGACTAAAATGAGCCTCACTAAAGTCTCTCCACACTGCCAGCGTCTTACAGTACAGCCCGTAATCTAACCTGTCCACACACTTTGAAATACGAGCTTTGAGAATAACATTACCACTGTCAGTGAAATCACGCAGCTGGTGTACAGACAAGTCCAACTCTTCCAGTTCACCAATCAACATAACTTGAGAACCAGTGACAAAATCTGAACTGTCTGTAAGCTGTGTGTCCACCACTAGATGAATGGAGGAAGACTGGGTTGGCTCTGCTAAGAAGGCTAAGTTGTTTGCTGCATCATAGTTCACCACTCTGGAATAGAATACAAATGTATACAAATAGTTGGGTTTTATTTTAAGGTAAAAAATAGTATCCGAATTTCATAGCACTGCTAAACTGTTAAGATCATCTTTTTCTATGTTTAAGGAATGACGATAACTACAATGGCTCTTTCTTTCCCCAAAAAATCAGGACAGAGCGAGTTACAGGAATATCCTTCTTTTAAGAAATTCAATGGTATATTTTTGTGTGGAAAGTGACTTGCTGGGGTGGGGGGTTCTATTAAACTCCAGATAGGCTAGTCTATCCAATTCAAACAATAGGAATTAAATTCTGAGAAATGGACGAAATAATTATTACTGTCATAAGCAGTAAGAATATAACTGAAAAAAAACGGAAATGAACCATAAAACAAAAACTCATTCACAGACAATTTATAAATAATTTTCTTCCTGGTGTAGTGACAATATGACAAGCATTTGGTGTTCAAGTAATTTATTTATGGGTACTTGTATAGTCAATAATTTTTTTTTGTAATAAGCACCATTACATGCACTTTTATTTTAACATCTGCTCTGCATTAGTTCCATACTGACACCCCCCTCCACCAATGTTTTTATGTTTACATTGTTCTCTCCCCTGCCTCATTATCTCCCCTCTCAAGGATGATTAATTTTTTGTTCAATGCTAGAGTTAGTGTACATCTTCTCAGCCAAGGGACCACCCCAGGCCTCCTCTGGAGCATTATTGCTTGGCCAAAACCTCCTCTTTTGGAAGGTGTGGTGGCTGAGTGGTAAAGCTCTTAGCTTCCGAACCGGGGCTAGGGTTTGAATCCTGGTGAAGACTGGGATTTTTAATTTCGGGATCTTCTGAGTTCACCCCATTAGTTGGGGAAAAGTAAAAGCGGTTGGTCATTTTGCTGGCCACATGACACCCTCGTTAACCGTAGGCCACAGAAATTTATGACCTTTACATCATCTGCCCTATAGACCACAAGGTCTGAAAGGGAAACTTAACTTTACAACCTTCCTCTTTAATGTTAGTTATAAACCTCAAATGTATAAAAATTTACTAAATTTATGATACTCTGACAATTGTGTTTTTCACAAGATCAAGGATGAAACTAACACGGCTTTAAATTTATTTTCAGCCTGGCTTTTATTCATAGCTTAGCTTAGCTCTGCAGCTACGGCAGACATCACCAAGCCTGCCTGCTTAAGCCTTCCGATCCTGAGGGAAATGGACTGAAAGCACAGTGGAGCTATCCGCAACTATTCTGCCCTAAACTGGCAAATAACTTGAACACAAGAAACTCTTGCGAAGTACCAATCATCCAATACACAATAAAATCACAAAAGCAAGCATTTCCTCTTTAAAATAAAGTAGCCTTAATTCTTTTTCAATAGATATTTTTTGATAATGGACCTCATTCACCAATAGTAAACAAACAACATTTAGCCAGTGGTTCTCTATCTCTTCTATACAAATTATGTAATACACACAGGCTGTCACGTAACAGGTTTTTTTTTATTGTTTTATCAATATTATCACGTGGCTAAACATTTGTGTTCCTTGTTTATCCTCCAATAGTGTTCCTATAGATGGCAATTCGCTCAACAAAGAAAGTATCATATAAGTGATCGTAGTGACTGCCAGTCTATTAGAAAGCCTCTCCCCCTATCTATAGATAATAATCTAGTCATAGATCTATCTGCCTATTAGAAAGAAAGCCTCTTTCCTTATCTCAGCCAATTAGGCCTAATAATTAGAAAGCATTTTCCCCCTTATGCCCTTCGCTCTGCCTGTTAGTGTTAGAAAGCCACTTCCCTTTTATCTAGCACACATATATAAAATATATTGATATAATAATATAGATCTAGAGTCTAATTATTTAATTATTATTAGATTGTCTAGCATCCAACTCCTAGACAGGCCAGCCATTGGATGATACTCTTACTCTACTACTACTATATCTAAGTAGACTCTATAGTCTATACTATAGGCTCTAAAGTCTAGGACTTAAGTTACTCTTTTTACTCTATTACTTAGGTCTACCTACTCTAGACTCACTAGAGTCTAGACTCATACTTTTAGGATTTTTAATTTTAGGTCACTCACTCTGTGAGTCTGTCTGTGAGTCTGTGAGACTACAAGTCTACTGTCACTAGTATATAGACTCATACTTTATAAGGATTTTTAATTTTAGGTCACTCACTCTGTGAGTCTGTCTGTGAGACTACAAGTCTACTGTCACTAGTATATATCAAATCAATTAAAGATCTATAAGCCTATATTCTCTAGACTTACCGTCCGACAACACGAACCGTTTTGTGTTGAATAGTGTCAAATGGTTTAGAGATAATTTCTGGAATTAGTGTGGGAATTCCATGTGGTGGGAGTGAATATGAAGCAGTAGCCATTAGCTTTCATTCGGTCTAGATCTAGAATCCATGTAAACAATTCTTATATTTTACCGCAAAACTGCATGCCAACACTAAAAAAATCACTGGCTGCCAACTCCGCAAAATGTAAATTCTTATTAATCGCATTGTAAGACAAATTATCATAAGATTTAATAGACCTAGATTCACAAATTATACCAGATTAGATTTAGATTCACATTATCCTGCAAGTTGCAAAAATAGAGAGATAGGCTTAAATTAGCACTGCACAGATCATTGGGCAATATGAATATTAAATTGATATATAGGCCTATATATATATAGTATTATAAAACAATAAATTTGAATAAAAATAAGCATTTCTTGAATCTAATTCTGTTTACTATTAATTAAGCCTATCATGATTTTTTTACATTAAGATCTATTATATTTTTTTTTAATTAAGCAAATTTTGAGATCTATTATAGATCTAGAATCTATTTAAAGTTAAATATCTAGGACTTTGAGCTACCATATTATCTAGTACCAAATTTTATTATAAATGTGAGATTTCTTATTTATATAAATTGTTCCAAAGATTCAAAAGTAGAAGTCAAATTAATCATGAGCAAAATAAAGTTTGAAGAAAGTTACATGTACACAAAACCATGTGTGGCACCTATAGATTCTACTTATTTATTCCAAATTATATTCTATAATTATTTTTATTCATGTTAGGCACTGATATATTATTTGCTGGATCTATACGACTTTGTATAAATTTTTTTAAAATATAATTTTAACTTTCTTTTTAAAATTTCAATTAAATTAGTTTAAAATATTCAAATTTAGACAGTTAATAATGTTTCTAATATAAAATGTTTACAGAAATCATATGTGTCTGTGTATATAGCACCATTTGCTTTGCTTTGTACATATTTAAAGTTTTATATCATGTAGTGTCCACTGTGCCTCATTGTATAAAATTATATGTAAAGAATATAATTAAGTTTTGATATACAATTTTCCTCTTTATTTTGTATGCAATTTTAAAATTGTATTATGTGCTAAATTTGATACCTATGGTTGAGGCATTTATTTTAAATCGTGGTGGTAAGAGCTCACAGCTCAGCAGCAATAAAGCTGGCTAGAGGAAGAAGAAAATGTTGGTGGTAAACAAAGGTGAACTCTCCTTTACACAATGGTTAAATGATTTTTTTTTTAAAATGTGATAAGCCCAATTAAATAGCTTTGATGTTAAACTAGAAACTAGACATATTCTTACTATATATAACCAAAACCAAAATCACTGCAAGTCATGTTAAATAGTTTAAATAATCTTTTTATTGATCACTTAGTTTTGAAAAAAAAAACATAATTATAACCAAAAAGCTGGTAATCAAATTTTGAAGCATTTCATAATTTGATATTTATCCAAAAAAAAAATGTCACAAATGAGATTCACTATATGACAACATTTACATTAAATAAAGCAAAAAAAAAATCATATCACCAAATAATCAAAACATATAGTGAACAGCAATGAAATAATTATAAATAACAAAATACTAGAAAAAAAAAAGAAAAATACACATGAGTTGAATAAGATACAGGTTAAAAAAAAATAGTTGCATAGATGATATGAAAAGAAGGCAAAAAAATAATACCTCATCTAAAGAGCAAATCAATTTAAAACCATTCCAAATTGTATTTCATTGAAAGAGACAGTTGTGATTAGTTAATGGACTTTCAATCAGCCTTTCCATTGGTGGCAAAGCAAATTAAACAAATTGTGAAAACAAAAGCAATTAGATTTAGCATTTGGAGTCAAAATTTAAAAGAGGAACAATTGTTTTAAGATCTTGAAACAAGCACTGGTACTAACTGCTTAACTATTTAAACTTTTGATGGATGTACATTCTGTTTTATTAAGTTGCTGTGATTCTATCTTAAAATTGTTTCAACCAGCACAAAACTATACAGCTTACCGACCATCTAACCTGCCACAACCAACCCTTTTACGTGATCTTCTTTGGCCGCCTTTTCGACTCCTAGATGGCCGTTGCTCATCGTTCCGACTAGTTGTTCTTTGGCTAGATCTTCGACCTGCTGTGCTACATCTACTTCTTTGACTTGCAGTGGAATGGCTATATTTTTGTCCAGAGTTTGTATAACAGACACTTTTGTGTGAATCAAGAGGGCTGGTGGCTAAGTTCGCCTGAGGAATAATCATTACAAAAGTTAGGCTTAAACAAGAATAGAAATATAAAGCTACTTATTATTACCAAAAGAGGTATTAGCTTCGGACATAAACACGTGCGCTTCCACAGTGATGAGTACTTGAACTATAAACAAACTCAATAGGAAATGCTGAATTCAACAGCAACACCGACGAAAGGTCGACAATAGATAAATAGAGTCCACAGTGGTGTTGAAACAACAACCACTTTTAATACTCAATAAAGGACATCGGATGTCCTCTATTACTAGCAGTCTATATAATTATTCTTATTCTTACTGTAAATAAGAAAGCGTTTTGATTCTAGCGTCTCTTAGAGCATTCTTGCTTTTTAAAGATCTATCATGTCATTCGTCAATAAGTAAAACTTTCCCCTTATTCCAGAAAAAAATACCTAATTCCTAATCATGTCATAGCACATGTTAAGATTTGTATTATCATTTGAGCAGATGATGACAAAGTTTAATAAGACAAAAAAGTTTAATGTCATGGTCTTTGTTTTAAAACATTGTAACATATTATACTGCAGGTACTAACAGAAATTTCACGGAAACCTTATTTGTTCATAAATCTTTAAACTTCTGCTCAATATGTGCCATAAAAAAAAAAAGTGAATTGTGGAACCAGAAATAGGACATGAGAATTTACCTACATTCATTTTTTTTTTACTTTAATTGTATTAATCTGTTATTTTGCTTATTTTCTTGGACAATCCCATCATTGCTCCCTCCCCCACTCCAAAAACAATTAAATAAAAAAAAATACACTGATTAACTAACAGGTCAATGTCTGAAAAATCATTTTAGTACTTAAAGAGAGAGCGAGAGAGAGAGATCAATCTACAAGGAAAAAATGCAAGAAATTTATTCCAACCTGATGCACTTTCTCCTGAATTATTGCATTTGTTATTGCCTTGTTCAGGTGATAGGTGCTAAAATTATTCAATGTTCCACCAGACTGTGCTTTCAATACCTCAAGTTTTGTAAAGATGGAGCTCCTGCAAGGAAAAATAAGACATGAATATGTTTTTATTAAGTAAATAGAACTTGCACTGGACAAGCATAGTAAAGTAAAAAGTACTCATTTGAATCTTTAGGGCAGATAATGTTAAAATTATCTCTTTCTGTGGCCAATGATTAATGAGAGTGTTATGATTCCAGCACAAATAACCAACTGCCTTTACTTTTCCTTAACTCATGTCTGGTACCCATTAGAGTTAGGTGGACTCAGGGACATCCCTAAAAATCCTGGAAGCCAAGCACTTTAAAACTGGACATGCAAAGTGTGGGGGGAAAAAGGGTTGGGGCTGTCTTCATTTGAAGTACACTGAAAAATTGAATCCTAAATGATGCTTATTACTACAAAGAAAAAGCAGAAATAGGTGTGTCGCAAGTGTAAAATGTGTAAAGTTCATTAAAAAAATATACACATCAAGTTTATGGCAATCCACCAAAAAAGAGCAATATTGCTATTGGAGATTTTCAGGATAAACTAAACAATGTCAAAGATGCTTAACTGAACTTCACTGTAGCCAACTAAAAAAAAATGACTGAGCACTAATTTTAACAATATATCAATGAGTTAGTTGCCCATTTGTTTTTAACTTTGACTATGCAGTTCTAAAAATGTTGACAAAACTTATCATAGAACTATTAAAATACCTAGCTTAGCAACACTTTCTTTAGTTTGTACACCGGATACACCAAAAAGCTGACTATTTAGAGTTTTCTTCCCACCATGTATGAAATCTCCAATACTGTCAGTTAGGGTTACATTTCATTACAGTTGACACTAAGTCACTTAGATTTAGGAAATATTGTAAGATCCAAACTTAATGAAAATTATTTTTTTTTTATGATATTTATCTGTATTTCTTTAGAAATATAAAGTCTTAAAAAAAGAAAATTGAAGCGACCCAATTTAATGCATGAACACATCATATGTGGTACAAACATGTTAATAGAGAAAAGAATCAAAAGAAAACTTTTTCAAAATTTAATTTAAAGCTATCAGAATTTTTAGGGAAGAAATTAACCCAAAGGGAATGAGTTTTAAAGCATCTAGGATAGAGAGTTGATCTGATAGAAAATACATTTTCAAATCACTGAGAAGTATTCTTTTGGAGAGGGAGATATTAAAGTATTCCATATTAAATATATTTAGAAATACAAATTTTTAATTAAAAAAACAACAACATTGAACTGATAGGTACATGACTTACCATGAATAATCAGGGAAGGACTGTTGTATGACTTCAATAACACCCTCGTATCTCTTTAGTAATAATGGGCTAATTGGTTCTTCAATAGTTAAACAGATTGGTGCTGAAGATACCTGAAGGCTGTCCATAATTTTATCCATGGTTAGAATCTGTAGTCCCCCTTGTGTGACCTAAAGAAGAATTTTTTTTTGGCCACATTTAAGTAAAAATTATTGTTATAATTATAAGAATATTATAAATACATTATATTATATTTAAATTATAAACATAATTTATGTCAATGTATATCTTGATTTACAGTCAAGAAACTTAAAACTAGCTAAAAATTATATTTACCTCCATTAAACCTTGGTCACAAAGTTCTAAGTGCAGAGTCCAGTCTCTGATTTTCTGCTTCACCTGAGAGTAGCGGTAACGGTCATTGTCCTTTCCAGCACTGAAACAGACAACAAAACCAATAATCAACAAATCAAGAATGATGTAAACATGGGTTATACTTGCTTAATCTCAGATTAGACTGACAGGCTATGACAATTCAAAGACAGTGATGTTGGTATAACTAGACATATGTCTGTTGAGTAGATCTAGCTGTTAAAAATTTTTTTTCTAAATCCAGCCAGGGATAATTGAAAAGTATGCAGATGTGTGGCATTGGACACAACAAAAGAAGGTAATCCACTACCTACATGGGGGGAGCATTCTATCAAAGGCATGTATTTGATTTAACTGGAGTTAGGTGGAATGGAGGGATAAGGTCAATGCACTGAACAAGTTGGTAGTATGCAACAATAACAAACTAAGTACCTTTTAACTAATTCCTCTAGATTTTCAATATTTTTCAGCGCTACTTTTTTCAACTTCTCCAACCATGTTGCTCTTTCCACCTTTAATGATGTCAGAACTTTTTTCTGTGGACATAAAGTGAACCAAACATTAACACAAAGGTCAAACATGGTTACATTAAAGTATATAAAGTTTTTCTATTAGAAGAACATCACAGAGATGTTTGAAAATAACACAACTAACCTCAACAGCCTGGAGCAAATCTTTTTCATCGCCAAGCTCCAGCTGAAGACTTTCGAAAACAATGGAAGGGCTAAAAAAAAAAGAAAAGAGATATTTTATTGCAATATTGCTTCACCCTCTTTATCAATCTTGTATATCACAATACAAGAAAACAAAGAAGAAGTAGAACAATACCAAAAGATGTGTAGTGTGTATAGCAAAATTTTTTTTCTATATTTCCAATTATACAAATAATATTCTATGTACTCTATAAAACTCAATAATGGCATTGACTCAAAGTATTGTTATGATTTCAGAAACTACTTTCAAGGTTACAATGACCAGACATTTTATTGCTACTCTTACTGAATGGAATCATACAAGTATTAAATGTAACCACAGGGTTTTGAAAAAAGAGGGTTGAACATCTCATCAATGTTGACTCATTGCTCAAATGCAGTGTCAGCCTGCTAATTTCTATAGACAATATGAATTTGTAATACTGGATAATGTAACTTTGTATTTTTACTATTTTAAACAGACTAATATTTGTTATAAATGAACTGTAGGAGAGCTGTTAACAATCAGGGTTATATTATACTATCATTATTTTTAACGTTATATTTTGATGATAGGAGGCACAGTAATTGAGTAGTAAAGCCCATTGACATCAAGCCAGGGCTCCTGGTTTGAATCCTAGTGAAGACTGGGATATCAGGATCGGTGCCTCTGAGTCCACCCAGCTCTAATGGGTACCTGGCGTTAGTTGGGGAAAGGTAAAGGTAGGTGGTTGTTGTGCTGGCCACATACACCTTTGTTAATCATGGGCCTCAGAAACAGATGACCTTAACCTCATTTGTCCAAGGTATGAAAGAGTAGCTACGTACTGTATAATGCAATGTTTAATTTACAACAATATTGATAACTTTTTATTTGATCAATTATGAAAAATTTCATGTGATAAAATAATATGACTTCACCAATGACTTTACCAAATCACTGTGACATTTTGAATAGTAACAACTCACAAAACTTACTTAAAACAAGAGTCTGCCTGTCCAAAACTGCCAGCCAAAGTGTTCTGCAAAGTAATTTTAAAATTCAATCTCAGTAAAAAATTTGTAAAAAATATTTTTACAAGTAAAATAAACATTGAAGCATATGTATTAATTATATAATATAAGAATATTTGGCAAGTAGAAATATAAATGATAAGAATTTATATTAGAACTATAAGAAAAGTAAAACATGATTTTACCATATTCATTTTAGTTTTCCTCAATCTGTCACTGTTATAAAATGGTGAATCAATAGTTGGTACATGAAAGGGATTGGATATTCCTTTTTCTTCTGGAGTGTTTTCTGTCATCCAAGGGTTTTTCTTTTTTCCAGGAGTACGACAAAAAACATGTGGATAAAGTGGGTGTTCAAAAAATCTTGGGGTGTCATCAATGTCAGCATTAATCTCTGTAGAGGTCATCTCATCAAGTAGAGAGTGTGACAATAGACTGCTTGGTGACATATAAAATGGATCACTATCTTCAGAGGTAACTCTTTCATCAGAGGAGCTGATAACTTGCTTTTTCTCTAGTTCAGGATGGGTTGAATGCCCATCAACACCTCTATTTAGCCAGGAGACTTGTGTTTGGTTTTCTAAAAAATTCCAAGTGAAATCAATGTCAGAATTCATCACTGGAGAGTTCATCTCACCTGGTAGAGAGCACACCAAGGGATTGTTTGCTGAATTTATCGAGGGGTCTTGTAAAGATAAAATATGCATGCATTGGTCAGAAGAAGTGGATTGTGGCCTCAGGCTATCCATTGATCCTAATGCTTCTGGGCTTGTCCATCCAACATCACTGAGGTCATCTGAAGAGCTGAAGACCAGATCTTGATCTTCTTCTAGATGAGAATGAGTTGATTGCTTATTAACACCCAGAATGGAGGACTCAAAGATCAAACTTTTGACCAAAGTTGCCTTTGATTTAGAATATTTCTTTTTCAATGATGAGATGGCAAGTGAATGAGAGCTCATATCACTTGACTCTTGGCTAATCAACCCCACATCATTGTCTTCAGAGGTAGCCCTTACATCAGATGATCTGCCAGACATCTCTTGTTTTTTCTCTGGCTGAGACTGGTTTGACAGTGATGACTGCAGGGAGGACTTCAGGGTTGAATTTTTTACCTGATCTGAACTAGATACAGAAGCTATTTTGCTTGTTAAGGTGTTTCCAGCAACTTTACTTAATACAATGCCTGAACTTGAAGCAGTGCTGGGGACATTTGTACTAGCTACTATACTTGAGTAACTCCTTGAGATGCCTTGGAAGTACACTTTTGAAATGCTAGAGACAGTACTAGATGTATTGCTTCTTGAGACAGAGTTTGAGCTATTACTTCTGCCAGACAGCTGATGTTTTTCTGCACTAGGATGCTTTGAAGCAGGCCTAAAGAAATTAAAAAACAAAATCATTTTAGATAAAAGTAAAGTCCTAAAAAAAAATGAAAATTAAAGTATAAAGCTTGATAGTTTAATTTTTTTTATTGTACCAATCTAGAATAAAATATCTGTTTGGGTAAGCTTCAAAGATTTAATATTGAAGCTAGAAAAAATTAGGCACCTGCTAGTTGATAAGTTAGTCTTTCTGGTGCTTGGTGTGTGGCTCTGGTCTTTTGATCTTACAGCTCTTGATGCCCTAGATCTTTTTGAACTACGAACAACATAAAGATTCATGAAAAAAGATTTTATAACATTTTCCTTATTTTCATAAATAAATAAATCTTTCTCAGTATGCATAGTTACTTATATGAGTTTATAAGAGCCACTTACTTTCTGGGAGTTGCTTTAGTACTGATGGGTTCCTTTTTACTATCACCAGTGTTAGCAGTTGAAGACTTGCCATTGTTTGGAGGTGTTTTATCAAGAGAAGATTCTGCAGCCTTTTCCTTTTTCTTAATGTCTGTGTTAGTGGCAGAAGGTTTGCGTCTGGCCCGAGTGGATTCCTTTTTCCTATTTCCACTGCTATTGGAGGAAGTTTTGTCTTTGTTTGATGAGGTTTTATCCAGAGAAGATACATTACGTCTTGGCCTGTGCTTCCTGACAACTTTGGTAAATCCATCATCTGATTTTGTGAGGTAATCTAGATAAGAATGAAACTTCATACGAACAGTTAAATAGGTAAGTAAAAGTTTCTCTTTTGGACTAATGATTTCATGAGGCTGAAAAATAAAGCCCATCTGTTTCTACGGCACATGGTTAACAAGGGTTTCATGTGACCAGTACAATGATCAGCTGGCTTTACTTTTCCCAACCATGTGGGGGTAACTTTTAGAGGACTCGGTGGTATCCTAAAAATACTTATGTTGGAAATCCTTGTCGTTACCTGGATTAGAAATAGGCTCAAAAGCAAAGTGTTTAGCTCTTAATTTAATTTGAAAAAATGTCACTCAATACAGTTAAACATCCATACTTATAATTGCATAATTTGTTTATCATTCACACTTATTATTAAGATGGTATTTACTTTTGTGCCATATGACTTAAAATTATGAAATCTAAAAGTTTGAGTTCTTTTCCAGAAATGAATGACACAATAGTTTAATTAAATCACAAAATCTATAGATTTAACTAAAAAAAAAAAGACTTACATCAGGATACTGTGACTCACAGTCATAATATTGAAACTGGTAATTGTTTACTTCCCCTTGGTTGCAATCAGAGACATCTTAAATAACAATAATCACAAACAAAAAAAATATAAAAAATAATAGAAATGATAAACATGTGTAATGATTTTTTTTTAATTGACTTTTTCAAGTGTAGCGGTATAATAATTGACACTTAAGTCTCTAATTAAAAAACTAACTAACTTAGTTTACTTAGGCTTACAAAAGTTACGTCACACAAAAATATGACATTCACTGACGACTGATTCAGAAATATAGGATGAATCTACTAATACTAATAACAATTGATCAAACGTTTAGACCTCTACTCTAGGCTCTAGTTACTAAGGACCTGATGAGGTTGATCTTCATCTCAATCTCACCTTTTTTATCTTGATCTAGATCTATCTCTGGCTTTGCCTCCGTGACAACAGTGACTTCCAACTTCTCATGATCCTCTGTGACTGCACCTTTATTTTTCCTCTGTTTCTTTTTGTTTTTACCAGTCCTTCTTCTAAAAAAGAAGTGATAAAGTGTAAACGAAATTATATAGAATATATCTATAATGTAGAGCCACTATTTCTGCTTTCAAATAATGGAGAGCAACCTAAGGGAAATTTTCCATTAGCACAAAAATTAATTTAGATCACAGACCTTTATATATAGGTCTGTGATTTAGATCAAGAATCAATGTATAAATTTCAATTTATTAATAATGTAAAATGGAAAGAATTTTCTCTGTACATAATCTAATATAATAAAAATTCCAGAGCATCTCTTAAAAATAAATTACTTGAATTTAAAAATAAAGATTCAAGTTAACAAACCCATGAGAATCTCTTGGTGGGCCTATTAGTGTTTTGTTTGGTGTTGCCTTCACTTCGGGCGTCTGTGCCTCAGCAGTATCCTTTAATAAAATACACATTTTTTTTTTCATATTAACGAAATGTAATAGTTTTGCTACAACTAAATTTCTACACGTTAGGGTTTTTACGGTTCGTAAACTCTATAACTATTCTAAGAACTGGATTTCGAATTGAAGACCAACGGATAATGACCTAGAATAATCTTTTTGTTAAGTGTGAATTTAAATAGGAATTTTGAAAAAGTTTCCTTTAGACAAATTTGAAGGCCTATGTTTTATCACTTTTAGTCCTATATATAAAGGGAAGAAGAATGATAAACGTTGATATTGTAATTAGGTCTTTAAGATCAATATGAATCGAGCTTTATCTTTGGTTGCTGAATAGTAAAGCGCTTGCCTTCCAAACCAAGGGTATTCGTGTTATAATCTCGGTGTAGAGTGGGATTTTGAGCTGCGAAATTTTAAGGACGCCCCCTGAGTTCACCCAACTTTATTGAATACATGACAGTAGGCTAGTTGGGGAAAGTAAAAGCAGTTGGTCGTTGTGCTGGCCACATGGCACCCACATTGAACGTCAGTCAGAGAAATATGACCTTTACTCGGTGGCCTAGCTAGAGATTTGGGGACCGGTGGGCTTGGCCTTTTTAGGGGCCCCTTCATTACGACATCATTTAATAGGAAAAAAAAATTAGGACATTCATTTGGGCCCGGAAGGACTTTCAAATTTGGACTTCCCACATATTAGTTACGCCACTGCCTTTACGTTATCTGCGTTACAGATCGCAAGGTCTGTACTATTTACTATTACTATTTTAACCTTTGACACAATTGAAAATATATTTTTTAAAAAAAGATGATTTATCAGGCCAGATTGAATTAAACAGACTTAAATGTTTTAATTTACTTGAAAGTAATAATATATCTAATAGGTTTAAATTGATCTGGGTAACTTAAATGAATTTGGATTTTTAAAATAATATTTATGTATGAAGAGCTACAATGAATTTAGCCTATTAGGTCTAATGGTAGCCTAAGTAGCAAAACAATTATCTTATAAATGATATCAAAACAAGAGATTGAGCAGTTCATTATAGTATAGCCTGCTAAACTTGTAATTTGATGACAGTATATATATAAGAAGTGCACATAATAATACTCATTGAAAAATCTAACAAGGATAATTAAAACAATATAGTAATTAAAAGCAATAGGCTACTTACACTGAGAGCAAGGTCAGGGACGACCTGGTTGTGATCTCCAGCCCCTTTCTTGTCTGTAGCAGACTTCGATGGAGTGTATTCCACGGAATTTTTTATTAAAATTTGCATTTTATTCTAATCAACTGAATAGCAAAGAAAGAATGTACACTTGTTTTACTTAGTAACAGCAAATTTAAAATCCGACTAAGTCAGATTGAAACTCAATTGAACACTAAATCCACTATGTTAATAGTCACAATAACTGATCGATGAAGAACTTTAGAAAATTACTAAGAATTGGAGTGAGTGCCTCAAGATTGTTGAGATTGATGACTGGAAAAAACATTTCTAGGATCTTTATAGCGTCTTCTCCAAAGTCCACCCCTACTCATGAAGCGCTACTGACCAATAGCCAACAACAAAGAGTCAAAACGGAAGGGCGGGACCAAGCCGACTCGTGACAAGCGACCAACCGAGCCCGAGGTGGAGGACGCGACCATACAGTAACAATAGCCCAGACGGTAGCCTATCCTACCTTGACCACTCAATGACTATGAGAGTACTTCAATATGGTCAGATAAGATCCTGATCCACCCATATTGGAGAAATGATTCAAAAAAGTGTTTCTATAAGTTTTGAATTATATCATGACTTTGTTTCTTATCGCTCACAAAGCGAGTGGTGTGTCAACATTTCTGATATTTAAATAGACATACAATTTAATAGCCCATGGCGCTATCCAGATGGGAAATTAATACTATTCTAAGTCAAACAATAGGCTACTACTTTCAGATTTATCAGTTATTGGTAAAATAAATATAAAATTTTTGGCTTTTAGGAGATAGAAGAATGCTTCCAAGGTTGACTCTCCCCATAGGAGTTTTTAACTTTAATCATGAAATATTCTCATCTTTTGTTTCAATATATGTATTTTTTCTTATCGAATGTTTTTTTTTTTTTTGTAGTTCTTTATGTATTCATATGAAATTTAGAGAACAAAAATTGTTAGAAGCTTAATTTCCGGGATAACTAGCAGGTCTATAACTTTAGGAATGTCACGAAAAAAAAGATCATTTAATGAAAGACTGTCAAGTTGTACTACTAGTATATTGAATGAAATGAGTTAGATTTCATTATCCTGCAGTTTGAAATCAAAAGATAAGACGTTCAAATTTTGGAATTAGTTGTTTGACTCCACCAACCTCTAATAGGTACCTGAGATTGGTTTAAGAAAAGTAAAGGCGGTTGGTCTTTGTGTTGGCCACATGACACCTTCGCTAACTGTGGGCCACAGATATAGATGCCATAGTTTGCAAGTCTTAAAGTGGAACTTTACTTTTTTACTATTTAGCTTGTAAGATATCCACAGCTCTGCAAGCCATAAGCTTTGCTGTTCTGGAGATCATTAGGCTGATTTTATCTAAGCCAACAAAAATCAAACAATTTTTTTGTGATTTAAAAAAAACGTTATTTTTTCATTTAATGCAGTACAACAAGATTTAGCTGCTTATAAAAAAACTATTAAGTCTTCAGATAAATGGTTGTCTTACTATTTATACATTTAGCTTTCACTGTTCATGTTATGTTTCACTGTAGTGTGGTTAGCTTCCATATTACCAAAATATAGGCTAATAAGATTTTTCTTTTAGGACCTACTTAAAATATCTCAGTGAATGGACTATTTTCTTTAGTAGAGTAATAGCCTATATTTTTTTAGGGCAAGGCATTCGAAGGGACAAGCTTTAGGCATGCTAACATATCGTCTCGATCATAACTCAAATTAGTTAATCTATTTATAGGCCTATCATAGGATGTAGCTAGTTTATTGATGTCACCTTGATGTAGTCAGTTTATTGATGTCCTCTAGATGTAGTAAGTCGATTGACGATCTAGATGTTGGCACCATTTAGAATTCTAGATGTAATCTGTCATCAAATGTAGATCTAGCTTTTTGACATAACAACCAAAATGTAGTCTAATACCAAATCATCTAATTTTCTATTGACATCTACATCTAGCCTATATAATGCCTATATTGACATATCATCTATATATAGTCCGTTGACATATCTAGAGGTCTATAACTAGACCTATTAGTTTGGTATATTACTTATATATAATAATTAGACATATTATCTATATATAGAAATCGGACTTATTTCAATGATAAAATTATCTATATGTAGAAATCGGATTTCTCGCTAAGATCCAAATGATGTCATATCATCTAGACGCAGTAATTGGACACAACACCTAAATGTAATAAATATATCACATCGACACGTCTTCTACACTTTGTATATTCATATACCGGTATTATCAAGAAACACCTCAAAGACCTAAGATTCACATTTTTAGTTTAAAGAACTATGTTGTTAACATCCTCTAGGTTCTTTCTAAATTACAGAAGAAACATAAAGATCATCAAGAGATTATACACATATAGCATATTTTACATAAGCACTAATGAACTGCTTATAAGATTTTTTTAAAACATGGAAGACTATTGTGTTTGTCTGTTTTGGGCGCGAGCATGTGTAGTGTAGATTGCCAATATATGAATTAGCAACATTAGTTTTTAGTTCAATAATTTTTATGTTCAGAATTGCATATGCATTCGTTGTATGAATGACAGGATAATGAAAGGATATAGAAAAATAGTAACTCTTTTTTTTTTTAGACTTCAAGATCCACTCTTGCATTGTGTGGGGTTAAGCATTTCTGTTATCAAAAGTAAGATATAAACATAATTATTGGTAAGAGGTCTAGAGAATACATTGTAATAGATAATTGAAACTGAGGCTGTGATGATGAATATTTGGATGCAAACAAACTGGTTGCTATTAGATTATAAAGATGTTTGCCTTTTAGTTTGTTTCTTTACTTTTACTTAACTTTTCTTTACTTTAATATAAGTGACATCTTGTACATTTTCAAGAATGTCTTTTTAGTTTAATTCTCCGTTGTCCATTGCAGGAAAGGATATTAGGCTTAATGTTTTAACTACATCAAGAACATTTAAATTGGTGAAACATATGATACAGTTGAATAATTCGGCCACAACTCTACCTCACACCTGGGGCGCCGGATTCCCCTTTCATCTCCAGCAATCCACCGTTGTCGTATTGTTTTGACACCCAGGATAAACAAAAGGATGGCGTCCACAAATCTATCAATTCCATAGTGGGATTGTTTGCGTTGTAGGGAGTGGAACTGTACACGACAAGGTGGGACACATAGACTACGACAGCAGTAATAGATCAACACAAAGGTGGCTATAACTTGACCACCAAGTCGAGGGTTTCTCCCGTCCGTTCAACGTGTCCAAATAAAACAATATCAGCAAAGCCTTAGATGAAAATTTTATCAAATGTTGACGACTGACCATGACGAGAGGCCAAATAAAATAAATAAAATAAAATTTCAAATGTTGAAGACTGACCATGACGAGAGGCCAAATAAAATAAGCCCGGCCAAGCCTTAGATAAAACATATGTCAAATGTTATTATTATAGCATTTATATAGCGCTACTTTCATGCTTATGCACGCTTTTGGTCCAATCTCATTTGTGGACCAGTGGGGGGGGGGGGGGGGATATCTAGGAGCTGGTTTTCCGCGCTCAGTAAACAAAACTCTGCCCGAGTCGGGTGTCGAACCTCGAGCCCCCTTCTAGGTAGCCAAGCCAAGCGCACTTGGCCTCTCGACCACGCTTCCCACAATAACATGTTCAATTACCTAAGGCGACGAATGTTGACACAACCAGACAGCCTTATAATTACTAAACATACTAATACTAGGTGTTTAAAAAAAGCTAGAAAATATTAAAACTCCTTTTAAAAAAGCTTTTTAAAGGGAAAGAACTCCGCACTTCTAATAATATAGCTTATTAATGTAGATGCTATTTCCCCTATTCGATATTAAACAAAAAAAATTAATTGGTTAATTATTAAATTGATTCATGTTTTATTAACTGCTATAAATAATTGTGCAAAGTTTCTACTTGATCCGAGAATGGGTGTGGGAGAAATAACATGTTCAATTACCTAAGGGGACAAAACTCTACATATTTAGCAGTATATGTGAATACTGGCGTGTTATATTCTATTGTTAGTATCAAACAATATAATTAATTACCAGTAAATGATTGCCTAATTGTTGTTTTTTTATTGAATTATGTCTTGTCTATACCAATGAATCATAATTGTGCAAAGTTTTAACTAGATCCGAGAATGGGTGTGAAGAAATAACATGTACAAAACTTTTTACCAGACATACAGATAGACAGAGTTAGTTGATATAAGCTTCGTAAAAAAGAAAGATGTGAGTATTAATTGGGTACACCTAGATATGTAGGTTTTGCTAAGGATTACAGAACACAATATAATCACCCAGAAAACTAATTTGTTTATAAGCGCATAGAGGCATATAGGCCTATTTATAATAATTATATTTAATTTTAAAACATTTCTTTATTTAAAAAATATTTACATTTACATAGCTCGCGCGTGCACACATATGTCTTGGTTACGTCAGTCATTCTATAGATCTAAATGTTTTTTGTCATTTTGCAAGGATATGAATATCTCGTAGGCCTAGAACTTGGTTTCTTTCTGTATTCTTGTTGCTATTTTAAGGTTATAAACACACTCATAGGCCTACTTATTTTAAAGCAATCAATTAAGAAGATCTTTATATACTGAACAATGTGGTTCACATATATTTGTATTTCTACGCAGAGTGAGCCGAACCCAACTAGTAGGACAATATGGCTTCCAACTAGACTTGAGTTACTGACTCCGATAATCTTTCTTCGTTACAAGCGATTCAATCGGCGTATCCATTGTGTTATATGGAAGTGTTAATTTTTAATTTCAACGACCCCATTACACTAGTTGACATAGCCAGTATACAACAATCTTTATTCTTCTTTCAAAGAATTACGTGTGCACACTGGCCACTGGCATTAGTTAGATCTAGTTCTACTTGGTGGTTATTCAAATAGACTGCACATCTTGGCGAGTTGTTTTCAAGTATTGTTATTGCTTACTGTCCAAACAGTAGAGTACTATTGCGCGCGAAAAGCCAAGGTTTTTGTACAACTTAAAACAAACATTAACAGAGATTATAATTAGTGGTAGATCTAGTTGGTGCTCATTCAAATGGACAGCACATTTTGGCAAGTTTTTGTTTCTGTTATTGCTCGTACGCTTCGTGTGCTTCAAAGTTATCTGACAACTTGGTCAGATTGAGAGAACAAATATTTAAAATCCCATTTCATGATGTTTTGCAACGAGCGAAGTTGTATCTTCTAAAATCGAACCGTTTTGTTTTTAAACATAAATACGTAGACCTTTTTTTTCCTCACAAAAAAACAACAACCCCATTTAATACCAATTTACAATTAACAGTATCACACAGGGGAGTGGCCACATTAAGTAAGTGTGGTGACAAATGTATATATGGTTGATTGTTTTTACTTCACAGCTTCTATTATTCGTGCTAAAAATATAATCACCAACTTTTTTACCTGCATTTCTAACCAAACAAATGACTGGACCCCTCGTGTGCCGCCTCTTGATTTGTCAATGTTTCTTTCTTTTTAAAATCTCCTCAATACTTCCCCATCCCCATTATTGGTAATGTTCTGGTTTCCCGACTCTCCACCCTATGACGCCGAATCTTCATTTTAAAAGTCTCGGGAGGGGGCGGCAGTATGATAAGGTTGTACAAGTAAATTGTACTAGGTAAATAGGACTGTCGCGTCGACGGACTTATCGCTAACGGATCAAATGATCAGAAGTTGTCGTCTCCCTGGGGGCTAGGAAGGACTTGACGGTCCAGTTCTCGCCCAATTTAGCTTCAATATTGCCGTAATGAAGTGGCATCGAGTGTGTCACACCATGAGTGGCGTATAAGGAGCGCTCGTAAGTGTTTTTTTTCCCCATTATTTGCGGTGTCGAAAAAAAAAAAGAATGATCACTGCGAGAAGAGAGATGATAAGCTCTTTCACCGTTTAATCCTACACTTACCAATGTGATGTCGTTTTTATGATTCGTCAAGTGTTTTTTTGTTTTGTTTTGTTTTTGATAGGTACAACTTTGAGCATTGGTACTAACTTGGCATGGCGTTATTGACGACTCACGTACTTATGGTTCAACTTGGGCACAGAGCGTTGATATTGATGGGACTCAAGATAATCTACATAATACAAAAAATTCAATCCCCTGATGATAAGTAAAATATAGCATATGCTTTTTTTTTTAAAAAAAGACAAAACCTCCTTTTTTAACGATTATTTTTCTATTAACATCTAATGAATGTTGGAGTTTAAAAAATATACAAACATTTATTTACCTGCCCCATTCCCCCTCCCCTCTAGAAAGAATC
This sequence comes from Biomphalaria pfeifferi, assembly GCA_030265305.1. NCBI lineage: Eukaryota > Metazoa > Mollusca > Gastropoda > Planorbidae > Biomphalaria > Biomphalaria pfeifferi. The sequence continues at coordinate 169,828 of JASAOG010000173.1, read as the reverse complement.
CTGGTTAAGCGAATGACCAGCGAATTTATAATATTCCAATTATTTATTGTACCTAATAAAAAATGTATGAATTTAAAAAATCCCAATTATTTAATTAATTATTGGTAATTAATTATTTCGTTTGATATCAAATAAGGAAAGTAACTTCTACATTATTGATAGATATAGTTGTAAATGAGAAGTTCTTCCCTATTATATAATCTTTTCTTTTTTTTTTTTTTTTGTATTTTGCTTGTTTTAGAATACTGAGATACTAGTGTTGTGTATCCTCGTTAGCTACTGAATTATATCCTGGAAACATCACTCATATGATTGCCATCAATTTTATGACGATCTTTCGAAATTCGGTATCAATAGGGAAAGGAGCAAATTTGGTCTGATAAGATTGCATAAAATTAATATAAAGAGAGAAAAAAAAGCATAAAGTGTGTACTTTTATCTCTACATTAGCCTAGACTTCTGGGTTCCGAATCACCTACAACAACTTTTTTTTACCCACTTATGATTTTAAGTGATTTCCCCCTACGTAGATTAATCATGAATTAAGGTAAAAGTAAAGTTTCCTTTCAGCCTTGCAATCTATAACACAGATGATGCAAGCATCTGCTTCTTTGGTCCACGATTTACGAAGATGCCATGTGGCCAGCTCAGCGATCAAATGCCTTTACTTTTCCCTAAATAATGTCAGCTACCCATTAGAACTAGGTGGACTCAGAGGCGCCCTAAAAATTTCGAAATAAATTCCTAGTTTTCACCAAGATTCGAGCCCGGAACCCCTCGGTTCGGGAGCCAAGCTCTTTACCACGCAGCCACCAAGCCTCATTAATAATGAATCCTACAGGTACTACCATTCTTCCATTTTCTTGCTTCTTTTTCTGATTATACTCAATTACATCTTATTTATTTAGATATTTACCTACGTTTGCTAATAATTTGTTTTATATTTCTGTGCTGGGTGAAATAGATTTGCTATTCTGATGAGTTAATTCCTTTTGCCTTTTTAAAAAAATCAAGTACTAACTATTTTTTTAAAAACTATCTTAGTAGATTCATGTGCATTGATGACTTGATTTTTTTTTTCAATCTTTGATTGCTATTAAATATTTCAAAATGCTGATATGATGATACTACGTTTAACATATTATTCAATGTTAATAGGCCTACCTGTATTTTTGTGTGTGACCGTTTTATCCTCTCAATTTTTTTTCTTCCTCTATTTGGTTAGATTTTTTTTTTCAAAGTGATCAATAATAAGATTAAAATTTTGTTTATGATTTTCTTTGATTTCTTTGAATACAGTTTTATTGTGTGTGTTTTGTTTATTTAGTAAGAAAATGTCAGTAGGATATAATTCATCCCAATTCTAGTGATATCTAGGGAATTTTAGTATATCATTTTACCTTTTCAAATTGGTTTATCACATACATTTATTATTATTTATCTAATTCCTTGTCCCACCAAAATTTCAAATAAATAACTCAGCAATATAGATTTTATATCTACCAACTACATTAAATGAGAGCACGGTGGCTGAGCAGTAAAGAGGTTGGCTTATAAACCGGGGAACCAGTGTTCGAATCCTAATGAAGACTGGGAGCTTTGGGCACTTATCAAACCACCCAGCTCTAATGGGTGCCTGGCATTAGTTAGGAAACAGCAAAGGCAGTTGGTCGTTGTGCTGGCCACATGAAACCCTCATTAACAGTGGGCCGTGGGACTTAGACACTTATATCATCTGCCCTAAAGAAAGCAAGGTCTGAAAAGGGAACTTTAATCTGCATTAAATACTACCATTTAATAACATTATTTTAAGAATAAGTTTTATTTAAAATAACAAACATTATATTCCATAACATGAACACACAAGTATGCTCTACACAAGGTTTCAGACTTGGAAAATCATGTCACGAAATAAGAAAGGATTTACATTTTAAAATACATTTACAAAGCAGCACACATGTTCTACTATTATTACCATATTTGTTTCATAAAGACATTATTTAAATTAGTAACTAGGTAGTACATTCCAATGGACATATGCATTTGTCCTCACAGAAATTGTATATTTATCCATGGAAAATTATAGTTTCAATTTTTCCATTTATAATTTTAATTAGGCCTAATATTCAAATATTTGAATACAAATGAAAAATCATTTAGATCTAGTAAGTATATTTATATATGTCCAAAATTTAAAAAAAACAGGCTACATATAGAAATATTTGTTTTTGTGTGTTGATCTGTTTAATTTTTCCATTTATAATTTTAATTAATAATCAAATATTTTAATACAAATGAAAAATCATTTAGATCTAGTAAATATATTTATTCATGTCCAAAATATAAAAAAAAAGGCTACATATAGAAATATTTGTTTTTGTGTGTTGATCTGATTTGCTTTGCAATTTTTCATTTTGGATCTTTGGAGCGATTAGTTAGACACTTTATATCAATAATAATCTGAGAGGGTCGAGGTAAAAATGTTAAATGTTTAAACATAAAAATATGAAATTGATTAAAAAAAAACAACTAGTTTTCTTACAGTTCGCTCTTTACTATTAACAATTTATGGATTAAACAAAGCATACTTTTAATTATAAAATTTAAAAAATATGGAACTCCTGCACCCCCGTGTTACACGAATATTTCTAGCTCAAAGTAGTTTATAGGCCTACACAAAAAAAGCTAAATATAAATGTGATGATGCTAAATCTAGATTACTTGCATTAAATTTGTTTCAAAAGTCAAAAAGCAATATAGCGATATTTTTTACCTATAAACAATGCCAAATGATTATTACTGTACAACACAACACATAAAGCCTACATCTACAATGTAATCTAAATTATTTCATATGCCAATGACACATACGCAAAACTTTTTAAATCATTTTATTTTTTTTAATCCGTAATTATTAAATCAATGTAAACAACAAAAAGTTTTTTTTTAATTTCATAATTTGAGCTAATTAAGTATCACGTGAATAATCAGTAAATCATGTAAGCATTTTTCTATCTCATTATACCCATATATTTACATATATACATATATTCTCAATAACCCATATATTCTCAATATCTTATACATCTAACAATTGCTATGGTAATAATTGTTATACTTGTTAATACTATTAATTTCCCATCTGGACAGCGCCATGGGCTATTTAATTGTATGTCTATTCAAATGTCAGAAATGTTTACACAAGACTCGCTTTGTGAATGATAAGAAATCATGGCATAAAACAATTCAAAGGGCACTATCAAAACAAACTTCTTTTGAATGATTTTTCCAATTTGGCTGAATCAGGAGCGCATCAGACCATATTCGTAGCCATTGAGTGGTCAAGATAGGATAGGCTACCATGTTGGCTATTGTTACTGGAAGGTCGCGTCGTCCACCCGGGGCTTAGTTTGTCACTTGTCACGAGTCGGTTTGGTCCCGCCCTTCCCTTTGTCTCTTTGTTGTTGGCGTCCATCATCCTATCGGTCAGTAGCGCTTCAAGGGCAGGGGTGGACTTTGGAGAAGACGCTATAAAGATCCCAGAAAAGTTTAATCCTGTCATCAATCTCAATAATCTTGAGGCGCTCACTTCAATCTTTCATTTCACAGCAGTTTTTCTAAAGTTCTTCATCGAATCAGTTGAATCTATTGTGACTCTTGACTTAGCGGAATTGTGTTCAATTGTGTTTCAAGCTAACTAAGTGTGATTCTTAACCTGCAGTGGATTAAGTTAAACAAGTGTTCATTGTGCATATTCAAAAGGAGAAAATGAAAATTGTTTGCGAAAATTCCGTTGGATGCTCTCCATCAAAGTCTGCTACAGACAAGAAAGGTGCTGGAGATCACAACCAGGTCGTCGCTGACCTTCCCCTCGATGTAAGTAGCCTCCATACTCATTTTTAATAATTATAGGCCACTTGTTTTATGTAGCCTAACCTAGATAAAAACATCTTTTTGTATGAATAGGCTTATGCACTTCTTTAATAAGAAGTTTATAATCACATGTGTAGTCTTGACTGCTTAATCTCTTCTTATTGTACGTACGCTCACCATTCTATTGAATAACAAAGTATCTCTACTGGTCATTATCAATAAATTCATTGTATATTATAGGCCTAATATCGGTAAATAAAGTTTATTTATAGACCTAGATAGGCTTATCATTTCTTATTAAATTTAAATTAAAAAAAGATGATAAAACAAGCCTTAGTTCTTGTCATTTTTCATTCTTTTTAGGACTATATTTCTTTTTTTTTATCTGGTAAATTTTAATTGCAAATTTTCTATTTAAATGCACACATTACCAAAAAAGATTAGACCATTAGGTCTATGTTGTCTTTTCCTATTAAGAATTTCTACACTTACTAATTTTTCCATTATTAATTTACATAAATAATCAGATATTTACATAAAAGGAAAAATCACTTAGATTTAGATGTAGTAAATATATTTATTTATGTATGAAATGAAAAAGAAAACACCTCGTTTATGCAATTTCCATCTCAACATAAAGTGCATTGAGTGTCAATGCACAGTCTCCATATAGATCTCAAAGCACTTCGTTTACAATTGCCTAAATAGGCCTATAGCTAAGAAGGACATAGATCTATAATGTGAAAATATCACTAAAGTTATAGCCTAATGTGAACAATTAAGGCTCTAAAACTCGTAGCCACCGAAGGATAAACGCGAACTATACTTTATTTACTACAATGTGTAAATTTAAATAATAGATATAATCAAATATAACACATGATACTAACAGGACAGGGTGTACAAGTACCCGGTACTTCGTTGCTTTATTCACATAAGTGACATACTTTTGGATTTATTACTATTGAATATACATCCAATTTATATTAAAACTTGAAAGAGAATAGAGGCTTCAACTAAAATACTCATAGTCTTCGCTTACTAAAAATCCGACCAATGATACTTAGGACCTATGGTCATTGAGAAATTTCGTTTTAATATTAACATAGCATTTCCCCACCTTCTATACATAAAACACTGAACCATAATCAGACATTTTACACAAAACTAATAGCGTCTTTTCGCTTTCGGCGCCGCTAAAAAAATGAACCATAATCTTCAAATACAAAAACAAAATTTAATAAAAATACTCTGAAAGACACAAAAATAAAGGCACATTCCTCGTCCCATATGCTAGGACAAATTTATACCAATACTCCTTCTTCCCTAGTGCTATTAGAGCATGGAATGGTTTGCCTGAGCTAGCCAGGAAAACCAGTGACTTGGCAGAATTTAAGTCATTGGTTAATATGCATGACGCGTAGGACGTAATCATCTTCTTTTTTGAAGTAACGTCTGTATTATATAAGATAAGATAAGAAGGGGAATTAACATAAACAAATTTCTTTCGATTTTGTAAATTATTTATTTTTCGATATACTTGTCTTATTTTATGCGCCTTGGCCCTTCATCAGATGTCTGGCTCATGGAAAGAGTAAAAAACCTTAACACTTAGAAAGTTAGTTTTTCCAATTCTGTAGATCTATTATTTATTTAGTTAGTAGAAACATTCTTGTGATTTCTTTTGTTTAGGATTCTTCTAAGGCTCAGACGCCCAGAGAGACGGTAAAACCAGGCAAGAAACTAGATCTACCAGCCAATTCTCGCAGGTTGGTGCACTCGCAATTAATATGATTTTTCATTCTTTAAACTATTGTCAAAAATTGTTATACCCGTCACCTTAGAATAATACTGGGCTTCATAGGATCATATCTGTTAAACCTTATTAAATAGAAAAAAATCGAAAAAAAAAATTATACGATATTAAAAATAGAATATTGTTATAGTTATTATTATTTTACGAAAAATAAATTTCACTGTTTGCTTGCTCTCCACTATCAGAAAATAAACATGCTCTACTTATTCCTCTTAGATCGTGATATTCATTTCTAGGTAAAAAAAACAACAACAACAAAAAAAAAAAAATTGGTGCCATGCCCTTAGCCAGAGGCTAAGACCAAACGGATTATTATAAGATCTAGATCATCTAGTAATCTTTAAGATGAAGATTAGGCTTAGTGATATGAGTGAAGTTGGTCGGTTTAATTAGTTTAAAAGATTTCTAGGCCCTACTATTAATTTTTATTATTATTAAATTAAAGTATTTATAGGCCTACTTTTTTATTTATTTTAATTTAATAGTAAGACTAAGTCCTAAGTTATAGGATTATACACTATAGGTCTACTGTCACGGTCTTGACTAGTCCTAGTAGGACTTAAACTGAGTAACTGAACTCACTGAGAGTGAGACTGAGTAACTTCTAAGTCTTCTTGGATGTCTTAGACTTAGTCAACTTATTAATTTAATAGCATAACTTGACTAACATTGACTAAATCTAAAGCCTTAGCTTAGTTGATCAAGACCTAGATTTAGGTTTAGTTAGTACCAGAGATGTATATTATATATTTGTCTAGTGCTCTAGAGATTTGATTTGATTTGTCGTGAGCAACATATTTATAATTTATCGATCTATCTGGTGTATTTTAATCTAGATCTAGAGTGCAGATTTAATAAAGTATTATCTAGGAAAATCGCTATATTATTATTTTTCAAACATTTCAACAGAGAGGTTTCTCAAAAGAAACAGAGAAAAAATAGAGGTACTAAAGGTGCAGTCAAAGAGGTGGATAAACAGTTGGATGTCACAGATGCAAAACCATCTCAAGATACAAAAGGTGAAATGAGGATCCTTAGTTTTATTATGATTTCATTCTGAGATATGTCGTAAATAGTTTCTCTTATAGACCGCATGTTAAGTAGTTAAATTTAAAAGAAAAACAACTTAATTACTACAAGGGTTAATTATGTCAACACTAATTTCTTTTTTTCTTATCTAAAGTTACCTAGTAAATTTAAATATGTAATTTTTTAATATTATAGATGCCACTAACGCCAAAAAAGAGGAACCAGCCCATTATGAGTATGAATACTTTGACTACCGTGTGGTAAGTCTTTGTGGCTTATTACACTTAACTATTCGTTATTGCTGTGGAATTTGTCTGGTAGATTTTACTAATTGACGTCATGTGACAAAAGTAAACACCATCTGAATAATGTGTGCATTAGCAAACATCTCATGATAATTGGAGTGAGGTGGTAAAGGAACAGGATGTCTCTGATTCCTATCAACTACAATGGGTACCTGGTACTGGTTAGGGAAAGTAAAGGCATTTGATCATTTTACTTGTCACATTACACCCTTGTTAACCATAGAAACAGAAGGTCTATTTTATTGTCAGCCCCATGGGTCACTGGGTCTGATAGGAAAACTTTACTTGTACTTTATTCATGTATATAGTCTATAGGAACTTTTTTATTTTTTTATCCAGTATCTCGCGGAATCAGATGAGGGGTATACTGAAGTTGTTAGGAAGCACAAGCCAAGACGTAGTGTATCATCTCTGGATAAAACCTCATCAAACAAAGATAGCTCTTCCTCCACTGACACAGAAAAAAGAAAAAAGGAATCCAGTCGGTCCAAAGGCAAATCTTCTGCCACTAACACTGATGTTAAGAAAAAGGAAAATTCTCTTGATAAAACACCCCAGAACAAAGGCAAGTCTTCAACTGCTAACCCTGGCAATATGAAAAAGGAAAGGACCAGTACTAAAGAAACTGCTAGAAAGTAAGTAACTCTTCTAAACATTTATATAAGTATTAATATTGTGAAAGGAATATTGTCGAGTGCTAAACATTTAGGAACATGTTTTAGAAATCTATTTACATGCACTTTTATGTCATTCATAGTTCAAAAAGATCTACTGCACCAGTAGCAAGATCAAAAGCTCAGAGCCACACAGCAAGCACCAGGATGACTAACTTATCACCTTGCAGGTGCCTACTTTTTTTTTTCTTCTATGTTCAACCTTTAAAGCTTACCCAAACAGTTTTATTTTATTCTAGATGCTAATGAAAATATTAAAATAACAAGCTTAATACTTTTATTGTTTTTTTAGTACTTAAGTTTACTTTTTAACTCCTTTAGGCTCTCTGCCAAGAATCCTAATGTTGAAAAACATCAGCTGTCTGACCAAAGTAATAGCTCACATTCTGTCCCAAGCAGTACAGCAAGTAGACCAACTGTCCCTAGTGTTTCAAAACCTTTTTTAAAAGGTATCACAAAGAGTTTCTCAAGTGTAGTTGCTGGTACTAATGCCTCAACCACCACCACCAGATCACGCACTATATGGAATAGTAGTATTGGCAACATTTCAGCAAAGAAAATAACTTCAGTGTCAGGCTCAGGTTGGGTAAAAAATTCAACCCAGAAGCCTTCCCAGCAGTCATCATGAGGTGTTGTAAAACTGTCAAACCAGTCTCAGCCAGACAAAAAACAACCAGAGAAAAACCAAGAGATGTACGGCAGACCTTTTGATGAAACGGCTACCTATGAAAATATTTTGCAGGAGTCGATTGATCTAATCCTCCATGCCAACTCATTAGAAAAAAGCACATCATCTGCATCAAGTGTAGATTTGTTAACAAATTCAAGCCATGCTTCCTCCATTGAGTCACTCTTTGGGGTCAATGATGATGCTTCATCTCATTCTGATCTAGAGAAAAAGCAAGATCTAGTCAGCAGCACTTCAGATGAAAGAGCTAGCTCCGAAGACAGTGATGATGAATTGACAAGCCTCCAGCCTCATTCCAACTCACCAGAAAAAAGCACCTCTTCTGAGTCTAGTGTAGATTTGTTAACAAATTCTAGCCATGCATTCTCCATTCAGTCACTCTTAGGTTTCAATAATGAATCTTCAACTCAGTCTAATCTAGAGAAAAAGCAAGAACTAGTCAGCAGCTCTTCAGATGAAGGAGCTATCTCTGAAGACAGTGATATTGGATGCATAATGTCACCAAACAATTCCTCTCAACCAGATGTGAACTGTCATGTGATGAATGCATACACTGATGTTGCTTGGCATAATTTTGTCAACCAAACAGAAGCTTTCTTCCAATCTCTACAATCTGAATTTTATAGACAAAAATCAACATATCCAGAGTTTGAGATAGAACAAGAGTTGGTGAGCAGCTTTTCAGATGAAAGAGCTACATCCGAAGACTGTGATGCTGAATGTACAGGTCTGGAAGCGATTGGACCAATTGATTTGAGTCTCAGGCCACAGTACGGATCCACTGCTTCAGAACAATTATGTAATCATAGTTTACAAGACTCCCTGATAAAGTCCCCAAACAATAATTTGGTGGTCTCTCTGCCTAATGAGATGACCTCTCCAGTGATGAATGTTGACGTCAATGATGCTTGGGATGCTTTTGTAAACCAAACACAAGCTTTCTACCAAACTGATGATGGCCTACAATCAACCCATCCTAAGCTTGAGAAAAATCAAAATGAAAGAGTTATCTATGAAGATAGTGGTGTTGCATGGACAAGTCAGGGAGCAATGACATCATTTGACATGAGCCACAAGCCACATTCCACCTGTTCAGATCAATTAGATATGCTATGTATATCTATACAAGACAACCTTTTAATGTCACCAAACAATCCCTTGGCCAGCTCTCTACCAGATGAGATGACCTCTCCAGTGATAAATGCTGACATTGCTTACACTACGAGGTTCTTTGAAAACCTGCTTCATCCACAAGATTTTTGTCGCACACCTGGTAAAAATAGAAACACTACCATGACTGACAACAGTACAGAAGAAAAAGGATTTGGTAACCCATTCCACATTCCAGCCTTTGACTCTCCATTTCCTTATAGTGACAGAGTGTGGAAAAATTCATTGAATCAGGTAAAATCATTATTTTTTTCTTAAAATATATGTTTCTTACCAAATATTTTTCAGGGTGAACAAATTTACTTAAATATTTATGCATATATACCTACTTGAAGACTTAAATATTCTTAAAGTTTTACTTTAAAAAAGAATTGTTCTTGCTTATTTGCAATAGATATTTTTTACCAGATCTAATTTGATTGTGTGATTGAATTTTAAAATTTACTTTACAGAATACTCTGGCCAGCAGTGTTGGACAGTCAGACATTTGCCTTAAGTAAGTTTTGCATATTTTTACATATTATTATAAATTACTTTTCAAATTATTACCTTGATGCTTGATCTAGTATTACTAGTAATTAAACTTTTTAAAAATTACATTAAATCATATCAGGATTGATCATTATCAATCAAAAAGTAAAAAAAAAAGTATTTTTATAATTGTAAATTACAGTAGATTTTGTGTACAAATTATCTCTATAAAATAAACAAATTTAACTTTAAACCAAGCAATAGTTAAAATAGTCTAGATAGCTGCCAAGTTGAGTGGTATTTGTATAATTGGAATTAGGTCTTAACATTTTCACACATTGGTGGTGCAGCACTTTTTCTTAGTTGTCTTGCTGATAATTACTGAGTGGATCAAAAGGCAAAACATTATCCATACATTTTTTCTTGTGGTTTAGCCATTCCATTGTTTTTGAAAGTCTTCAGCAGGAGCTTGAAGATGAAAAAGATTTGCGCCAGGCTGTTGAGGTTAGTTGTGTTGTTATTTTAAGAACATGTTACTTCTCTGTGATGTTCTTCTCATGGAAATACTTTGTGCACTTACATGTAGCCATGTTTGACCTTTGTGTTAATGTTTGGTTCACTATATGTCCACAGAGAGAGGGTTTGACATCACTTAAAGTGGAAAGAACAATATGGCTTGAAAAGCTGAAAAATGTTGCACTGAATAATATTAAGAATCTTGAGGAGTTAGTTATAAGGTACTTATAATGTTATGTTGAGGAGTTAGTTATAAGGTACTTATAATGTTATGTTGAGAAGTTAGTTAATGTTATGTTATCTACCCTTCCTCCCTTTCAATGTTCTCCAGTTCAATTAGTTTACATGTCATTGAGGGAATGCTCTCCACTCATGCTGGTAATGACTGCACCCCAAGGCCACACTTGTACTGTAGGCCTACTTATCATGCTAATCTTGGCTGGGTTTAGAAAAAACATTTTCTAGTGCGCTAGGTCTGAACAGAGACAAATTATACCAACATAATGAATTGGACCGTAACGCCCTGAGCATGAAAACAATTAAAATAAGATTAAATAAATAGCTTGCATGCCTAATGAAGTAAAAGTATGTTTTTTTAATTATTGATTAAATTTTGTTATGTTTTAGTGCTGGACAGAAAGATGACCGTTATGGTTACTCTCAACTGAAACAGAAAATAAGAGACTGGACTCTGCACTTGGAATTTTGTGACCAAGGTTTAATTGAGGTAAATATAATTTGTTGTTGGTTCTGATTTCTTTGAGAGTTTTTGGATGGTAAATTAAAAATTACATTGATAATAAATAAATTGTCTTTATAATCCTTACAGAATATGATATATTTAATATATATTATAATATTCCAATATTTATAGTAATTATTATTCAAAGAAATATGAAATAAAATTTGTGTGCCAAATAATTTGTGAACTTAAAAAAAAAAAGCAATTAATTATCAGAGAAAGTTAATGTAACTTAAAACACTTCAATACTTCAATATATTGGTAATAAATTGTAAGTTTTTTATTTGTTTAGGCTACACAAGGGGGACTACAGATGACAACTTTAGAAAAATTAATGGACAGCCTTCAGGTATCTTCAGCACCAATCAGTATTGTTAAAGAATTTCCAATTAGTCCAGTATTACTTGAGAGGTACGAATGCACCATTAGGGCCATACAAAGGTCCTTCCCTGGTTACCCAAGGTGAGTCTTTCACTGTAATGGTACTTATTGGTTGGTTAAATTTATTTACTGAAATATTTCATATTTCTAGTTATAACTGTTAGGAATTTGGTCTTTTTAAAATAGAAAGAAACAAGTGCCAAAACTTTGTTCACTGCTCCATATTTGAAAGTGAACTGATTGATTCTGTCATTCATTTGATGTTTATGTATTCACTAAACTTTCAATGTTCACATTTGACAAATAGCTATTTTCAACTTCTCTGCTGATGATAATAACCATCATTTAGGATTTAATGTTTCTTTTAAAATTGTTGTCCTAATTATGAATGCCCCATCCACTTTTCCAATATTGAAAAATGTTATTAAAAAAACATATTCATAGATCATTTATATTTCCTTTCAGGAGATCCATCATTACAAAACTTGAAGTTTTGAAAGCACTCTCTGGTGGAACACTGAATATGTTCAGCAACTATCACCTCATCAAAGCCATAACAAATTCAATAATTCAGGACAGGGTGCAACAGGTAGGTACAAACTTGTAATTTTGTTAATCAAAAACTATAGGATAGACAGATGTTTCCAATCATCTATTATTGGTGTGTCCATTCTATATTGTAATGTAAGTTGGTACCCTGTTCCCATCATGAGGCACAAAAGCATAAGCAGTCAGGCATTCATTACTTTTTTAATTCTCTTTCTAAACATAGCTTTTTTTTTTTGGGTGGGGGGGGGGGGGGGGGGAATTATATTTAGATTTATCAAGAAAAAAAGTGCAATAATAAATAAAAATATAACTATTGACTATTATTGCAATGTGTGTTGATTCTCTTAGTCCTTTGTTTTATTTTATATTAAAAGACTGCCTGGTTTGGAAATTCACAATGAAGTCTACACTTTATTCCATATAAGAAAATCTACACTATGAATGAGCTCTTCTTATAGAAAGTTTTTTCCTTTTTATAAAAAAAGTTGTATCTTTTCATTGCAAGCAACAGTCTTAGAACTCTGTCAGCCCATTCTTTGGGAGAAACATTTCAGCTCTTGATTTTCTTGTACTATTTCTTTTATAATTTTTTTTTTTGGCTGTCGAGTGCTTACCTTTTGTGATCATTATTCCTCAGGAAAACCTAGCTTCTAACTACCTTGCTTTGTGCAGAAGAGTTTACTATACTGCCCCAGGACCAAGATATAGTTGTTTAACTTCCAGTAAAAGAAGATATAGGACAGCCAGTCGCAGAGGTAGCCAGAAGTCATCAGGTCAGAAAGATGAACAAGGTCCAAGTCGAAAAGGTTGCCACAGGACAACAGGTCAGAAAGATGAACGAGGCCAAAGTAAAAATGTTGGCCAAAGTAGATCAAGTAAAAGAGCTAGAAGAGTCAGAGTGTTTTTGTTATAATCTATCTATTGGTGTGATGAAACCATCACAATTGATCAGTTGGATATAAATTGTGTGTAATGTTTTTTGTGTCTTTCTACTGAGACTTATTCTTACTATGATGAATCATTAGTTTTAATTTTAAATTTATTTATTTTGGTATTGAGGCCAATTATCACTTGCTATCTCTTGTACTCTTTCCCCCTAAACAAAATATACCTTTTTTTTATGCTAAATTTCCCACAATTTTTTTTTTTTGGCCTCTAATAGCTCTATTTCTGCTTCAGCTGTTTAAATTATTGTGGATTTAAGATCAGTTATGCCAGCTTTTTGTTTATATTTGGTTCTCAGTGATTTCCCTTAAGTCCAGAAACTGATCTGGAAGTTTATTGACTTGTTCTGTCATTTTCACAGTTTTTCTATCACACTATTAGTATTTGTTTCTTTGTATTTGTATCTTATTCTTTGGCTCATTGAAACAATTATTGATTTTATAATAGCACAGCATATCTGCAAAAAAAAATAATTAATTCAAGTGTTATTAGGATTTTTGGCATCATTTTGTTGCATTCCAGCTAATTGCAAGATCTCCCAACATTTATTTACATGCTTCAAAGCTAGATTTTTGTGTCTTTTAATAGTTTTGTAACATTTTTTAATTTGCTTTGAACATCAGTATCTATTGATAGAATAAATCCTTAAATTTATCACTTGATGTAAATTCATTGACTTTAAATAGATTTTACTCTTCATATGATTGAATTCCTTTTGTGTTTTTTTAAAGCAATTATTTTTCCTAAAATTTCTCTCATTTAACTCTTTTGTGCATTGATGATTTTTCCATGTTCTCTTTTCATATTTGATTTCTGTTAAATATTTTACATGTTTATTTTTTATGTTGATGTGGTGATATGAATTTATTTAAACACATTTTTTTATTTCTATATCTGTGTTTCATCTGTGAACTTTGAAAAAAGATAAATATTAAATTATGAAATCTTTTCAAAGATAGTTGCTATCTTTTTGGTTTTTGTAACACTAAGTGATCAATAAAAAAATTAAACTTTTGATATGGTTTTCTTCAATTTATATGATAACTGTTTGTGTGTGTGTGCCACTTTTTTGTAGATGTGATGAAACATGCCAGTACTTCCAGTACTTAGAATTCTAGTATATCACTAAAACTATTTAAATGAGTTTATCACAATAAAAAAAAAAATCATTACTTGTTGATAGTGATAATCCACATATTATTATCACCATAATTTTAAGTGACTCAGCATTATAGATATCAAAACATTGTACATTAAACAATACCATTTGCTTGAAAAAATAATTATTTAGATTTTTAAAATATTTTTAGGATATATATGTATGTAGGAATAAAAGATCATTTAGATTAGGAGTAAAAAGGAATTGTATTCACTAACATTATACAAGTATTTTTCTTAAATTTACATGAGATTTTAGACCATTGACACTCACTTCCAAGTGACAAGAATTGAAGAACATTTAGCTCTTCCAAATCGACACTAACAGCTGGGAAAAAGTGGCAATGGAAAACTTCACATTGAGAGCAAGCATAAAGGCAGGGCTACAGATGTCAGATGCCATACACAACACTAACAGAAAGAAGGGTAAAAGTGCAACAGCCCCTTCTGATTACAGCTGCCCAACCTGCGATCGCAGCTGTGTATCAAGGATTGGTATCTTTTGTCAAACAAGAAGTTGCAAAGGGAAAACTAAATCTCACGAGATGTAAAATACAACAATAAATTATATGCAATATATAACACACACATATATATATATATACAGAGCAGTATCAATACTGTTTTATTAAATAACAAATTTCATTAATAAAGACTTATTTTACTGTTTAAATATTATTGTTATTAACTAGTTAAAATTTAATATCCGTTTAAACCGGTTATATTTAAAAAAAATATTGTTTTAAAAAACAACAAGGCACAATTATAATGCAATCTAGCAACATACTTTTGTCCTCATAGAAATTATGTATTAGGCCTCTTAAAACCATAATTTCAATTTTTACAAAACCCCCAAAATTCTATTAAAGACAAACAATGACTGTGAAGAATGTCGAAAGAAAATTGACAGATCTTGTGTGGTGCCCCAGCAGACCAATGGACAGGTGAAGGTGAAGCTAAGTGTGAACCAGGCCAAACTGATGTCTTATAATGAATATCTAATTGATCTAATCATTTTGAAAAGGGCCAATCTCTTATTCCTAAAAAAAAAACAACTTTTTCTTTAAAAAAAAAAAACAATTTTTTTTTTTTTAAGTGTTCTGTATGGATGAAACAGCGCTACAGTTCACGCGATAATATGAAACACTGTTAATTAATCGTTGTTTTAAATTATGTCCAACTTATATGCATACAAAATAGATTTTTTTCTGTGTAAAAAATTAAACATTTTTGTGTAAATATAGTACTTAGTACAGGGGCGTAGCTTGGGATTTGGGAGCCCGGGGTATTGACCTCTTCGGGGGCCCCTTGCATTGTAACATTCGACATCATGACATGAGATAATGTACTTAATAAATGTATAACCCTACATTCAAATTGTTACAGAATATCAGTAAAATTAATCATTACAACTCTTTTAATGAATAATACCTTTGTTTATTGGCGAAATAATGCACAAGTGTCAAATCTCAATTCATATCGCTTCACGTCGTGCTTTCTGTGTAGCAAAGGCATTTATAGCATTATCTTCATCAGTATTGTCTAGTATTTGTGACTCCAATGACATTAAAGCCATGCTAAGCCTTTTTTGAGTCATTGTGCTCCTGAGATAGTTTTTGATTAACTTGAGCTTTGAGAATGATCTCTCACATGACGCAATGGAAGTTATTCTAACGGATGTTGCAAGGTTTGAGCTCACATCATTACCATATGAAGCCAGCTTCCTCAATATGTCAATTGGTGATTGTAGCACTGGTTTGTTGATGAAAAGTGCTCGTGCATCCATGACATCTTTTTGAACACGCGATTTTCCTGCATTTCACCAAACAGGAAAAAGGAAGACAGTTTTTCATCAGCGTGTCCATAGACTCCAAGAGGTGTCTTGGTTGAAGAAGAAAACCCAAAGGTGTCCATACATTTTTCCAGCCTTTGGAATCTGTCCTTCATCTCCAAATGAATTCTGTCCAACACTTCTGTCGCAACACATTTGAATTACAGTTCTATTGGCAGTACTACATGAGAACTCAATCCCCCATCAAGTCTTTCCTTTCTTCTGGTTGTTTTGATTACAGGAAATCCGTAGCATTCACTATCTTGTTTTGTTCTTTCGATGGATTGGGTGATCAGTTTCGTCCGTTTCTCATCATTTTGCAGAAAGCATTATTTTCTTCAGCAGCTTCCCGTTTGTCCAGATTTTTATAGTTTCTTCTGAACTATATTGATTTGGTAAAGCAGATTTGACCAGAATTCCAGATGCTAAAACTTCCTTATTTTCCACTGCATGAAGAAGATTCTGTGCACTGCTTCTAGTGTCCATTCTTTCAGATGTTGATTCGGAAAGTTTCTCCAACATCTTGATGATTTAATCAAGAGACAAGGAAACCGCCGACGTAGCTTCTTTTCTTGCGGACTTTATATTACTCTCCTTTTTTAAACTCCAGGCTCCAGCTTCTATCAGCTCATCTCTGGGGAGTATTGGGAAAAAAAGGGGAACAATTCATGTACAGTTCCAAAAAAAGGTGACAATCAATGGATCTATCTCAGCAGAATGAAGAGCTGCCAGATTCAGAGAGTGATTAGCACAGCCTAGTCTAATGTCTTATTTATAATGTTATCCATCAGGTTTCAAGAATTTAAAGTAACCAATGAATGACTCTTTTATTTCGAAATTATCTACATTCAAGTAACGAACTATTAGGGAGACTTGTTCTTGTTGAGAAACATCAGGGGCTGGAATCAAGCATTAGAGAAAAGTAACAAACTTGCTTGACTTTCCTAACAATTGATTCCCTAACTTTATTGCCCATCAAGTTTATGAACTCATATGAATATTTGGTGACAAATAATGTGTCTTCCCATATTCGATTCTATGTAAGTAGTGTTTCGTAACTTCATCATACTCTGCAAGAGATTTTAAAGATGCTAGGAAGTTCCCAGGATTGGGTGAATTCATTTTTTCGTTCTGACCACGTAAGCTTGAGTTTGTTTTTGCTAAGTCCTTTATAGCTGCTGCTACACTCTTCCGAATAACTCTCCAATACTGCTGATTTTTTTCGAAATTTGCGCATAAAACATATGTGACAGTTTATCTGGTTCTGCCGTAAGCTTTTATCTTCTAGCTTTCACAGCACTAGTCAGCGCTACTACTTGATATTGAGAGTAACCCCGAACGGAAAGAGTTAATACTCTGTGTGGGCTACATACAACAGGGTCACTAACTTATATAACAACTTATAGAATAGATATACATGATAGTGACGAGGTATTTAGTTTATTTAAAAACAAATTTCGGACACTCATTTGGAGGCCCCCCCCCCTCTAGTGGGGGCCCTGGGGATCTTCAAATTCTCCCCCCCCCTCCCCTCACCCTAGTTACGCCACTGACTTAGTATAAAAGAACTTACAAAATTTAACAATACATATGTAAAAAAAAAAATATTTTGACAAAAAATGTAAAACCGTTTGCATAAATGTGTTAAAAAGATAGTAAGTATGTATCTCCCCTAATAAAGAGCCTCATGTGCTTGTTACTATTAGTAGTGAATAGTTTTAAAAGTGGTATATTTTTGTGAAAAAAAAACTGCTTGCATAAGTGATTTAAAAAACTAGATTTTTTGGCTTACTGAAAAGAAAAAAAAAGTAGCCGTTGCATCAGAACTTTGAATAGTCCAAAATATTATGATATCGAATTTTCACTATCTTTTCTAGTTTACGAGATCTTAACGGGAAGGACAGACGGAGGGACAGACATTCCACACAAAACTAATTGCGTCTTTTCCCCTTTCGGGGGGCGCTAAAAAGCTCAATTTATAAGTAATACATTTTGTTCAATAGGCCTGTTTGTAACTTTGTTTTGTTACAGAACTATAATTCAAAGCTCCAAACAAAAAATGTCCGAAGTGGGTGGATAGGCATTAAGTGTACCAGTTAGAGTCTACTCTGAATTTTAGAATTTTAAGGATTCAAGTATAAATTGTGATTTATACCCCCAAATTTATTTATATAATAGAAAAATATCAGAATGAGTAAAGGTTAGGATTAAAAGACGATTATGAGACAAATATTTGGGTTCAGAACTCATCTCAATTGTTCTCTTATACTGACAAATTTTAGTATGAATTCTAAATTTCCAAAATGAAATCTTTCATAAAATAATTATGATAAATTCATATGCAATTAGATAAACTCTGTCGCCATATTTGACTTTTCTATTTTAAAACGTCATGTTTTTGCATGAAAAGGCAAGGGGCGGTAGTGTGAAAATGATTAATCCTCGCTACTTTTTATAATTTCTGCTAATGATTGCATTTGGCTTTAAAAAATAGGAGATGGGGCGACTCGATTATCAGTGGCGTAGCTAGGAATCTACGGGTGGTGCGGGCCGCACGGGCCATCAAGCGGTGGGGGAGGGGCATCAAGCTCTGGACAAACTTTCTCAATAAAACAACACAATGTAATTATATAAATAAAAACAAACCGATGTATTTGTTTGTGTAATTTGTTATGTTCTATATTCTGTAGACCAGCTTGAATTAAATTTTACCAGATTTTTTAAAATCTCTAAAGGCAATCCATTTTTTTAAAAGCCTTACATGATGTTACTTCATTGTTTAATGCACTGGTCATAGCAGTGGCGTAGCTAGGGTGTTTATAGAATGAATTATTATCGACAAGACAGCAGGTTTCTGTCCAGGGCTATTGCAAGAGAGGATTTAAGCCTTTAAAGCCTTCACTCTAATGGAGTTTTATGATGATGATGATGATGATCCACATTAATACATACTTAAGCAAACCAATATATTAATAAAGAAAAAAAACATATTTTTTTAAGTGTCCATCTCATTATTTTATTAAGCATAATTAATGCATTAAAAAAATTTCTGAAAAGAAGTTGAAATTTTAATTTTTGGCCAACTAAAAGATAACTTAGAAATTTATTCCTGAAATATAAAAATGAAATCCAGATTTCCATTTCACAAAAGAAAATATATTTGAAAAAAAAAATCACCTCTGTATAACAAAATTGGACCAAAAAAAATGAAAATTCAGTAATGGACAAATATTTTAAAGTAAAAAAAAGTACCTGTTTTACAACAATCATTTTAATGATTAATGTCAATACAATATTTTGTCAGTAAGCACGTCTTTCAGTAGGGCTATTAAAATCTATCAGAAATTCCATACAAAATAATGCAACAATAGTTACCTTTACATGGATGATAACAGTATAGAGCTACATTGGATAAGATTTAAAAGCTTTTCTCATTTCAAAACTGCAGTTTTAAGAAGGCAACTATTAATATAGTCGTAAGCAATCATTAGCAATTAGCTTGAATCATTGCAACAATAGTAGTGCAAGCTAGGATAACATTTCTTCCATTAATACCAGTTGGTAGCATGCATAACATGTAAACTGGAAAGCATTAGAAAATGAACAACTTAAGATAAAAATTAAAAAAAAACTTTGGTCAATTACATCTTTACAAATGTGAAAGCATGGGCTAATTAAGATAATATAAGCTTAGACAATCTAGAAAAAATCATTAGGCTCTCGTGGTTTGAGTTAAAAATGAGATATTAAAATATAACTAATAATGCCATATCATGATGTCAACGTTTTTGTTGAATTCTACACTTGCAGTTTATCTTTACACAGCTTTCGATATAGCACAAAAAAAATATTTGAAACATCCATTTCATTACAAGCAAAACATTTTATTATTATTATTATAATTTTTACATTTCTTTTCCTTTGAAGGTGTTAACATTGTCACTAATTATTGTCACAAAATTTTGGTCTTTACTTTTTCTAGGCTTTAGCGATCAAGCTTTGAATCTGGTTTTGGAACAGCGCTAGCTTCCACGGTGGGTGTGGTTTGTCTGGAGACCTAGAAGATAGCAAATAGAAAGAAACCTTTCAGTGATCATCTGGCTAGGGTTTCACGTCCTTCTAATTAACATACACGAGTCAATTACTGCTCGTTTATAGTAGCGTGTTCCGGGCTGTGCTTCTCTGCTTCATACAGGAAACGAGTATGCAAATAGGGAAGCAGATAGGAACCCCAGTTATTCTTAGGACTAAGTCCATTGCACTGCATGGGATGATAGAAAAGAAAACCTCAAAACAAACATGTCACTATTCACACTGTTCCTGAAGGGTTCGTTTGTTTTTTTTTGTTATTTTGAGCTTGCTTGTAATCCGCTAATCTTGGGGTACGAACCATCAGTAATTGGGATGTAATAATTGACACCATGGGTCCTTATAAAGATACAAGCACAATTTTAGTCCATTAAGCAGGGTGTCATAAAAGAGGCAACCCATGCTTTTAAACGACGGTGTATACTGTATAGTGTTGAACAAGGGTGGCAGCCCATGCAATTATTTAATGGCAATAACTTGCAATTTTGCCAATAACCCATCCAAAAATGTAATAATTACTAAGTAATTTGAAGTCCGTGCAATGTCAACCACTATGTTGTATCAGGAGAATTATAATGAAAATAAATATACATTTAATAGGTGTGGGATTATATTACATACGCAAACAAATTTGAAAACCACCATACCTCAGTTTCATGTAGTTGGTTCCTCTCAAAATCAGTTAGGGCCTACCAATGCTACACTGTCAACCGACTCATTCTCCTCATCTTCTGATCCAACTGACTCATTCTCCTCAGCTTCTGATCCGACTGACTCATTCTCTTCAGCTTTTGATCCAACTGACTCATTCTCCTCAGCTTCTGATCCAACTGACTCATTCTCCTCAGCTTTTGATCCAACTGACTCATTCCCCTCAGCTTCTGATCCAACTGACTCATTCTCCTCAACTTCTTATCCAACTGACTCTTCATCAGCTTCTAATCCAGCTTTCTCGTGTGCCTCAGCTTCTAAATCGGCTCTCTCGAAAGCCTCAGCCAATAATCTGGTCTGCTCACGTGCCCGAGCTTCCATTTCGGCTCTCTGGAAAGCCTCAGCTAATAATCTGGCTTGCTCACGTGCTGGAGCTTGTAATTCGTATTGCTTGAATGCCTGAGCTAATAATCTTCTTTGTTGACGATTTGGCTATAATCATCATTGTCTTGCTGGTACACGCTAACACCAAAACTGGCTAGATTTTTTTCTTCTCTTTGATTGGCACTGGCTTTCTCTTGTGCTTCTTTAGAACTAGCTTTCTCTTGTGCTTCTTTAGAACTAGCTTTCTCTTGTGCTTCTTTAGAACTAGCTTTCTCTTGTGCTTCTTTAGAACTAGCTTTCTCTTGTGCTTCTTTAGAACTAGCTTGCTCGTCTGCTTCTTTAGAACTAGCTTGCTCGTGTGCTTCT
This sequence comes from Biomphalaria pfeifferi, assembly GCA_030265305.1. NCBI lineage: Eukaryota > Metazoa > Mollusca > Gastropoda > Planorbidae > Biomphalaria > Biomphalaria pfeifferi. The sequence continues at coordinate 148,190 of JASAOG010000173.1, read as the reverse complement.
TTAGAACTAGCTTGCTCGTGTGCTTCTTTAGAACTAGCTTGCTCGTGTGCTTCTTTAGAACTAGCTTGCTCGTGTGCTTCTTTAGAACTAGCTTGCTCGTCTGCTTCTTTAGAACTAGCTTGCTCGTGTGCTTCTTTAGAACTAGCTTTCTCGTGTGCTTCTTTAGAACTAGCTTTCTCTTGTGCTTCTTTAGAACTAGCTTGCTCGTCTGCTTCTTTAGAACTAGCTTGCTCGTGTGCTTCTTTAGAACTAGCTTGCTCGTGTGCTTCTTTAGAACTAGCTTGCTCGTGTGCTTCTTTAGAACTAGCTTGCTCGTGTGCTTCTTTAGAACTAGCTTGCTCGTTTGCATCTTCATCTTGACTGGGTTTCTCATATGCTCTTTCTAGGCTTGGTTGCTCCGCAGGCTCATGTTCTTGGATGTACTATTTGTTTACGTGTAGCTTTGTCAATTATGGGAATTATCTAAAGAAATTTAACTTGGAAGGTTACATAAAAATTGAGTTGGGAATATTTTTGATTTTTTTTTCACCACAGTTTTACCAACCAACTTTGAATGATGTCTGTTCAACATCTTTTGTCACCTTAATCAACACCTTCCGTTGACTCCCTACATATAATCATATTAGATAGATAGATAGATGGGTGGATGGATAGATGGGTGGATGGATGGATAGACAGACAGGCAGACAGACAGGCAGACAGACAGACAGACAGATATATATATATATATATATATATAGATAGATAGATAGATAGATAGATAGATAGAGATAGGTAGATAGATAGATAGATAGATAGATAGATAGATAGATAGATAGATAGATAGATAGATACATAGATAGATAGATATATAGATAGACAGACAGAAAGACAGACATCAGTGGTCAGTAACGTCAGACCAAGGTAGTACTAATACCAATGCTTAATTTGTTATCTATCAAGAAAAACACTTGGCGATAAAGAAAGAGACATCACATTGGTAAGTGGAGGATTTGCGAGGAGCTTATAGTCTCACTAATCGCTGTGGCCATACACCTCTTTTTTTTTTTTTTTACATCGTAAACAAAGAAATGGATAAACAAATCCACACGCACACACAAAAAAGAGCGTCTTTAATCCTCCCAGATGGGATCCTGGCTAAGTGTTGAAGACGGCGCCCTCCCAAAAGTGGGACACACTCAATGGGGCGTGAACAACTTGACCGTCAAGTCCTCCGTGGCTCCTCGAAAGGAGGTGACAATGTCGTAGCGCTTAATCCGTTTACGACGCCTCGACGCGACAGTCTCTCTTACCTCGTTCGTTTGTACCACCTCCTCATGTTACCGCCCCCCTCCCCTGTACGTTTGACATACACTCTCAGTGTCACAGGTGGTAAAACTAAAGTACCGGTAAGTAACGAGACGGAGGGCGGAGGAAATAGGAGCATTTCAAACAATAGGGAGGAAACAGTAGAGTCAGGAAGAAACAGAGAGGCGTCTCCGACGCACTGCCCCACCATTCTCTGGTGTCCTCTAAGAAATGTCCCACCCAACAATTCATCCGTGAAGACAAGCAATATAACACTGGCTGACTCGCAAAGATGTGCAGTCCATTCGACTGACCACCAACTAGATGTAGATTTAATTGTTATCTCTTCAATGTGGTCACAAGTTGTACAATAACTTTTGTCTTGGAGAGCGCGATCGAACTCTACTGTGTGGACAGTAAGCAATAACACTGCCTGACTCGACAAGATGTCCAGTCCATCTCAATGACCACCAACTAGATGTAGATCTAATTGCAATCCCTTCAATGTTGTAATACGAGGATAATTCCAGCGTGTAAATGTGTAAACATACTCTATAGCAAAATGGTAAAATAAACAGGGTCAGACTTTTTAGGTTGTGTATGAGTTGTATATGTCCTTGGGTAATGTGGTAGGCCAATCAGTATCGGAGCAGAAAAACAATTTTCTTTTTAGTAAAATGTTAATAAATTGTATGAAGTGCAAAACTGGCATTCTACACATCATCCCCCGCCCCTATTCTATTTGCTGAAATAATGGTATTCAGTATTGATACACTGTTCTATATTTTCATATGCAGCGGGCTAATAGTTTAGAAACTTTGCATTTATCAGAAATTAATACAACAAAAGCTACATAACAAAATATATTTGAAAGCTATTGGAATAGGCTTACAACAGCACTTATTTCAGCCTACCCCCAACATGTTTTCAAATTAGTTAGACGTAGGCCTATCACCAATTTCTTACACGCTGTGGTGTCTTGGGGGATAATTTCGAGTCTTGGGTTAATGCTGGTATCTTACGTCTCTATAACATCCCTATTTATTTCCCTTCACTATATATGATCGTCAATAACTTGTTAAAACCGCCATGGCATATGGCCTACATATTTATTTTGTCTTGCAACGCGTTAGGCTATTTAAGCCAGAAATGAAATCAAAATATTTATGTCATTAATGGTATCTGGCACATGGCGCCTAAATTTAAACTCAACACTGAGTGTGCCTTTCAGCTTCGACAACTGTCAATTTTCGTCTTTAAAGCTTACACTATTGCCAATTACACAATCCAAACCTAGAATTGAAATGAAAGACATGAAATATTCAATCGGGACAAGACTCATTTCAAAGTAAATAATAAAGAAAGAAAACACCAAGCAGATGACACAGCGTTCGTGCTATGAACAGGAGATCATTTATATAATAAAAGTCCCCCAGCATGTCCTTGTTTAAACATTTAAAAACCCGAGAAATATAATAAAAAATTAAAAGTGTATTTCGTATTCTTTTAGAAAAAGGTCTAAATTAAACAGTTCATGGGAAGTTCTTCAACTTTCAACTGAAAATGTTGACAAGAAAGGTAAATTATTTTTAAGAGGATTAGTTACATTAACAATATTACATTTTATCCCCCAACCCTTTTAATTTGTGTTTATTTTAGGTATTGACCCTTAAGCCATTCAATATCTTCGTTGCAAACTCGAAGGCTCCAGGCTGCAAAAGAGTGAACTCCTGCCCTTAATTTGGTCAACATTAAAGGACGAGCGTGTGTTGGAGGGGGACTGGGCATTGCTAGTTCTGGATTTACCTGTAGCCAACAGAAGCTAGAAGAAAGCTAGACGCCCCCATAATTTATCTAGAGATAAATGCAATTATTTTGAAGAAAGAGCAAATAAAAACTCCCTTTTTGTTGATTACAAATAGCCACCAGACCATTTAAGGCCTTATCAACTCTACATCCAGTCCTGGATATTGCATTTATGTGAAACAAGATGCCTATCGGACCAAGTTGTCAAATAACTTTGAGGAGCGCCATTGAATTCCAATGTGCGGACAGCAAGCAACGCCACCTGACACAAAGCGCCAAGATGTGCAGTCCATTTGTATGACACACCTCCTAGCTATAGAGCTAATTATTATCTCTTCAGTGTCGTGTACGTAGATGTGCAGTCCATTTGAATGACCCACAAAATAGATATAGAGTTTCTAGAGCTCATTATACCCTCTTCGGTGTTGTGTGTTAGGCCTACACATAATTCTCAAACACAAATGGAGTGTTTGTTTGTGTACGTGTAATGCAATGTAACGTGGTGGCTGGTTTAGAAAAAAAGTTCCTAAATCTCATTTTAATCACAATTATCATATATTAAATGCAATGGAAAGCACCCCCCCACCCCACGACGCACGGGTTTACTGAAAGATTAGAGGAGTCTTAGCTTAGTCTCCCCTTGATGTCCAAACAAAATGTAGCGACGACGGTAGACTGTCCGTGACGAAAGGAATCCGGAGCCCCGGGTGTGAGACAAATTATTGAACTGTGTCATCCCCTTGACCATATCTTCTTGATGTATTTGAAGCAGTAAATGTTAAATATCTTTTTCTACAAAATTAAGTTTCAAAATCTGGTTCCGAAATGTACAAGAGGTAACTTTAAAATAGAGAAAATGGACAAAGTAAAAGAAAGAAAATCTAAGAGCAATTTATTTTTTTTACTTAGAAATGTACATGATCGCAGCCTCTATCTCAATTATCTATTAGAATGTACTCTCTGTCTTGATAAAAGAAAAGCTAACATACATTCCGACCCTTCGCAGGTGCTAGTAGATATAGACCACACCAATTTATACAATGTGATATTACTGCTTATTTTCAAATATTGAAAGAGTTCCTATTTTTTAAATCCATTTTATTATACAGCAAGTTATCCAGTCATATATACGGAGAATGCATAATGTAAACATAAACATAACATGTATATATATGGCTTCCTAATCGGGAGCAGAATATTATTTTGAGCTGCGGGATTTTTCGGATTTTGAGTCCATCTTACATTTAGGGGTAACTGACTTTAAATGAGGAAATTAATAGATAGTTGGTCGTTGTGCTGGCCGCATGTCATCATCGTTAGCCGATTGCCCAATAGATTGCAAGGTTTGAAAGGGGTTCTATAATTTTTTAGGCCTAGAATAGAAATGTTTTATTTTGTTGGTATCCACGTGATAAAAGTAATGTTTCTTGATCTTTAGAACAGCGCAGCTTTTATGAACTGCAGTAATGCATGTAGCTTGTAACACTGCTTTAGTATTGGCTGTGTCTCATCGTTTGATTTTAAATCGCAGCATAATCAAATAGAAATCCTTTCATTCAATAAACCATTTAATAAACTTTGACAAAGTCTTGAATTGAATATTCTACTGTCGTAGCTTCTAGTTCATTTAGAACAGTGGATCCCTGACTTTTTTTTGTCTCGTAGACCCCTTGCCATGTTTTCCAATTTTCGGTATCCACTTCAATTTTTTCCCCATGTTTCTAAGTCATGTATTTTAATTGGTGAAATTCAAATGTAAATAAAGCAAATTAAAATTTTATATGCATGACATGAATTAACTCAACAAAAAAATAATAATATGTAACCTTTTTATTAAAATTTTCATGATTTCATTATTGAACTCAATTTAGTTTGGTTTTGTAATATACTCCATCAATTCCTAATCTTAGAAACAAGGCTTTATTTCAATACAACACGACTGATACACACAAGAACACAGTACAGACTGGTCATGATTCACAGACTACAATAATGCGAACACAATTACAAATACTAGCACGATTACAAGCACGGGTAACACACAAGTTCATTTAACGATCACTCCATTCACCCCTCCTTTATTTCTTTCTGGGTCTTAGGTTATAACCATCCGTAAGAAGGGAAGGATCCGGAGGTGTCTCTGGCGTTGACTTTTCTCCTTGCAAGTCGTAACTGTCATGTACGGGACTCGAGTCAATATTGGCCTCTGGCATTGGGTGGCTCCCCTGTGAGTCACTGATGACTTCTGGCTGGTTGTACATCATTGGGGTGGGACTCTGTGAATTACTGATAGTTTCAGGCACGTAGCGACTCCCTGGTGAGAGATCCAAAGAGTCACCGACCTCTTGAGGTAGAATATCGTTCTCTGGTTCGAAATAGTCGTTAGTGGAACTTTCCTTCGGCGCCAGGTGCCTAAGCGACACTGTCTCTTCCCGGCCGTTTGGAAATCGTATATGGGCGTACTGTGGGTTGCAGCTAATAAGTTCAACCTCTTGTACCAATGGGTCAAATTTTGAAGATCTTACAGGTGATTTTAGTAATACTTTCCCTGGGTTCTGTAGCCAAGTAGGTAAGGATGTTCCGTTGGCGATCTTCTGTTGAATTTGAAGATCCGTTCGAGTGGAGTTTCATTAGTAGAAGTACACAGTAATGATCGAAGTGAATGAAGTGCCTGAGGCAACACAGATTCCCACTGCGATAGTTCCAACTTCCCTGATTCTAATGCTAATAAAATAGCCTGCCACAATGTTTTATTCAGCTTTTCTGTTTGCCCATTTCCTTTTGCATTGTAGGGCGTTGTCCTGCTAGTGGCTATGCCCTTAGAATGTAGATATTCTGTAGTTTCTATGGACATAATTGATGTGCCACGATCAGAGTGGATGAAACTGGGTGTTCCAAAGAGGAAAAATAACTGGTCGAAGCACTTTATCACTGTCTTAGATGTCATATCAGGACAGGGAAAAGCGAATGGAAAACGCGAATATTCGTCAAACTGGTAGAGTTTGCAGCAAGCTTCGAAAGCTGTGTATTTCTTTTCGCTCTGTTGGATAGGTATTTGGTGATAAGCACTCTGCAGATCCAATGTGCTAAAGATTTCATATCTGGAAATTTTCTCCACCATTTCATCCACTCTTGGCATTGGGTAAGCGTCCAGGTAAGTAAATCTATTTATAGTTTGGTTATAATCAACGACCATTCGCTTTTTGTGCCGCTCATTGGTCGTGACAAGGACTTGAGCTCTCCAAGGTAATTTGAAAGGTTCAATGATACCGTTTCGTATCAATTTCTCAACTTCAGCTTTGATAAATTGTTTGTTTTGGAAGGAGTAACGACGAGATTTAGTAGCAATAGGTCTGCAGTCAGGGGATAAATTTGCAAACAATTGTGGTGCCTCCACCTTAACAGCATTGAGCGAGCAAACATGAAATGCAGGTCGACCACCGTTGATGGAATTATCAGTTCTTTGTGTAATGCGAGAAAATCCAACCCAAGCACTACATCAGTGCAAAGTTCATCTAGTAACGAAAGTTTGAATTGATTGTAAACTTCCCCTTAGTATTTTAGCGATGCAAACATGTGGCCTCTTGTGACGCTTGACAATTGAGATGACGCCATAGAAATTTTGTGCTTTGAACGCGTCACTGACCAATCATACTCTCTTGGTATGTTTGAAGAAATGTAACTTTCCCCGCTACCTGTATCAATTAGGGCTTTTAGGTTCACGCCATTTACAGAGATGTGTACTGTTGATTTAGTTAAACCAGGTACTGACAAAGTAGCAATTAGTGATGTTAGATGTGTAGAGTCCTTAATGCAGCTACAATCTCTACAAGATTGTCTTTTAATCTCGAAGCTAGGAGATGTTTTGACTTTTGTTTTGGTTATAGGTGTGTTGCGAGACCTGCAAACCTTCGAAAAATGTCAATTTTTCCCGCAAGAATGACACATGCAGTCTTTGGCAGGGCATTTCGCTCTGAGATGCCGACTACCTCCGCAAAAGAAACATTTAGTATTCACTGTTGCGATTGTTTCTGAGTCCACCATTTCTTCGGTTGAGATTGCCGATGACGAAAGAGATGACTCTACCAATTGAGAAGGAGCACTAAACGAACTGGATTCTTTTTGGGCCATGTCGAGTGTCTTGGCAATATCTAAAGCCATTTTCAAGTCAAGGGATCTTTTCACAAGTAGCCTCTGTCTAATTACACTCGAACGCATGCCGCTAACGAAGGCATCGCGAATGGCGTCCTCTTCATATTTGACAGCACTAACAGCTCGGAACTGACAATCTCTGGCCAACACTCTCAGATTGTGTACAAATTGATCAAGACTTTGATCGACTTCTTGTTTGCAAGTTGCAAGCAGATGTCTGGCCAATGTTTCATTAGGGGCCTTCAGAAATAAATTCTCAAGAATAGATTTTGCTTCTGAGTATTTAGAACAGGTAGAAATATACTGATATAAGGATGGAGACACAAAGTTGCATAGCAGGTCAAACTGTTCACTTTCACTAGCCCCTACCTTCGTTGCGAATCTGTCAAAACAAGAAATCCAATGTTTCCATGTAACTGAAGCATTAGTTGAACCAGGATCAGCATCCAGTTTATTGGGACGCAAAAACTTGTCCATTTAAGAATGGTTTTATTGAAATAAATTGTAATATACTCCATCAATTCCTAACCTTAGAAACAAGGCTTTATTTCAATACAACACGACTGATACACACAAGAACACAGTACAGACTGGTCACGATTCACAGACTACGATAATGCGAATACGATTACAAATACTAGCACGATTACAAGCACGGGTAACACACAAGTTCATTTAACGATCACTCCAGGTTTAATTTATAACTTCTAAGTTAAATAATGTTTGACTGTTTTAACTTTGGAAATTGTGAAAATTCATCCCGTCCAAAGATTCATTTATTGTATCCTCACTACAAACACTGATATCACGACTTCGTTTTGATCAAATAGGTTATGGCCTTGTAGCTGCAAAGTTATAAACTCATTAAATTTATGAAACAAGTCGAACAGACTCTGTTTAAGAGACTATGTCCGCTTTGTTTTAAATTGGATCTTTAGCGTCCAAGAACTCAGAAAAGAGAAATATATATATATATATATATATTGTCAGAACTTTCGACAAATATCATACTTCAGTGTGAAGAAGCTATTGGTAAAAATTTCAGACAAAGTGCAGTTCTTTATGTTCTAAAATGTGATAAGCCTAATTTTATAGCCTTTATGTTAAACATGAAACAAGACATTTTCAAATAAGTAAAGTTATTTTCAAAAGTTTAAATAATCTGTTTTATTGATCACTTAGTTTTGAAAAAAAACAAAACTTAAATACAGAATTTTTACCAAAAAGCTGGTAATCAAAATTTCAAGTATTTCATAATTTGATAATTATTTGTAAAAAGCCACAGATGAGATACACTGTATGACAACATTCACATGAAACAAAGCATAAAACAAAAAGTTCATCTCACCAAATAATCAAAACATATATTGAACAGCAATGAAAATAATTAAAAATTACAAATTGCTAAAACAAAACAAATACACACGTGAGATAAATACGATACAAGATTTTAAAAGTTGATAAATACAAGCCAACAACAAACAAAATGTATGGCCTCATCTAAAGAGCAAAGCAATTTAAAACCATTCCAAGTTAAATTTTATTGAAAGAGACAGTTGCTAATGGACTTTCAATCAGTCTTTCAATAGACAACAAAGCAAATTAAACAAATTGTGAAATACAAACACAATTAGGTTTAGCATTTGTAGACAAAGATATAAAAGAGGAACAATTGTTTTACGATCTTGAAACAAGCACTGCTATTAACTGCTTAATTATTTAAACCTTTCATGGATCTACATTCTGTTTTATTAAGTTGCTGTGATTCTAATCTTAAATTGTTTCAACCAGCACAGAACTATTTGGATGCAAACAAACTGGTTGCTACTAGATTATAGAGATGTTTGCCTTTTAGTTTGTCCTTTTTCTTTCCTTAATATAAGTGACATCTTGTACATTATCAAGAACGTCTTTTTAGTTTAATTCTCCGTTGTCCATTGCACGAAAGGCTTAATGTTTTAACTACATCAAAAACATTTAAATTAGTGAAGCATATAATACAGTTGAATAACACAACCCTACCTCACACCTGGGGCGCCGGATTCCCCTTTCATCTGCAGCATTGTTTCGACACCCAGGAGAAACAATAAGATGGCGTCCACAAATCTGTCAATACAATAGTGGGATTGTTTGAGTTGTAGAGAGTGGATCTGTATGACACTTAGACTACGACAGCAGTAATAGATGAGTACAAAAGTGACAATAACTTGACCACCACGTCAAGGGTGCCCCCCCCCCCCACCCCCCGTCCTTCATCTATGAGCTGTGCGTACTTGATGTAAGTACATTCTAATAGCCGCGTCTAAATGTTCCCCAAAATAAGTGTACAAAAACATTAGATACGCCTCAAAACGTGTCCGAATAAAACAATACCAGCCCAGCCAAGCCTTTAAATTACATAAGACTTATGTCAAATGTCTCAACTGACCATGGCGTGTCAGCTACAATATACCATTACTTGTCAACTAAACAATGTGACAATTTATTTTTACTAACTAATGGGGACATAAGGCTGTCAATAATGTGTCGTTGTCGAACCACTACGCATTGACTGAACCAATGTCAACTGAATATGTAATGAGTTCATTGAATAAAGAATAATAATAAATACCGATACTTTATAATCTTTGTTTGATTGTAAAATGTTTTTACATATTTCGAATGTTCCTTTGGACTTTTAAATAATCTACAGGACTATGGGGAATACCAGTGGGCATAGTATGAGCCCAGAACCAACGAGACTACAGTTCAAAAGCCCGACCAGGCAGCCATCTTATCAATACTGCACATGGTAATACTGGGTGTGAAAAAAAACAACGAAAAAACAACAAAATAGCAAATTTAAAAAAATCCTTTAAAACGTTTATCTAAGTGAAAGAACTCCGCACTTACAACTATGTATCTCAATATTAAACAAAATAATTAATTACCAATAATTAATTCATTAATTATTAAATTGATTCATGTTTTGTTAATTACAATAATAAATAATTGTTCAAAGTTTGTTCTTGATCTGAGAATGGGTGAGGAAGAAATCATGTGTTTAATTACATAAATGGAACGAAACCCTACATATTTAGCCGTAACTGTGAATAAAAGTAAAAGTAAAGATGATGTAAAGGTCATCAGTTTCTGTGGTCCACTGTTAAAGAGGGTGTTATATGGCCAGCACAAACCTCCTTTACTTGTCAGGCACCCATTAGAGCTGGGAGTTAATTTTTCTCGTTGGAATTAAACAAAATAATTATTTGCCAGTAATTAATTGACTCATTAATCAATTAATTGATTCATTGGCAGAACCAATGAAATATTGTGCGAAGTTTCAACTTATCAGAGAACAGGTGTGGGAGAAATAAGTGGTACAAACTTTTTATCAGACAAACAGATAGACTGAGTGAACGGATATAAAATTTGTAAAAAAAAAGATGTGATAGATCATTGGGTACACCTACCACAGGTGTAGAGGATGCAAAATGCATATTTTATTAAGGATTCCAGAACATAGGTGTTGGAATAATTATCACCCAGAAAAAATACTTTTGTTTTTCGAAGCGCCAACATTAGATAGCTGGAGTCATTCTTTGAGCAATGGACATTATTATTCCCAAGTAGTACTATGTTGTATATTGTGACTTGAGTGTACACTATATTTGTCACTACGTTTAGATAAGACAGACGGATAGATAGATTTATGCAGAGAGGCTTGTGTATATATATGAAGATTATGAGTTAATTATTTTTTTAAACATTTCTTTATTTTAAAAACTCCGCGCGCACACGTTTGTCCTAGTTAATCAAATAGCACTAATTTTTTTATAGCAGAAAGGGAGCTAAACACTCCTCTTTTTCAGAAAAGTTCTTCCCCTTGCATAAGCTTTTTTTTAAAAGTATTTTTTTTTCTCTTTTAGTTACCAAACTTAGTAATGTACATAAAACTCTTGTAAATATTGTTCAATATTGTTAAACAACAACTATATTGTCGTCGAGATCTATAATTTTGAAAGAATATGAACTTGGTCTCTGAATCTATTCTTACTCTAATATAAGGTTATAAACACACTTAAAATTCTATTAAAGCAATGAATGAATTAGACCTCATTATACTTAACAATGTGTCTCACCAACTAGATTGCCTTTACTGACTGCAAATAATTGTTTCTACGTTATATGAGATTGCATTTTGTAAAAGAGTTAATTTTTAATTCATTCAAATTAAATTTTGTGGCTTTTTTGTCACCTTTTTCTTGAACCAATCACATTAAATGACATAAGCAGTATACACAAACACTACACTTTCTAGTCTTCTTTCACAGGAATTACGTGTGCGCACTGGCCACTGGCATTATCTTCATGTTACAACATTGAAGACAATACAACTAGATTGAGTTGGTGGTCATTCAAATGGACTTCACATATTGGCGAGTTTTTTCCAGGAATGCTTACTGCCCAAACAGTAGAGTCCTATTGCACGCAAAAAAAAAAAAAAAAAAAGCCAAGGTCACTGTATAACCTATCACAACATTGAAGAGATTATAATTAGTGATAGATCAGCGGTTCTCAACCATTTTAGTTTGGCGACACCTTTTTACACTTTCACGCTATTCAGCGACCCCCCCCCCCCCCAAACCGTAAAATTAATTTCTTTCATAAGTATAATTAATTTTGCTAATATTATAAAATTGTAATTCCAATTAAAATCTTAAATAATAAATCTTTAAATTTATTTACTTTTCTATTTCTTATTCACCATTTTTATGTTACATACTTATTTGAGAAATTAAAAAGCATCACGGACAAGCTAAAGTCCTGAATCTTCCACAATGATAGGTCCACAATAGTATTGAGACTTTCTGAGCTTTACTTTTCTGCTTCGCTAGATCAGAACATTTCGGTACAGTCTTTAAGACATCACAACGCTTCTAGTTTTTTTTCTTTATAATTGGCAGGAGAACTCGTGCAAAATTATAGTAATGAATGAAGAAAGCGCTACTCAGGATTTGCCTGTAAACACTTGATCCAGATTTATGAAAATGACACTGATATGATATTTTTATTTTTTTTAAAAGTTAATTCCAATAAAAAAAATTACAATTTCAAGTTTTACACGTTAAAATTTACAAAACAAGTAAATATTTTCGATGGTCCCCAGGCAAATCGTCATTCGACCCCCATTGTGGTCGCGAGCCACAGATTGAGAGCCCCTGTGCTAGATCTAGTTGGTAGGTAGTCATTCGAATATACTGCACACCTTGGCGGGTTTTCGTTTTGTTAATTACTTGTACACTCCGTGTGCTTCAAAGTTATCTGACAACTTGGTCAGATTGGATTGAAAAAAAATATATTTAAAATCCCCATTATGATGTTTAGCAGCGTGCGAAATCGTATCTTCTGAAATCGAACCGTTTTTTTTTAAAAATATGTAGATCTTTTTTTCCCTCACAAAAATACACATTTAAAACTACTTTACTATTAATAGTAATATCAAGAAGAGGCCAGGGGGAGGGGTTACATTGCGTAAGTGTGGTGACAAATTTGTATATTGTTGATTGTTTTTATTTCACAGCTTCTGATATATCAAAACTTTTTTTTAACCTGCATTTCTAACCAAACCAATGACCCATGGCTGGACCCCTCGTGTGCCGCCTCTTGATTTGTTAAAGTAAAGAAAAAATTCCTTTCAGACCTTACAAGAATGTTTACACACTAGTTCGTGTCACAACATTGAAGAGATTACAAGTAGTACAATTGGTAATAGATCTGAATGTGGCTAGTAGTCATTCCAACGGACTGCCCAGCTTGGCGAAACTTGTCAGGCAAAGTGTTATTGCTTGTCTTCAAGGTGACGTTGTGAAGTTGGTAGAGACATTTGAGGACATCGGAGAAAGGGGGAGTGAGTGGGACGCTTCTGTATCTATACTCTGTTTCCCCACACCCCAACCCTTCCACCCTGTGACGCCGAATCTTTATTTCAAAAGGCTCGGGAGGGGGCGGCAGTATGATAAGGTTGTTCAAGTGAATTGTACAAGGTAAATAGGACTGTCGTGTCGACGGACTTACCGTAAAAGGATCAAGCAATAGGAAGTTGTCGTCTCCCCGAGGACTTGACGCTCGAGTTGTTCTCGCCCAATTTAGCTTCAATATTGTCGTAATGAAGTGACATCGATTGTGTCATACCATTTGAGCGGGTGCTGTCTTAAACATGTAATCACGATCACATCTTTGGCGGTTAAGGAGCGCTCTTAAGATTTTTTTTATGCATTCCATTTATTTGAGGTGTCAAAAACAATTGAATGATCACTACGATCATCTCTTTTACCGTAAAAAAAGTTGACACTTACCAATGTGATGTCTTTTGTAGGAATCGTCAAGCGTTTTTTTTTTTTTTAGTAGGTAAAACGTTGAGCATTGGTACTACCTTGGTCTGGCGTTATGGACGACTCACTCACTTATGGTTCAACTGCGTCCTCGGTTGGAACTCAACTTACATAAAACCAAAAAATTCAATCCCCTGTTAATAAGTAAAATATAGCATATGCTTTTCCACAAAAAAAAAAAAAAAGACACAAAACTGTTTTTTTATAAAACTTATATAACCATTCTATTAACATCTAATAAATGTTAGATTTTTTAAAAATCCCCCCCCCCCATGAGAAAGAATCCTGGTTATGGGAATGTATAGATATACTATATTTTGTATAATATTCCAATTATTTATTGTACCTAACAAAACATGAATACATGAAACAAAATAACGATTTTTGAATCAATTATTGGGAATTTTTTTTATTTCGTTTGATATTACATCAGGAGAATAAGTTCTACATTATTGATAGATATAGCTGTAAATGGGGAGTTCTTCCCCTCATATAAGCTTTTTTTTCCTTTTTTTTTTAAAGGATTTAAAAAATATTTTGCTTGTTTTTAGAATACTGAGATACTAGTGTATCCTCACAAACTGAATTATATCCTAGAAACATCACTCAAATATGAATGCTATCAATTTTATGACGATCTTTCGAAATTCGGTATTCGGTATTGAGCTAATTAAGTATCACGTGAATAATCAGTAAATCATGAAAGCATTTTCCTATCTCATTATACCCATATATTTACATATACATATATTCTCAATAACCCATATATTCTCAATATCTTAATCATCTAACTATTGCTATGGTAATAATGTTTATATTTGTTACTACTTAAACTATTAATTTCCCATCTGGACAGCGCCATGGGCTATTTAATTGTATGTCTATTCAAATGTCAGAAATGTTTACACAAGACTCGCTTTGTGAATGATAAGAAACCATGTCATAAAACTATTCAAAAGGCACTATCAAAACAAACTTCTTTTGAATAATTTTTCCAATTTGGCTGAATCAGGAGCGCATCAGACCATATTCGTAGCCATTGAGTGGTCAAGGTAGGATAAGCTACCATGTTGGCTATTATTACTGGAAGGTCGCGTCGTCCACCCGGGGCTTAGTTGGTCACTTGTCACGAGTCGGTTTGGTCCCGCCCTTCCCTTTGTCTCTTTGTTGTTGGCGTCCATCATCCTATTGGTCAGTAGCGCTTCAAGAGTAGGGGTGGACTTTGGAGAAGACGCTATAAAGATCCCAGAAAATTTTAATCCTGTCATCAATCTCAATAATCTTGAGGCGCTCACTTCAATCTTTCATTTCACAGCAATTTTTCTAAAGTTCTTCATCGGATCAATTGAATCTATTGTGACTCTTGACTTAGCGGAATTGTGTTCAATTGTGTTTCAAGCTAACTAAGTGTGATTCTTAACCCGCTGCGGATTAAAGGTTAATTGTTCACTCGTGCACTGATATTCAAAGGGAAAAAAATGAAAATTGTTTGCAAAAATTCCGTTGAATGTTCTCCATCAAAGTCTGCTACAGACAAGAAATGTGCTGGAGATCACAACCAGGTCGTCGTTGACCCTCCCCTCGACGTAAGTAGCGTCTTTGATCATCTTTCATAATTATATTGTTAAAAGTACTCTAGCCTTGATAAACACAACTATGTGTATTTAATAGGCTTATGCACTTCTTTAATAAGAAGTTTAAAATCACAAGTGTAGTCTAGACTGCCCAATCTTTTCTTATCGTGCGATCACCATTCATTTGAATAACAAAGTATCTCTACTGCCATTATAAATAAATTCATTGTAACTTAAAAATATAGGCCCTATTATAATTTCGGTTCATTTATAGGATAATTAATTTCTTAAATTTAAGTTTAATAAAATGATAAAAGAAGCCTTTTTTTATATTATTCTTTATATTTCTTTTTCATCTGCTCAATTTTAATGAGAATTTTTTATTAAAATGCACACACTAACAAAAAAAGATTTGACCATTAGGTCTGTTGTTTTTTTCTAGTAAGAATTTCTACACTTTTTAATATTTTTATCAATAAATTTAATAACCAATTAAATATTTAACTACAAATGAAAAATGATTTAGACTTAAATGTAGTAAATATATTTATATTCATGTCAAAAATGAAAAACAAAGACATATGTGTGATAAGTTTCCATCTCAACGTCACGTGTTAATGCACAGTCTCTTTGTACTTCATTTACAATTGCTTAAAATAGGTCATAAATATATAATGTGAAAATATCGCTAAGGTTACAGCCTAATGTGCATCTATTATTTACCAATTAAGGCTAAGGGTCTAAACTCGTAGAAGATGACTGATAACGTGCACTATACCTAACTTACTACAATGTGTAAATACAACTAATAAATGTATGTATACATATGTACAATATGTGTAAAATCAATATAAAACATGTTACAACCAGGACCGGATGTACAAGTACCCGGTAGGCTACTTCATTGCTTTCTTCACATAGGTGACATGCTTTTGGATTTATTATATTACTATTAAATATAAATTTAATTTATATTGAAGAGAATAAAGGCTTCCACATTAAAAAATGCTCATAGTCTTTGCTTACTGAAATCCGACCCATGATACTTGGTTTTAAAAAAATCACGTTTTAATAAATATAAGGCTTGCATGTTAACATAGCGTTTCCCCACCTTCTATAAAACGTGAGGGTCTATTGGTTTGAAACTAATTTCTTTCGATATTGTAAATAATTTATTTTTCGATATACTTGTCTTATTTTATGCGCCTTGGCCCTTTATTGGATGTCTGGCTCATGGACAGAGTATAAAACCTTACACTTTGAAAGTTAGTTTTTCCAATTCTGTAGATCTATTATTTATTTAGTTAGTAGAAACATTCTTGTGATGTCTTTTGTTTAGAATACTGCTAAGGCTCAGACGCCCGGAGAGACGGTAAAACCAGGCAAGAAACTAGATCCACCAGCCAATTCTCACAGGTTGGTGCACTCGCAGATTTTTCATTCTTTAAACTATTGTCAAAATTATTGGACCCGTAACCTTAGAATAATATTGGGCTCCATATGATCATCTCTGTTACCTTAGATCTCTTATTAAATACAATACCAAAAAATATTTGAAAACTATTAGGCTCATTATCACCCAACATAACAATAGGTTCGTTAAGTATTTGTGGAGGAATGTAATATTTGGTCTGGAACTAATCTTGGTTCGGAGCACATGTTTTCTCATGAGTAGATTGAACTTGGATGGTAATTTCACAAACCCCTTTAGAAATAATACATACATATATTAAACATAAATAAATAACAGCACCAGGGACAAAGTTTGTAAGAGAGAAAGTAGTGAATTAAAATGCTACGAAAATAAGGGCATGCGCCATGCCCATTAAGTGCCAGATTCTGCTATTTTAGAGTCTAAGGCATTTATTTATAAGCTCCAGATTTAGATGAAACCAGCGTACTGAAAAATGGAGTAACTAAATGTGCCCCAGAAGAAAGTGGGCGTGTAAAAGTGCGTTGAGATTTAAACAAATCTAGCAAACTTGATTCAACCTGGTTAACAGCTTACGTTTAATTTAAAAAAGAACAAAAGTAGCAAAGTAAATTAATTTCTAGTTAACATTTCAAATTCAGTAGTTTGCCTTTGTTCAAGTATGCACAATGCGTGGATTTTATTGATAAAATTTATCATTAGTTTGATGCCCCCAACCACTTGATGCTTCATGCGGCCCGCACCACTCGCACATGGCTAGCTACGCCACTGCCTAGATTTATAAGATACAATACTTGGGCAACTTTTTTTTTTTTTGGGTCTTAAGTTTGTTTTAGAGCTACAATACATACACTACGGTCTAACTTAGTAACCAAGGAACATTTCTGCCCAGTTTTCAAGATCGGTGAGACGGTTTTTGATTTCTATTCGGGGATTACATACATACATACATACATACATACATTACATTACATTACATTACATTACATTACATACATACATACATACATACATACATACATACATACATACATACATACATACATACATATGTAAAGAAAGTGAAATTAAAAATACAATAATATTGTTTCACTTTTTGCTGGCTCTCCACTATCAGAAAATAAACATGCTCTACTTATTTCTCTTCAATGACATAAAATAAATATTAAAATATATGTATGTCTATGTTCGTGATAATCATTTCCAGGTTTAAAAAACAACACAATTGGTTTTCCCTTAGCCTGAGACCAAACGGATTATTATAAGATCTAGATCTAGAAAAATAAGTCTTTAAGATAAAGTTAGTCGGTTTAATTAGTTTAATAGATTTCTGGGCCCTATGCTTAAATTATAGATTCTAGAATCTAGGCCTACTTTTTAAATTTTATAGAGTGAGAGTGACAACTGAGTCACTTCTAGATCTATTACTTAATAACTTCAAGATATTAGACTACTACTATTAGTTACTATTAGATTTTAAAGTAAGTCTTCTTAGATGTCTTAGTAAACTTATTAGTGTAAAAACATAGCTAAATTGACGAAATCTTAAGCCATAATATGATAAATTTAGGTCTAGTTAGTAGGCTAGATCTATATAGACTATATCAAGTATATCTACTATAATCTAGTGCTTGACTAGATTTGTGGTAAGCCACATCTTCATCTCAACTCTGTCTATGGTCCCTTCTGGGGCATAGGCCACCAATCAGCTTTCTTCAGGCATCTTGGTTTTGGGTGAGTCTCTCCAACTGTCCACTGTCTTGCCTATCTGCTTGGCAAGGACTTGTATGAGAAGCCCAAATCCGATATTGACAACTGTTGCATTTTAATCTTGAGTACATATTAATATTAAATAATTATAACTTAGAAAAATCACTATATTATTATTTTTTCAAACATTTTAACAGAGAAGCTTCTCAAAAGGAACAGAGAAAAAATAGAGGTACTAAAGGTGCAGTCAAAGAGGTGGAGATAAAGTTGGATGTCACTGTCACAGAGGCAAAACCATCTCAAGATACAAAAGGTGAGATGAGGATAAGGTCCTTAGTTATGATTTCCTTTCTATGTCATAGTTTCTTATAAACCGCATGTTAAGAAGTTAAATTTAAAAGAAAAACAACTTAATTACAACAAGGGTTAATTATTTCAACACTAATTTCTTTTTTTGTGTCTATTTATACCTAGTGTAACCTAGTGAATGTAAATTTGTATTTTTTTATATTTAAGATGCCACCAACACCAGAAAAGAGGAACCAGCCCATTTTGAGTTTGAATACTTCGATTATAGGGTGGTAAGTTTTCTTTATTAATAATTGGGGTCAGATGGTATAGAAACCAAAGCTTGGTTTCTGAGCGTAGTGTAGAACTGGATTTTCAGGATGTCTCTGATTCCTATCAACTACAATGCGTACCTGGTACTGCTTAATGAAAGTAAAGGCAGTTGGTCATTTTACTTGTCACATTACACCCTTGTTAACCATAGAAACAGAAGGTCTATTTTATTGTCTGCCCCATGGGTCACTGGGTCTGATAGGAAAACTTTACTTGTACTTTATTCATGTATATAGTCTATAGGAACTTTTTTTTTTTTATCCAGTATCTCGCGGAATCAGATGAGGGGTATACTGAAGTTGTTAGGAAGCACAAGCCAAGACGTAGTGTATCATCTCTGGATAAAACCTCATCAAACAAAGATAGCTCTTCCTCCACTGACACAGAAAAAAGAAAAAAGGAATCCAGTCGGTCCAAAGGCAAATCTTCTGCCACTAACACTGATGTTAAGAAAAAGGAAAATTCTCTTGATAAAACACCCCAGAACAAAGGCAAGTCTTCAACTGCTAACCCTGGCAATATGAAAAAGGAAAGGACCAGTACTAAAGAAACTGCTAGAAAGTAAGTAACTCTTCTAAACATTTATATAAGTATTAATATTGTGAAAGGAATATTGTCGAGTGCTAAACATTTAGGAACATGTTTTAGAAATCTATTTACATGCACTTTTATGTCATTCATAGTTCAAAAAGATCTACTGCACCAGTAGCAAGATCAAAAGCTCAGAGCCACACAGCAAGCACCAGGATGACTAACTTATCACCTTGCAGGTGCCTACTTTTTTTTTTCTTCTATGTTCAACCTTGAAAGCTTACCCAAACAGTTTTATTTTATTCTAGATGCTAATGAAAATATTAAAATAACAAGCTTAATACTTTTATTGTTTTTTTAGTACTTAAGTTTACTTTTTAACTCCTTTAGGCTCTCTGCCAAGAATCCTAATGTTGAAAAACATCAGCTGTCTGACCAAAGTAATAGCTCACATTCTGTCCCAAGCAGTACAGCAAGTAGACCAACTGTCCCTAGTGTTTCAAAACCTTTTTTAAAAGGTATCACAAAGAGTTTCTCAAGTGTAGTTGCTGGTACTAATGCCTCAACCACCACCACCAGATCACGCACTATATGGAATAGTAGTATTGGCAACATTTCAGCAAAGAAAATAACTTCAGTGTCAGGCTCAGGTTGGGTAAAAAATTCAACCCAGAAGCCTTCCCAGCAGTCATCACGAGGTGTTGTAAAACTGTCTCAGCCAGACAAAAAACAACCAGAGAAAAACCAAGAGATGTACGGCAGACCTTTTGATGAAATGGCTACCTATGAAGATGTAGGATTTATTTTGCAGGAGTCGACTGATCTAATCCTCCATGCCAACTCATTAGAAAAAAGCACATCATCTGCATCAAGTGTAGATTTGTTAACAAATTCAAGCCATGCTTCCTCCATTCAGTCACTGTTGGGTGTCAATGATGATGCTTTATCTCATTCTGATCTAGAGAAAAAGCAAGAACTAGTCAGCAGCACTTCAGATGAAAAAGCTAGCTCCGAAGACAGTGATGATGAATTGACAAGCCTCCAGCCTCATTCCAACTCACCAGAAAAAAGCACCTCTTCTGAGTCTAGTGTAGATTTGTTAACAAATTCTAGCCATGCATTCTCCATTCAGTCACTCTTAGGTTTCAATAATGAATCTTCAACTCAGTCTAATCTAGAGAAAAAGCAAGAACTAGTCAGCAGCTCTTCAGATGAAAGAGCTAGCTCTGAAGACAGTGATATTGGATGCATAATGTCACCAAACAATTCCTCTCAACCAGATGTGAACTGTCATGTGATGAATGCATACACTGATGTTGCTTGGCATAATTTTGTCAACCAAACAGAAGCTTTCTTCCAATCTCTACAATCTGAATTTTATAGACAAAAATCAACATATCCAGAGTTTGAGATAGAACAAGAGTTGGTGAGCAGCTTTTCAGATGAAAGAGCTACATCCGAAGACTGTGATGCTGAATGTACAGGTCTGGAAGCGATTGGACCAATTGATTTGAGTCTCAGGCCACAGTACGGATCCACTGCTTCAGAACAATTATGTAATCATAGTTTACAAGACTCCCTGATAAAGTCCCCAAATAATAATTTGGTGGTCTCTCTGCCTAATGAGATGACCTCTCCAGTGATGAATGTTGACGTCAATGATGCTTGGGATGCTTTTGTAAACCAAACACAAGCTTTCTACCAAACTGATGATGGCCTACAATCAACCTATCCTAAGCTTGAGAAAAATCAAGATGAAAGAGTTATCTATGAAGATAGTGGTGTTGCATGGACAAGTCAGGGAGCAATGACATCATTTGACATGAGCCACAAGCCACATTCCACCTGTTCAGATCAATTAGATATGCTATGTATATCTATACAAGACAACCTTTTAATGTCACCAAACAATCCCTTGGCCAGCTCTCTACCAGATGAGATGACCTCTCCAGTGATAAATGCTGACATTGCTTACACTACGAGGTTCTTTGAAAACCTGCTTCATCCACAAGATTTTTGTCGCACACCTGGTAAAAATAGAAACACTACCATGACTGACAACAGTACAGAAGAAAAAGGATTTGGTAACCCATTCCACATTCCAGCCTTTGACTCTCCATTTCCTTATAGTGACAGAGTGTGGAAAAATTCATTGAATCAGGTAAAATCATTATTTTTTTCTTAAAATATCTTACCAAATATTTTTCAGGGTGAACAAATTTAATATTTATGCATATATACCTACTTGAAGACTTAAATATTCTTAAAGTTTTACTTTAAAAAAGAATTGTTCTTGCTTACTTGCAATAGATATTTTTTACCAGATCTAATTTGATTGTGTGATTGAATTTTAAAATTTACTTTACAGAATACTCTGGCCAGCAGTGTTGGACAGTCAGACATTTGCCTTAAGTAAGTTTTGCATATTTTTACATATTATTATAAATTACTTTTCAAATTATTACCTTGATGCTTGATCTAGTATTACTAGTAATTAAACTTTTTAAAAATTACATTAAATCATATCAGGATTGATCATTATCAATCAAAAAGTAAAAAAAAAAGTATTTTTATAATTGTAAATTACAGTAGATTTTGTGTACAAATTATCTCTATAAAATAAACAAATTTAACTTTAAACCAAGCAATAGTTAAAATAGTCTAGATAGCTGCCAAGTTGAGTGGTATTTGTATAATTGGAATTAGGTCTTAACATTTTCACACATTGGTGGTGCAGCACTTTTTCTTAGTTGTCTTGCTGATAATTACTGAGTGGATCAAAAGGCAAAACATTATCCATACATTTTTTCTTGTGGTTTAGCCATTCCATTGTTTTTGAAAGTCTTCAGCAGGAGCTTGAAGATGAAAAAGATTTGCGCCAGGCTGTTGAGGTTAGTTGTGTTGTTATTTTAAAAACATGTTACTTCTCTGTGATGTTCTTCTCATAGAAATACTTTGTGCACTTAAATGTAGCCATGTTTGACCTTTGTGTTAATGTTTGGTTCACTATATGTCCACAGAGAGAGGGTTTGACATCACTTCAAGTGGAAAGAACAATATGGCTCGAAAAGCTCAAAAATGTTGCGCTGAATAATATTAAGAATCTTGAGGAGTTAGTTATAAGGTACTTATAATGTTATGTTGAGGAGTTAGTTATAAGGTACTTATAATGTTATGTTGAGAAGTTAGTTAAAAGGTACTTATGTTGAGGAGTTAGTTAATGTTATGTTATCTACCCTTCCTCCCTTCCATTGTTCTCTAGTTCAATTAGTTTACATGTTATGGAGGGAAAGCTCCCCTCATGCTAGTAATGACTTCACTCCACGGCCACACTCGTACTGTAGGCCTACTTATCATGCTAGTCTTGGCTGGGTTTAGAAAAAACATTTTCTAGTGAGCTAGGTCTGAAAAGAGACAAATTGTACCAACATAAATGAATTGGACCACAACGCACTGAGCATGAAAAATGTGCTATAGAAAAACAATTAAAATAAGATTAAATAAAAAGCTTGCATGCCTAATGAAGTAAAAGTATGTTTTTTTAATTATTGATTAAATTTTGTTATGTTTTAGTGCTGGACAGAAAGATGACCGTTATGGTTACTCTCAACTGAAACAGAAAATAAGAGACTGGACTATGCACTTGGAATTTTGTGACCAAGGTTTAATTGAGGTAAATATAATTTGTTGTTGGTTCTGATTTCTTTGAGAGTTCCTGGATCATAAATTAAAATATACATGGATAATAAATAAATTGTCTTTGTAATCCTTACATAATATGATCTATTTTAATATATATTACAATATTCCAATATTTATAGTAATTAATATTCAAAGAAATGTGAAATAAAATTTGTGTGCCAAATAATTTGTGAACTTAAAAAAAGCAATTAAGTATCAGAGAAAGTTAATATAACTTAAAACACTTCCATTAATTTGTAATAATTAATAAGTTGTTTTTTTTGTTAAGGCTACACAAGGGGGACTACAGATGAAAACTTTAGAAAAATTAATGGACAGCCTTCAGGTATCTTCAGCACCAATCAGTATTGTTAAAGAAGCTCCAGTTAGCCCAGTTTTATTAGAGCGATATGAAAGCGTTACCAGGGCCATACAAAGGTCCTTCCCTGGTTACCCAAGGTGAGTTTCTATTCGTAGTGGTACTTATTGCTTGGTTAAATTTATTTATTGAAATAAATTACAATCATATTTCTAGTTATAACTGTTGGGAATTTAGTCTTTTTAAAATAGAAAGGAACAAGTGCCAAAACTTAACTTTGTTCACTGCTCCATATTTAAAAGTGAACTGATTGATTCTGTCACTCACTTGATGTTTATATTTTCACTCAACTTTCAATGTTCACATTTGACAAATAGCTATTTTCATTACTGCTGATAATAATAACCATCATTTAGGATTTCATGTTTCTTTTAAAATTGTTGTCCTAATTATGAATGCCCCATCCACTTTTCCAATATTGAAAAATGTTATTAAAAAAACATATTCATAGATCATTTATATTTCCTTTCAGGAGCTCCATCATTACAAAACTTGAAGTTTTAAAAGCACTCTCTGGTGGAACACTGAATATGTTCAGCAACTATCACCTCATCAAAGCCATAACAAATTCAATAATTCAGGACAGGGTGCAACAGGTAGGCACAAACTTGTAATTTTGTTAATCAAAAACTATAGGATAGACAGATGTTTCCAATCATCTATTATTGGTGTGTCCATTCTATATTGTAATGTAAGTTGGTACCCTTGTCCCATCATGATACACAAAAGGATAACCAGTTAGTCATTCATTACAGTCTTAGAACTCTGTCAGCCCATTCTTTGGGAGAAACATTTCATGTGTACATTTCCCCTTTTTAAATGAAAAGAAGTTTAAAGATTATTGATTCTTCAAAACCTGTGTTAGTACCACAGGACAATAAATAGCATTAACTATTTAAGAGTTTTAAAATAAACTCTTTTAATTTCTTTTGTCTGCTGCAATTTAACTCTGTCATAATGTCCTAAAAGGGAAATAACTCATGTAAATATATAAATGTACAATGTGTAGTAAATCCTTCAGTTGGTAATATTAAGCAGCTCTTGATTTTCTTGTACTATTTCTTTTATAAATTTTTTTTGGCTGTCGAGTGCTTACCTTTTGTGATCATTATTCCTCAGGAAAACCTAGCTTCCAACTACCTTGCCTCGTGCAGAAGAGTTTACTATACTGCCCCAGGACCAAGATATAGTTGTTTAACTTCCAGTAAAAGAAGATATAGGACAGCCAGTCGCAGAGGTAGCCAGAAGTCATCAGGTCAGAAAGATGAACAAGGTCCAAGTCGAAAAGGTTGCCACAGGACAACAGGTCAGAAAGATGAACGAGGCCAAAGTAAAAATGTTGGCCAAAGTAGATCAAGTAAAAGAGCTAGAAGAGTCAGAGTGTTTTTGTTATAATCTATCTATTGGTGTGATGAAACCATCACAATTGATCAGTTGAATCTAAATTGTGAGTATTTGTCTTTTATGTCTTTTTACTGAGACTTAGGCTTACTATGATGAATCATTAGTTTTAATTTTAAATGTATTAATTTTTTTGTATTGAGGAAAAATATCAATGGTTTATTTATATGCATTTCCCTAAACAAGTTATACTTTTTCTTTCATGCTAATTTTCCCACCATTTTTCTGGCCACATAGAGTTCTATTTCTGCTTCAACACTTTATATTCTTCTGGATCAGTTATGCTAGCTTTTTGTTTATATTTGGTTCTCAAAGATTTCCCTTAAGTTTAGAAACTGATCTGGAAGTTATTGACTTGTTCTATCATTCTGTCATTTTCACAGTTTGTCTATCACACTATTAGTATTTGTTTCTTTGTATTTGTATCTTATTCATTGGCTCATTGAAACAATTATTAAATTTATAATAATAGCACAGCAATATGTAAAAAAATTATTGATCATTTATAGTTATAAGGATTTTTTAAACATCTTCTCCGGCTAATTCTAAGATCCCCCGACATTTACTTGCATGCTTCAAGGTAGATTTTTGTGCCTTGTTAATAGATTTGTATCATTTTTTAATTCGCTTTGAACATCAGTATTTATTGATAGACCAAATATTTAAATTATCTCTAGATGTACATTTATTGACTTTAAATAGATTTTACTCTTCATATGAGTGAATTCCTTTTGTGTTTTTTTAATTAACTTATTTTTTTTAAATTTCATTTAACTCTTTTGTGCATTGTTGATTTTGTTTTGTTTTCTTTTTATATTTGATTTCTGTTAAATATTTTACATGTTTCATTTTTTATGTTGATGTTGTGATATGAATTTTTTTTAAGCGCATTTTTAAAATGTTTATAGCTGTTTCATTTGTGAACCTAAAAAAAAAATAACTATCAAATTATGAAATCCTGTCAAATATGGTTGCCATCTTTTTGGTTAGCAAATTATTTTTTTGTAACATTAAGTTAATCAATAAAAAGATTGAACTGTTGATATAGTTTTCTTTAATTTATAAGATAGCACTCTTGTTGTTGTGTTTGTGTGTGTGTCTCTATTTCGTTTATATAAAAATTCGGAATTCTAGTCTAGTCATTAAAACTATTCAAAATGAGCTCATTAAAATTATAAAAAAAAAACTGATTTGTAAACAACAGCCGATCTATTATTATCACCATAATTTCAAGAAACTCAGCATTATAAAACAACAAAATTTGTTTGAAAAAAGTGTATTTATATTTTAAAACAGAATTTATAGAAAAATTATACTCAATAACTTAAATAAACAAGTAGATTTAGATTTCAGACAATGGACATTCATTTCAAAGTAACAGGAAATAATTATATGCATCTTGAGTATCAATGCTCTTCTATTCAGTGACACAGTGAATTGATAGACTTCCTTTACTGTTCTAAATACAATTAATAACTCATTGAAACCAATTATAGTTTGTTAAATATGATTAAACAAAAAATAAAAAAAATGATAATGCTATCAGACCATATAATTTTGTCCTTATGGAAATGTTAGGTCTCTTAAAAACTGTAATTGCAACTTTTAGCACAATAGATATTAGTGATACAATAAACATTTCAATATATTTAATAATCATAGTGCTCAAAATAAAAAGATAAAATACAAAGATTAAGCAAAGAATTCTTTTTGAAATGTTATTAAATTAGCTGTTAATAGTGTCAGAATAACTGACTATGTGGTTATAGGAATTTTTAAAAACGATGTAAGGAATACATGTATGGTTACATAAATAGTTACATATCTATATGATATAAGCTTAAAAATGATATCTAAACTAGCCGTTATATTAGATCGTCAATCATCTGGTACGTTGGCCGATTGGGGGTGGGGTGGCCATTACATCTACTGCTTTCCCCGGTGGCCCGACAAAACAGCGCGGACTAGATAGCGCGGACAAAATAGCGTAGACAAAATAGCGCCTACAAAATAGCGCGAAATTTCCCTACAAAAACAAGACAAAATAGCGCCGACTTCTCTATGATCATGGGCGCCCGCAGGGGGGTGCAAGGGGGGTGCACTTGCACCCCCCTGGATTATGATTAACCAATACTAGTTAAATATTTTTCTGTACCAAAAAAAGTCTATAATTCATAAGTACAATAAGGATGAAAACCCACTCTAAATAAAAGGCCAATTTTTAATTTTTTTTTTTGTCAAAGGCTTTATGTACGTAGAGAATTGCGATTTCTTGTAATAAATAGAAGTCCCCCCCCCCCCCCCCCATTGATTGTATGCGAAGCACTGTGAAAAGGTGATCTTATTTTTCTTTAATAATATTTATTTTTTTGACCAAGCCTAACATACGCAGGAGTTCTTTTAGCAATAAAAAACACTCTTATAGCAGAAGAAATGACCTTACCTAACTCAAAAAATATAGAATCAACATTTTGTAAAATTAATACCACCTCAACATCCGTAATAATAGGCAGCATTTACAGACCACCAAATTCTAGTTTAGAATACATGCAGGAACTATGTAATCAGATTACTACACTTAAAGAGACAAATAAAAATGCAGTTTTTTGGATTATGGGTGATTTCAACCTACCTGATATTAATTGGAAAACACTAACCATAGATAAACACCAAAACCTTAAGGACATAAATGAGCTTTTCATAGAAACTTTACACAACCTAAGTTTAGATCAAATCATTAAAAAGCCAACTAGATTAAACAACACATTAGATCTCTTCTTAACCAACAGACCTGGATTTGTAGTTGATTATGATATTATCCCTGGTCTATCAGACCATGAAATTATAAAAATACACAGTCAGATAAAAGCAGTAGCCAATACAAAAACCAAAAGAAAAATCTTACTCTGGAATAAATGTAACCTAACACAACTACACCAAGCTGCATTAAACTTTCAACAAACATTCTTATTAAAAAAAGACATTAACCAACCAGTCGATGACCTCTGGAATTTCATTAAAAATCATCTTAAAAGCCTTATAGAAAATCATATACCAACTAAATACACATTAGACAAAATAAATAAATGCTGGTTTAATAATAGACTAAAGAAGCTTTGTAAACAGAAGGAAAACCTATATAGAAAATTTAAAGAAACTAAGGCAGAAAGAGTTTACAAAAAGTATATAAAAATTAAACACTTAACCCAAAAAGTAAGCAGACAGCTGCAAAGTGAATACATAAACAATGTAATATCTAAAGATAACATCAAAAACCTATGGTCATACATTAAGTCTAAGAAAATGGGAACAACAGGCATAGCACCATTAAAAGATGAACTTAACATAATACATAATGATAATGAAACTAAAGCAAACATCCTAAACAAATACTTTGCATCAGCATTCTCAGCCCCAGGAGACAAAGACATATTACTGAATTTGAACTAAGTAGACAACATAGAAGATATAGTAGTACAAGAAAATGGAATTCAAAAACTATTAGCCAACACCAAACCAAATAAAGCGTCTGGACCTGATGGTATTCCAGCTAGATTACTCAAAGAACTAAGCAATGAGCTAGCCCCAGTGTTCAAAATACTCTTTCAGGCTTCACTTAACCAGGGCAGAGTAGCAAAGGGCTGGAAAGAAGCTAATGTCACCCCCCTATTTAAAAAAGGAGAAAAATCTGACCCGGCAAACTACAGACCAGTATCACTTAGCAGCATCACATGTAAAATCCTAGAACACATAATAAGTAGCAACATCATAAACCACTTAGACAAACATAATGTCCTCACACCATACCAACATGGCTTTAGGAAATATAGATCATGTGAAACACAACTAATAGGACTAATTGATGATTTTTCTAAAGGTTTAGATAATAGTGAACAAATAGATGCTATCTTGCTTGATTTTTCTAAGGCTTTTGACAAAGTTCACCACCATAGTTTGCTTAAAAAATAAA
The DNA here is from genome assembly GCA_030265305.1 of Biomphalaria pfeifferi. Lineage (NCBI taxonomy): Eukaryota > Metazoa > Mollusca > Gastropoda > Planorbidae > Biomphalaria > Biomphalaria pfeifferi. The sequence continues at coordinate 119,272 of JASAOG010000173.1, read as the reverse complement.
AATATTTTGGCCTTAATGGACCACTGCATCAGTGGATTAAAGATTTTCTGATAGGGAGAGAACAAACTGTAATAATAAATGGCTCTAAATCAACACCGATAACAGTAAACTCAAATGTACCTCAGTAGTCTTGGGTCCACTACTATTTTTAATTTACATAGATGATTTACCAAATTGCATTACTTCAGGAACAAAAGTCAGATTATTTGCAGACGATTGCATAATATATAGAACAATAAAAACAACACAAGACACAGATATTTTACAAAGAGAATTAGATGAATTACAGAAATGGGAATCAAATTGGAGCATGTCTTTCCACCCAGAAAAATGTCAGTTGTTAAGAGTAACAAAAAAACTAAAACAAATTAATTCCACTTATCTTATTCATGGCAAACCAGTAACACAGACTAAAAACGCAAAATACCTAGGTGTTATAATAAATGAAAAACTGTCATGGAATCCACATATTGATGAAACTATTTAAAAAATCCAACAAAGCATTAGGGTTTATTAAAAGAAATTTCTATAAATCAAATAAGAACATAAAATTAAAATGTTATTTAACCTTGGTTAGGCCAATAATAGAATATGCATCCTCCGTTTGGGACCCCTCAACTCAACTATACATAAAACACTGAACCATAATCTTCAAATACAAAAACAAAATTTAATAAAATACTCTGAAAGACACAAAGATAAAGGCACATTCCTCGTCCCATTTGCTGGGACAAATTTGTACAAATACTCTTCCTTAGTGCTATTAGAGCATGGAATGGGTTGCCTGAGCTAGCCAGGAGAGCCGGTGACTTGGCAGAATTTAAGTCATTGGTTGATATGCATGACCAAATGTATGACGCGTAGGACGTAATCATCTTCTTTTTTGAAGTAACGTCTGTATTATATAAGATAAGATACGCATGCGCGCCAGCAGGGGATGCAAGATTGTGCACTTTCACTCCCCCCCTGGATTCTGAGTAGCAAAGTCTAGTCACTTCTTTGCAACATCAGATCAATGAAAATCTAAGTAGCAACTGAACAAGTAGTGCTTACACTTTTGACTGAAGTTGCAGTAGACTAGCCTAGGCTTATCAGGAATTGATTGTTGACCATTCACGTGCACTCATCTGAATTCTGGGTAGCCAATTTTAGCCAAATTTTTGTATAATCTCATTTGTTCCACCTGCCGATGTAAATACTGCGAAGATCTAGATGACCCTTAGCCAGAAGTTGTAGAGAATTCGTATGACTATTAGGAGGACAACTTTATTGGTCGCCAGAGACAAAACCGCAGAGTGTCTCCAAGATTTCCAATAGCATTATGGAATGTTAGAGATCGTATACAGGTGTTGTACTTAATAATAACAAACCATGTTACCCCATTATGAAGAATCATGGAGGTAGATTTTCCTAGTCCTAAAGATTGCAACGTACCGGGGGCGAAAGCTGAAGATTTTCTTGATTTGCAAGATCTCTGAAAATGTCCCTTCTTGCCACACAGTTTACATGTTGCTTCACGTGCGGGACTATCATTACGAGAATGTTTTCCTCTGCCGCAGAAGTAACACTTACTTACCGCTTACCTCTTGTTTTGTTTGAGTCAAATTAATCGAGGCTCGTAGATCAGGCAACTGGGGAGCGACAGAATCAGCAGAGTGTTCTCTTACAGCATTTGTAGTAGCCCTACAAGTGGTTTCTGGCTGTGACTCGTACAACAACGAATGTTGATAGGCGTGTTCAAGTACTCTAGCTTCCTCGAATGCATCCTTCAACTTTAAATCTGTTTTTTCTTGGAGACGTTTTCTAATACAGTTGGAGGCAATTCCTGTGATGAATGCATCGCGTATGGATTCGTCACGATGCTGCTCAGCTGTCACGGCTTTGAAATTGCAATACTTGGATATACTGCGGAGTTTTTGCAGAAAGGTGTTAACGCTTTGACCCTGTTCTTGTCTGCACGTGGCTAACTTGTGCGTTGCGAAGACCTCGTTATTGGGCTGCACATAGATGTTGTTTAGTGACTGGATAGCTTCTTCATATGTTTCCATGTCACTAATCATTTGGTACACTAGGGTGAGATGTAAATTATAAGTAGTTTCTTGTTATATATCGTAACTACTGACAGAAAGTTTTTAAATGTTTCATACCAGTGCAGCCACTTTTCTTGTGCTTGAGGTGCAGTAGGTTCCACATTGAACCTTTCAGGCCGTAGTAGTCTATCCATGTTTAGGCAGATTCAGTGAAATAAATTGTTGTACTTAATAATAACAAACCATGTTACATTCAAAGCTTTATTTCACTGAATGCTAAACAACTACACACATAGTAGAAATCACAACACGAAATACGGTCAGTACACAGGCTAACAAATGTAAACAAACACTAAGGGGTGACAATCCAAACAAGCAAATTCACGACAACAGGGGAATCTATCACGAACAAACAATTCAGTGAAGGGATGGCACCATGCATTTCAACTGTCTATTGAACAGATTCAACCAAAAAAAAGTGTTATTTCAGCAATTGATAAAGTTTGTTGATGCTTGTTTCAAAATGTGTAGATATAGAATGATTTACCAAAGTTTTATATTTTAATAGTAATACTAAGTGTGACAGGACATCTGAAGATAGCAGAAATAAATCTTTAATAAATAAAAAAAACTGGATAGTATTACCAATCTACAACTGACTTTCTTAACATCTGCCTGAATGTGACTTCACGTGAAAGATTTTTTTAAATTGAAGTTAACTAACCTACTATTTAATATTAACAAATAAACAAACACGAGACATTCATATCTAGCAAATAGGTCAATATACAGCGAAAAAGAAGATATAGGCTTTGATGAAGTTATTGATAAGTTTGCAAGTTTGAAATCCAGAAAAAGAACATTATATTTGCAATAGCATTTTATAAGCATTTGGATGCTTTAAAATGTTAATTTTATAAATGTTATAATAAACATGTTTTGTTTTTATAATTTTGTACCTTTTAATGTATGTCAAGAAAGTTTGAATTCTTTCAGACGTCGTTACAAACATGACAGGAGAATTTAGAATAGTTTCCGTAAGAAGCTCTTTAAGGTCTAATGTAAAGCACATGTTGATGTGAGACTATTTCTAATATGAGTTAGCTTACATTTTAATACATGTAAAAACTATTGATAAATTGTTATAAACAGCAAACTTTCAAAATAAAACCGATAGTCATTTTATAGCAGTTGTCTAACAATCAATGACTATATGGTTTAGGGAATAAGCGCTCAGTTTATTATGTTTAACGAAAAGAATAAACGAAAAAAAATGCAGGGGGATGGTGACACCATGAGCTGACCGCACCGGGTGACACCCACCCTCGTGACGCCACTGAGTACAACTTGTTCTGTTTCTGTGACATTTTTCGTCTCGGGAGACGATCTTTTTCCTTTTCAACTTCTTGTGTGACTAAAGAGGCCAATCCTTGCTTAACACCTGTGATCAGAGGTTGGGCATATGTGATCACCAGGCGCCATTGCAATTTCACCCTTCTTTCTACTACTGTTGTGTATGGCATCTGTAATCCCGAATCCTTACTTTTTGCTCGCTCTCCATGTGGATCTATCCAGTGCCACTTTGACCCAGCTGTTAGTTCAATTTTGAAGAGATTCGTTTCGCGTTTGATTATATCAGTATACCGTAAATATGGACGACCTGCGGCTCTTCAGCCTTCTGTTAGATTACCATGCAGAATGTCTTGTGGCCAAACCAGATAACACAGCATATTGATGAAACTATCAAAAAATCAAACAAAGCATTAGGGTTTATTAAAAGAAATTTCTATAAATCAAATAAGAACAACTAAAATGTTATTTAACCTTGGTTAGGCCAATAATAGAATATGCATCTTCTGTTTGGGACCCCTCAACTCAAGAAAACATTAAGAAACTGGAACAGACACAAAATAGAGCAGTGAGATTCAAAGCAAACGAATATTTACATCTGACTAGAGTAACACTAAATCACTAAATTTAGAAAGCATTCAGGAGAGAAGACTCAAAAGTAAAGTAGCAATTATACATAACAAAAAAAAAAACAAGGTTACAAAGACAGTTTGTGTGGAAACACAAACTTAAAATCGGCCCCCGAAGTGGTCCACCCAGGCAGGCTTCAATATTTTCAGAAAGAACATCCATATGAAATTATATCAATGACAAATGAGAGATAAGAATGGAGAAAGAAGGTTGACATCTTGTGTAGTGCCCCAACGGTTCAGCAGATCAAAGGATAGGTGCAAGTGAATGCAAAGTTAGATGTGAACCTGGCCGTGTGGTCTATAGGGAAGATGATGTAAAGTTCATCTGTTTTTGTGGCTTACGGTTAACGAGGGTGTCATGTAGCCAGCACAACGACCAACCGCCTTTACTTTTCCCCAACTAATGTCAGGTACCCATTAGAGCTGGTGGACTCAGAGGTGCCCAAGGATTCCGAAGTTGAAAATCCCAGTCTTCACCAGGATTCGAACCCGGGATGCCGGTTCGTAAGCCAAGCGCTTTACCGTCTCTTCTTGCCTAACTGAAGTCTTACAATTGGTGTAATTGTTTTGAAAAGGCTAAATATCTTATTCGAATACTTAAATAGATGTACAGTGCCCGTAGAATGAAAGTGTAGGAAAATGAAATTTACAAGATTACTATTCGTTTTAAATTAGGTCTAACTTATAATACATATTAATTAGCTTTTTCTCTTTAAAAAACTGCTTGCATAACTGATTTTACAAATTAAATTTTTCGATTTCAGAAAGAAAAAGTAGCCGTTGCATCAGAACTTTGAATGGTCTAAAATATTGTGATGTCGGATTTTCAATATCTTTTCTAGTTTACGAGATCTAAACGAGACGGACGGACAGACGGACAGACATTTTACACAAAACTAATAGCGTCTTTTCGCTTTCGGGGGCCGCTAAAAAAATGAACCATAATCTTCAAATACAAAAACAGAATTTAATAAAATACACAGAAAGACACAAAGATAAAGGCGCATTTCTCGTTCCATATGCTAGGACAAATGTGTACTAACGCCCCTTCTTCTGTAATGCTATTAGAGCATGGAATGGGTTGCCTGAGCCAGCCAGGAAAATCAATGACTTGGCAGAATTTCAGTCATTGGTTAACATGCATGGCTAGATGCATGACGCGTAGGACGTATTCATCATCATCTTTTTTGAAGTAACGTCTGTATTATATAAAATACGAAGACAGAGTGAATGTCCAGGCAACCTGCTTTTCGTAGCACTTCTTCATTGGTTATTTTATCTTACCACATTATTTTAAAGACTCGCCTAAGCAACGGGAGTGAACGATATTCAGCTTTTTTTTTTCCTGCCATGAGCAGGTTGACCATCTTTCACTTCCGTATTGCAAACTGCTCATCACACAAGGACAAGTTGTGTGCTGCCGTTAAACAAAGATGTGTAAACCATTGAGTGTATCGAAAATGCAACTGCATCGACTTCAGCCTCAGTAGCTTGAATTCTTGCCAAAGTTGGAGATTGGTTTAAGTTTGAGCCTCCATTAACCTGCCAGGTCTTAAGTTTTATTTATAATATTGAATATTATTATGTATTAATGTGTCTAGGTATTAAAATTAATGTGAATTACAATGTGTTGTAATTATTTTATAACTTGTGATATTTTAGGCCCAAGTTCAGCCCGAGAGTCACACTATACACACCCATCAAATAAACTATGTGTATGATGATTTAAATAAAATTATGAATTTAATCTAATGATATATTTACAATGATAATGACATGTGGTCTATGAAATGATAAGCAAATATAAGTGAATAGATTATGATATGAAAAATCAATACTTAAATTAAGATTCTAGTAAATACTTAATTAGTATTTATAAAACACAAAATAATATAATCACATTAACTTATATGGTTCAATAATAATGTCCACACAATCTTTCAAGACATCAACTTCATGACAAGTCCATATAGATGTCTATCTTCTATTCTATTTAATATACTGCTCACCGACATCTAATATCAGAATTCAAAATAACACCAAAAGGTTGAAAATCTCGCAACGTTCAACTGTATTATCAGGTCCTGACACAGCAACCCACAGTCTGGAATCTGGAACCTCAGACTCGTAAAAACAAACTTGAAAAGTCAGACAGACTGAGATGGAAACCTCAGTCCTGTAACCTTAAGCTGAGATCTCAATACTGAAACCTGAGACTGAGACTGAGACTGATACGGAAACCCTATAGAAAGATAAAGAATAGATTCTTCTAATCTTCTAATCTAATTATAAAAATTCAAATACGATCGAAACCAAATTCAAACAACTTTATAATGTGAAAACAAAACTCACCCTAAACTGGGGTCAAAATAATCCTTCAAGAAATGTATCCAAGGAACAATAATAAGGCTATCCACTTTCAGATCCAAGGAGAAATTCAAGACCTCACAAAATACAACTTGGCTCTACAGCACCAGATGGAGGGAATGAAACAGACGATTAACTACGAAAGACTTACTACGTAATCATTTTTCATCATAAGAAAGTATGACGAAGCAACAAGGGGAGATCACCTACTACCCTAAACAAGAAAAAGAAAATAGCGCAAATGACGTCATCGCCTATTGATGAAATCGGCGCTATTAGGTGAATTCAGTTTTCGTTTTGACTACGTAAGCTTGAGTTTGTTTTTGCAACGTACTTAATAACTGCTGCTACATGCTTTACAATATCTCTCGAATACTGCTGATTTTTCAAAATTTCCTCATGAAAAATATATGTGACAGTACATCTGATTCTGCCTAAACCTTTTCTTCTTCTAAATTCCACTTCAAAAAAGCTTGTCTGTGGTGGGCTCCTTCTTCTTGTTCTTTCATCTCTCAGGTCTCTTCTATTTGGTGTAACCAACTCCAAGTTTGTAATGCACTAGATGTCTTTTCTGATGCCTCATAAAACAGTACACATGCAAAACAAAACAGACATTTCAAGTGTGGAAAGAAGAGGAGGCAAGATCGGTTGCTAAGTTCTCCTGTTGGAAGCTTTCTAGTGAACCATGATGTCAAAATTAGTGATTTATATTGGGTAAACTCTACTGGAAACAAACACCGTTCATTTTTGTTTTGGAAAAATAAGCTATCCTAGAATTTTTGCTCACAATTCCTCAGATAAAATTCCATGCTGGATATATCCGAAGTCTTTGTAATTAATTACAGCTGGAGAAAGTGATTTTGTAAGAACATCACTTGATCACCTGAATCACATACTTCAGATGTTTTCTCTGACTGTGGTAAAAGGTATTCCCCTGGAGTCTCTAATCTCATTTTCACTTCTTCAACTGCTGTATCTTTCTATGAATCTTGTGAATAGTGATACGTTTCTTCCACACCTTCATGGTCTCCTATGTTTTCAGAGATCTTATCAGGCTTCTTCTTAAATGATAAGGATGATGAAATAAACTACCCTATATCCAATTTACTTCCCGAGAATAACACTGCACTAGTCAGCGCTACTTATTGAAATTGAGAGTAACCCCGCACGGAAAGTGTTAATAATCTGTGTGTAATACATGCAACAGGGTCACTAGCTTATAAAACAACATGAAAAACAAGATTACATGGCAGTGACGTAATATTTAATTTTTTAAAAACATATTTCGGACACTCATTTGGGCCCCCCCTCAAGTGGGGGCCCTGGGGGATCTTCAAATTCTCCCCCTCCCCCCCCCCAACCTAGCTACGCCACTGCTGAAAGCGGAAAGAAAGAAAAAAAAAATTAGAGTTCCAAAAATGTCGTGCAAGAAGAATTTTCCGATAAAGAATGTGGATCACTTAGATTAACTGAACACATCCATTAAATTGCTTTTGCGTTTTTTTCTCAATATTGCCTGCACTCGCTCGTGAACTCCAGACATTGAAACTGCCTTATCATATCCCTGAAATCGACACATCCTTAAGTTAAACACATCCCCATCCAGGCATTTACGATATTAGCTTTGGTCTACTTTAAAAACATTACCACTGCCTTTTTCTTCTTCTTCGTTTTTATTCTCATGTCGGAGGGTTCAGATCAGTAACCATATATCTGAGATCAACCAGGAAGCTTTTTGTATAGTTTGTATTCTATAGGAAGGTTTTGGGGCCAAAGTCTTGTTCGGGCCTCTTGGTATAGAATGAAGCTTTGGATTACATAGCCAGCATACTCTGGTGATGCTCCACAAGGCAGGTTTAGCTCGTCATGCCTTAAAGCTTCCGGAACATATGTTGTCCCATTCTGTTGTGTCCGGTTCTTAGTCGAAAAATTATGCATTGGTCATGTCGAGATAGCTTATAATTGGCATCCTTTTTCTTATAATTGGGATTTGAGCTGGTTAAATTCTCGTTTATTCTACACTCTATTAATTTTATTATTTCTTCTGGGTAGAGAGGGATTTTAATTTGTTTGTTAATTCTTCCATCTTTGGCCAGTATGTCTCCCTTTTCATTGCCTTTCTAATTCAATGTGTGAAGGAATCCATTGAAAAACAGTTTCCTTGCTGTTGATGTTAAGGTTTACAAGAGCTGTCAAAGAGTTGCTTTATATAGTAAGTAATTGAGTTTTTCAGGCTTTGAAGGACTGTTTCGGCATCGGCCAGTAAGACAATTTGGCTGTTTGGTGTACATGGGTAGTTTATTAGTGTGGTAGCAGCTAGTTCCAGTGCTTGCCTTTCTGCCCTATGGCTGTCTGAGAGATCGTCAGTTTCAATTGACTTTTATAGTCTCTGTCCATTGGGGCATTCAAATATTATGCCAGCTTCTCCGTTTGTGATAGATTTTTTGACAGGATCCACCTATGTTAACTCTGGCTTGATGGAGTAATGGGTTTTTAGAAAGGTATTTACTAATTCCTTGAGCTCAGTTTGGTTGTGATCGGATTTTTTAATACAATTTAGATGCAATCTCTTAAAGGAGGGAGGGAACTCTGGTCTCAGGGAGGAAAAGTATTATGCTGCTTTGTTGATTCAATAAGTATATTTCCTAAGGGGGTATTTCTTTTTAAGGTTCTGTGATTCTTGAACAAAATGACTTCTTGTAGAAAGCCAAGTGATTTTGGGATTTCAGTGGGTGCTTGTCTAAAGATTCTATTTTGGTAAATTTAGACAGGGCTTTTTTTCCTCTTCTTTCACCCAAAGAGACAGCAATTAGCTGCATGGCTCTAATGGGTGATGTTTTTATAGCCCCTGTCATAATCCTAAGGCCAATACCGTTTTCCGTACAGCAAACCTAAAGATATAATATCCTTTTTGCACATCTTTTTTGAAAGTCTGCATGTCCTGGTTACTTAGAAACATACTGAAATAACGTATTTAAATAACAAAAATAGATTAAAAAAAGATAGAAACTATTTTAAACAACAAATTTTTAAAAAAGTATTGATCATCCATTTTTGTCTCAATATGTCATTCTAACATTTTTTGTTCATAAAAGAAGACATTGTGTAGACTAGCAAACAATTAGCTTTATCCAAGTTGAGCCAATTTTGGATAGACTTATGTAAGAGATCTATAGAACTGCTTCAAGATATCGTTTCTTTCCAGTCAGTTGTGTGAAAAGATGCTAAAAATTTACAGTTACGCAAGTAAGGCCATATATCCGTATAAGGGTCGACCGTGTGCCTAAAACAAAGTTGTTTGTCAAGCTAAAAGTTAATAGTTAAAACAAAACAGCCTTCTAAAAAAAAATGCTATAAAGACCATCTTAGATGCATTCTTGCTTGAAATGACATAGAAGAGATCAAATGAACGATACCGGCTTCCGGGACAGTTGGAGATTTCTTAAAAATTAACTTCGCCTCATTGAATAGCTGAAGCAATAACTTGATTATCTGTTAGAATATAACACATAAAGATTTTAAACCAAGTCATACATATCTTTAGGTTTTAGACATATTTCACAAGCCGCAGAAGCGGCGCAAGGAGGAGGCGACGTGGGCAATCGCATCGCTCATAGATATAGAGAGTACAATATAGCAATGCAGGCAAGGTCAAGGCATTCACCAAGAAATGGTTACGACACATAATAGATGCAAAGTGGTCATAAAAAATATCTAACTTAAGTCTATTGTCAACAGCACAGCAAACGCCAATTGAACAGGCAATCAAAAATGACAAATGGGGTTGGATTTGTAAGACAATGCCAAAATCTAGGAAAACTATTTTAAATCAGGTTTTAAACTGAAACCCACGGGGAAAGAAAAAGGCTGTAAGATGAATGGAGGAGACCAACAAAACAAAAAGCAAAAGATGACAGGATGCACATGGTTCCAAGCGAAATTACCCAAAAGTGAGATTTTTGACATCAAGTCCGCCTCTGGCAAAAATATATAAATTCATACAAAATTATCAATTTATTCCCTTGCCGTAATACATATTTTTCATTTAGTAAAAAGAACAGAAAAAAAGTAACAAAAAAAAAAATAAATTGCTGTAGCTGAGAACTGAGCCCAGAAAGTTAAGCTCTAAAAGGACCACCCTATGTGAATGCTACACAGCCGATGTAAATGTTTGAAAACACGGTTATAAAAACATACAACTTGTATATGTGCTTTTCAAAAGATAAATCTACACAATAGTTTCTTTTTTTTTTTTTTTTTTTTAATATTTCCTCAAACTTTAGAATTTTTGTTGAAATAAAACAATTTGTATGACGTAGAACTGTATTTGTAAAAAAAAAATCTAAAAAAAAAATATGTTATCTCTTATAAAATTTACTTTTAAAATGGTTAATCTAGTAATATTTTAAAAAATTAAAAATAGATTTTAATCCTTTTGTGTTATCGAACTTTGAGGATGACCTTTCCGTATTTTATTTTCGTAGTACAATGACATAGAGAACTCTATAGACTGTTCATGAACACATAGAGTCTCAGCTTAAAAGATAAATTAAAATATCATACTGTTGTACTAGAATTTAGTGAGACTTGAAGCAGAAAAGTTATGTTATTTTTTTTTCAATTAGTTTCTTCTAGAGGCATTTTCATAAATTTTCAAAACAGCAGCCCGCGAACGCAGTGAATTAGATACCTTGTTTACAGTTTACATTTAATTTTTGAAAGAATTGAGGAAATTAACAAAGTATCTAAATCTGAGACAATGTTAAATATACATTTCAAATATGGTAGATTTAAAATCAATATTGCTAAGTTATTTATTTGAAATTTTGATGGCAAAAACTGAAAAGTTCACAGTGAGACAAGGTATTAGATAAATAATAATAAATCTATGTGCTAAACCAACTTGAATAGCTAAAATGATACTCTAAAATTCACTAGAAATCACTATAATTCGGATGAATTATACCCTACTGACATTTTCTTATTAACTAAACAAAACACAGTAAAACTGTATTCAAAGAAATAAAAGAAAATCATAGTCAAAATTATAATCTGTTTATTGATCACTTTAAAAAAAAATTCTAACCAAAAAGATAAAAAACAAATTGAGAGGAAATAAAATACAGGTAAGCCAATTAACATTAAACAATATAATAAACATAGTATCATCATATCGGCATTTCATTTAACAGCAATCGAATATTGAAAGTAAATAAAAAAAAAAGATAACGTCATTAATGCGCAAAGATAGTTTAATAATTGACTTTTTAAAAAAAAACAAAAGGAATAAACTCATTTGAAAAGCCTTTTTTATTTTTACCCAGCACATAAATAACAGAGATGTGATCAAACTCTATTAGTAATCTTCAGTAAATATCTAAATAAATGAGATGTCATTAAGTCAGAGATTTATTTAGCCCCCCCCCCCTGAAACCACAATCCTCCCCCCCCCTGAGGACATTATTTTATTCTCCCCCCCCCCCCCTCAGAGGGGGATCAGAGTAACACTAAGTTGCTTTAAAAGAAGAAATAAAGGAAATGAAATTGTATGTTGTATAATAATTATTTCGGTTTTCCACCGTCCGGTTTTTGACATCCCTACTTTTGGTATCCCGGGAAAATCGTTAATTATAGATGAAAGGGAAAATAATAAAAGTGTAAACATGAAGTGGCAATTATCGATGTTCAGCTTTGCCAAAAAAATTTGAATAAATGAGAATGGAGCAAAATCAACATTTGAGTTTCCCGGGTTTACGGTACACAACACTGCACCTGATGGGAACTGCATGTTTTCGGCCATCGCGCATCAATTATCGTTTAATCCTGGCAACACTCGTGAATCAGGCTCAGCAACTGACATTAGACCATCGGGAAATTCTTCTGGACAAAACTATTGAAGGTATGATTATAAATTTATGAAACTTTAGTTAATTCGTGGGCACCGCCTAACTAATCTTCCAAGCCTTTCATGTGAGCGATAATAGGTCAGCGTTACTGGACTTTGCCCTTGCATGGGTGAGGGTTTCGCCTAAAACCCTGCACGGCCTGACTGCCTAAAACGCGGCAATATTGCGAAAACTATTGGTTAGCCGCCAGAATATGAGAGACTTAGTCAGTTTCATAATCTAGTTCTACTGTGTTAGTTGTTAGACACATGCGCATGGCCAAAATTTGATACCATGCTAAATTTTGCTAATGCAACCCACTTCAATGTATCGGTACGCATGGGAATTCATTTTATGTAGCCATCCGTGCACCTTTCGACGACAACTTGCCAACCCAGACTGGGATAGCATGGAGAGTACCGGAGGCTAATTGTTATCGTGTCAAGCCTAGCCTATTTAATTCATTGTATGACTCATATTCCTAAGTTATAACTGTATAATTTTACATATTTTTAGGTTTTTCTTCTGTTGACAAATATCTTGAAGCAATGGAAAAGAATGGAACATGGGGAGGTGGCATAATATTATCAACTGCCTCGATTTTTTTCAACCGTCCAATAACGGTTTTTTATGGAGTATAGTGCCCTTCATAATAAGAAGATATAAGAAATATTCATTTGCTGATTGACTTATCTAAATAGAATAATTAACGTTATTTCTTTTAGCAGCTTATACTGAGCATAATCATTTGAAATAGAGTATAAATATATGTTACTACCACTATTGTGTTTGAAGTGTTTACATTTGTTCAAACTAGCTATTGATAAAGCTTTGGCATGTGCGATTTTTGCCAGTTATATACCTCATATTCATACACAACACACGTCCACAACTCCATACGATTTTATTCCGGTCAATCATTGTCATACAGGCTGTTATTTGTGTAAATTAAATTAAAAATGCTTCAGAAATTTCATTTTGACACTGGTAGTTTGCTTCAGCTTCTGGGGGACATCATCCAGACCCCCTACCGATGCTTTGCCCCTGGACCCAGTGGGGGACTACCGTCCCCCAGGCCCCCCTTTTGGGAATCCCCCCCTGGGTTATGCCAACTCCCCCCCTGAACCGAATTCCAGGATAAAACCCTAAAACAATAGACAGATTTGTCGACGCCATATTTTTGTTTCTCCTGGGTGTCAAAACAACGCGTAGTGACGACGACGGTGGATTGCTGGAGATGAAAGGGAATCCGGCACCCCAGGTGTGAGGTAGAGTTGTGGCCGAATTATTCAATTGTATCATATGCTTCCCTAATTGAAATGTTCTTGATGTAGTTAAAACATTAAGCCTAATATCCTTTCGGTCAATGTACAACGAGATGTCCATTATATTAAATAAAGCAAAGAAAACTAAAAGGCAAACATCTCTATAGTGAGTATAGTCGAATGGAAACCAGTTAGTTTGCATTCAAATATCCGTCATCGCAGCCTCGGTTCAATTATCTATTGAAATTTAGAATAATGTACATAATGTATGATGATATATATCTTTATTAACAGAAAGGCTTAATCCCACTCCATATATAAGCCCAGAGCAAAGTCTGTTTTTAAGTCTAAAAAAAAAAGAATGACTATTTTCCTACATCCTTTCATTATCCAGTTATTCATGAATGCATATGATATTCTGAACATAAAACTTTATTTAAATCTTTCTCTCCTAACTGACGATACCAACGTTAATTTGAACCCATTAAATTAAATTAATTTTTGTTTTTTAAACTTTAATTTGTGTTCTATAAAAAAGACCATGCGTTCTTCTATAATTCTATACCTAATATTACATTTTCCTGATAGCATACATAAAAGTTATTGAAGTTTAATCACAGCAGGGTAGTGAAACACAAATGACCAACATGCGAAAATTCCGTCGGAACGTGGAAAAAAAATTACGGAGGGAAAGAGTTAATTGAAACCTAATGTTACTTAATTCATATATTAGCAATCTACACACACGCGCGCCAAAAAAACAGACAAACATAATATAATCTTCTATGCTTTTTAAAAATCTTATAAGCAGTTCATTAGTGCTGATGTAAAATATGCTATATGTGTATAATGTCTTGATGATCTTTATGTTTCTTCTGTAATTTAGAGAGAACCTAGAGGATGTTAACAACCTAGTTCTTGGCACTAAAAATGTGGATCTTATGTCTTTGAGCTGTGTCTTGATAATACCGGTATATTAATATACTAAATGTAGAAGATGTGTCGATAGACATCATCAAGATGATATATTTATTATATAGGTCTATAGGTGTTATGCCCAATTACTTCGTCTAATTGATATGATATCTTTTTGATCCGATTTCTACTTATAGATAATTTAATCATGGTGATAAGTCCGATATCTACATATAGATAATATGTCCAATTATTATATATACCGGTAGGTGATATACCAAACTAATAGGTGTAGGTCAAGATGATAGTCTAATCACTATATATAGATATGTTAGATTACTACATTTAGATGATGTCCAATTAGTATATGTTGATGATATGTCCAATTAGACTATATATCTAGATGATATGTACAATAGCTATGTCTAGATGATAATTCCAGTGACTAAATCTATATCTAGATGATATGTACAATAGCTATGTCTAGATGATAATCCCAGTGACTAAATATATATCTAGATGATATGTCTAATTAAATGATGATTCTAAATCATTTGTCGAATTACTACACCGAAATTATATAAGCAATTAATGCGACTAGACTTGTCCAGTTATTACATTTAGATGGTATATTCAATGACTAGACCTACATCTTGCTCTGATATCCAACGACTATGTCTAGAGATATTACCAGTAAATACATCTATATTACCTAATTAATACTTATTGCTGAATCACTACAACTAGATGATCATATTATTATATATAAATGAAATGTCTAATTTCTGCATCTATATGATATGTCCCATTGCTAGGCTTACATCAAACTACTTATCTAGATTCTTCTAGAAGATATTTCAATAGAGGCAGCTAGATATAAAGTAATCAATACCAAACTATATCTTGATTCTGTATTATATATATATTATATGTCAATATAAAAAATCTAGATTACATGTCAAAAGACGCCATGTAAATATATAGCAATGGAGCTCTAGTTGAAATATCAACGGACTTAATATAGATGATATGTCAATATAGGCTTCTTATCTTATCTTATATAATACAGACGTTACTTCAAAAAAGAAGATGATTACGTCCTACGCGTCATGCATTTGGTCATGCATATCAACCAATGACTTAAATTCTGCCAAGTCACCGGCTCTCCTGGCTAGCTCAGGCAACCCATTCCATGCTCTAATAGCACTAAGGAAGAGTATTTGTACAAATTTGTCCTAGCATATGGGACGAGGAATGTGCCTTTATTTTTGTGTCTTTCAGAGTATTTTATTAAATTTTGTTTTTGTATTTGAAGATTATGGTTCAGTGTTTTATGTATAATTGCTACTTTACTTTTGAGTCTTCTGTCCTGAAGGCTTTCTAAATTTAGTGATTTTACTAATGGTGTTACCCTAGTCAAATGTGAATATTCGTTTGTTATGAATCTCACTGCTCTATTTTGTGTTTGTTCCAGTTTCTTAATGTTTTCTTGAGTTGAGGGGTCCCACACGGTGGATGCATATTCTATTATTGGCCTAACCAAGGTTAAATAACATTTTAGTTTTATGTTCTTATTTGATTTATAGACATTTCTTTTAATAAACCCTAATGCTTTGTTGGATTTTTTAAAATAGTTTCATCAATATGTGGATTCCATGAGAGTTTTTCATTTTTATAACACCATAGGTATTATGCGTTTTTTGTCTGTGTTACTGGTTTGCCATGAATAAGATAAGTGGAATTAATTTGTTTTAGTTTTTTTGTTACTCTTAACAACTGACATTTTTCTGGGTGGAAAGACATGCTCCAATTTGATTCCCATTTCTGTAATTCATCTAATTCTCTTTGTAAAATATCTGTCTTGTGTTGTTTTTATTGTTCTATATATTATGCAATCGTCTGCAAATAATCTGACTTTTGTTCCTGAAGTAATGCAATTTGGTAAATCATTTATGTAAATTAAAAATAGTAGTGGACCCAAGACTGTTCCTTGAGGTACACCTGAGTTTACTGTTATCGGTGTTGATTTAGAGCCATTTATTATTACAGTTTGTTCTCTCCCTATCAGATGTAGATATGTTAACAGAAAACTAGATGATTTAATATAAAACTACATTCACATTGTTATGTCAAAAAGCTACATTTGATGCTTGACTACATCTAGAATTCCAAATTGTACTAATAGAATGTTTTCATCTAGATAAAGCCAATAAACTGATTACATCTTGTTTATATAAAAAGATAAACTAATCTACATCTAGATAATTTTTGAGTTATGATCTAAGCTGTTCTAGACGATATGTTAGTAGACAACAATTAGAGGATATGATAACTTTATAATTTTTTTTAAATTAATTTATTTTATTTTTTATTTTGTTTTTCACCTGTTCAAAATTTTAACGTCAAATTTTCTTCCCTCTCTTGGAATATTATCGAAGCATAAATGTTTCAAAGATTCAAAATGAAGAAAGCAAAAATTAAACGAAACAAAACAAAAAAAGTTTTTAAAAACTTTTAGCTTGGCCCTTCGAATGCCTTGCCCTAAAAAAATATAGGCTATATCTAGTTCCTTCTAAAGAAAATAACCTATTCACTGAGAGATTTTATGTAGGCCCTAAAAGAAACATCTTAGTATATCATATTTTGGTAATAAGGCACCTTACCACATTACAGTTAGACATAACATGAATAGTGAAAACTCAATGTATGAATGGTTGGCCTATCATTTATCGGAAAGACTTTAAATATTTGTTAAAAAAGCACCTAAATCTTGTTTTACTGCTTTACATGAAAAAAAAAAATTTAAATCACAAAAGAATTGATTGATTTTGTTGATTTGTTATAATAACTGCCTAATGATCTTTAGAACAGCGACTCTTATGACCTGCAGAGATTTGAATATCTTACAAGCTAAGTAGTAAAAAAAGTAAAGTTCCCCTTTCAAACATTGCTATCTATGGCATGTATTTCTGTGACCACGATTAACAAAGGTGTCATGTGGCCAGCACAACGACAAACCGCCTTTACTTTTCCCAAACAAATCTCAGGTATCCATCCATTAGAGCTTGGTGGACTCAGAAGCACCATAAAGATTCCAAAATTAGAAATCCCAGTCTTCACCAGGATTCGAACCCGGTATCCCTCTGTTCGTAAGCGAGTGCGCCTAATTAAATACTTTTGTAATGGCTAGGTCTCATTTTTTGTATTTTAAACTGCAAGATAATGAAACATAACTCATTTAATTAAATAAGATATTTGTACAACTTTTTCAGTCTTTTATTAAATAGTTTCTTTTCGTAGCTTCTAATTTATTGATCTTTTCTCGCGACATTCTTAAAGCTATAGACCTGCAAGCTATTTCAGAAATTAAGCTTATAGCACACTTTTGTTTCTAAATTCCAAACTAACACGAATAAGAACATAAAAGTCTTTTTCCCCCTTAATTCCAAATCAGAAGTAAAAAGGAACATAGAAAGTCATTTGATATGAACAAATAAATATATGGAAACAACAGATGAGTTTATTTCATGATTAGAGCTAATTAAATTTGTTGGAAAAAAATCTGTCAACCTTGGAAGCATTCCCCTATCTCATAATAGCCAACACTTTTTATATTTATATTATCAATAACTGATAAATCTAAAAGAAGTAGGCCTATAATTATGCCTACTTAAAATGTTTTTTCCCTTTTGGATAAGATCGTGGGCTATTCAATATAAAGGCTATTCAATTGCTAGAAATGTTTAGGCCTAACACAACTCTCTTTGTGAGTTATAAGAAGCCAAGTCAAGACATAGTTCAATACTTATAGAAACACATTTTGAATCATTTATCCAATCTTATCTGACCATATTGAACTATAATCGTAGCCATTGAGTTGTCAGGGTAGAATAGATTACCGTCTGGGCTATTATTATGAAATAGTCGCGTCGTCCGCCCCGGGCTTGGTCACTTGTCACAAGTCGGCTTGGTCCCGCCCTTTTCTCCCTTCCGACGCGACTCTATGTTGTTGGCTATCATCCTATTGGTCAGTAGCGCTTCAGAAGTAGGGGTGGACTTTGGAGAAGACGCTATGAAGATACCAGAAATATTCCTGTCATCAATCTCAATAATCTTGAGGCGCTCACTTCAATCTGTACTTTTTAGTAATTTTTCTCAAGTTCTTCGTCGGATCAGTTATTGTGACTTTTAACATTAGTGGATTTAGTGTTCAATTGAGTTTCAAGCTGACTTAGTCGGATTCTAAATTTGCTGTTATTAACTAACAGAAAGTGTACATTCATGCTTCGCTATTTTGCTGATTGGAAGAAAATGCGAATACGAAAAGATTCCATGGAATACACTCCATCGAAGTCTGCTACAGACAAGAACGGTGCTGAAGATCACAACCAGGTTATCCCTGACCTTTCTTTCAGTGTTAAGTCGCCTATATTTAAATAATGCTTTTACTTACTATGTTGTTTTTATTATCCTTGTAAGATTTATCAGTGAGTGTTATTATGTGCACTTCTTTAAATATACATTGTCATCAAATTACAGGTTTAGCAGGCTATTATCAACTTATTTTGATGTCAATTATAAGATAATTATTTTGCTACTATTAATAGGCCTACTAATAAGCTAAATTTATTGTAGCTCTTCATACATAAATATTATAAACAATTTCGAATTCATTTAAGTTGCCCTGGCCAATTTAAACCTATTATATTATTATTTTCAAATAAACGGTAAATTAAAACATTTAAGTCTGTTTAATTCAATCTGGCATAATCTGAGTTTTTACCCTTCAGTTAAAACTCACAAAATCATCTTTATTCAAACATATATTTGCATTTGTGTCAAAGTTTAAAAAACAACAACTCTCCTTTCACTATTTGCGATCTATAACGAAGATAGGGTAATGTAGAATTCATCTGTTTCTATGAGTGATGGCAAACAAGGGTGCCATGTGGCCAGCACAAACAACCTCCTAATTCCTTTTCCCAATTGATGTCATATACGTAGGCCTACCTTAAAGACCTAATTACAATATCATTGTAATCATTCTTCTTCCCTTTATATATAGGACTAAAAAGTGATAAAACATAGGCCTACATTCTTTCCTCCTCACCTTCTTTGTCTAAGGGAAACTTATTCAATCTTTCTATTCAAATTAACAAACAAAAAAAAAATGATTCTAGGTCATTATCTGTTGGTCTTTAATCGGAAATCCGGTTCTTGGAGTGATTAAGAGTTTACGAACTGTAAAAACTCTAAATGTGTAGAAATTTATTTTTAGTTTATCAAAACTATTCTATTTCGTCAATATGAAAAAAAAAAAGTGTTTTGTTAAAGGATACTGCTGAGGCTCAGATGCCCGAAAAAAAGGTGCAACCAGACAAAACTCTAATAAGCCCATCAAGAGATTCTAATAGGTTTGTTCAAAACTATTATCAAAATTGTTTAGACTATAAAAGATGTAGATCTAGCTACTTCGATTATTTGAATATTGTTACAAATTATCTTCTTATCTTATCTTATATAATACAGACGTTACTTCAAAAAAGAAGATGATTACGTCCTACGCGTCATGCATTTAGTCATGCATATTAACCAATGACTTAAATTCTGCCAAGTCACTGGTTTTTCTGGCTAGCTCAGGCAACCCATTCCATGCTCTAATAGCACTAGGGAAGAAGGAGTATTTGTACAAATTTGTCCTAGCATATGGGACGAGGAATGTGCCTTTATTTTTGTGTCTTTCAGAGTATTTTATTAAATTTTGTTTTTGTATTTGAAGATTATGGTTCAGTGTTTTATGTATAATTGCTACTTTACTTTTGAGTCTTCTGTCCTGAAGGCTTTCTAAATTTAGTGATTTTACTAATGGTGTTACCCTAGTCAAATGTGAATATTCGTTTGTTATGAATCTCACTGCTCTATTTTGTGTTTGTTCCAGTTTCTTAATGTTTTCTTGAGTTGAGGGGTCCCACACGGTGGATGCATATTCTATTATTGGCCTAACCAAGGTTAAATAACATTTTAGTTTTATGTTCTTATTTGATTTATAGAAATTTCTTTTAATAAACCCTAATGCTTTGTTGGATTTTTTTATAGTTTCATCAATATGTGGATTCCATGACAGTTTTTCATTTATTATAACACCTAGGTATTTTGAGTTTTTAGTCTGTGTTACTGGTTTGCCATGAATAAGATAAGTGGAATTAATTTGTTTTAGTTTTTTTGTTACTCTTAACAACTGACATTTTTCTGGGTGGAAAGACATGCTCCAATTTGATTCCCATTTCTGTAATTCATCTAATTCTCTTTGTAAAATATCTGTGTCTTGTTTTGTTTTTATTGTTCTATATATTATGCAATCGTCTGCAAATAATCTGACTTTTGTTCCTGAACTAATGCAATTTGGTAAATCATTTATGTAAATTAAAAATAGTAGTGGACCCAAAACTGTTCCTTGAGGTACACCTGAGTTTACTGTTATTGGTGTTGATTTAGAGCCATTTATTATTACAGTTTGTTCTCTCCCTATCAGAAAATCTTTAATCCACTGATGCAGTGGACCGTTAATGCCGAAATATTTTAATTTTTTAAGCAAACTATGGTGGTGAACTTTGTCAAAAGCCTTGGAAAAATCTAGTAAGATAGCATCTATTTGTTCACTATTATCTAAACCTTTTGAAAAATCATCAATTAGTCCTATTAGTTGTGTTTCACATGATCTATATTTCCTAAAGCCATGTTGGTATGGGGTGAGGACATTATGTTTGTCTAAGTGGTTTATGATATTGCTACATATTATGTGTTCTAGTATTTTACATGTGATGCTGGTAAGTGATACTGGTCTGTAGTTTCCTGGATCAGATTTTTCTCCTTTTTTAAATAGGGGGGTGACATTAGCTTCTTTCCAGTCCTTTGGTACTCTGCCCTGGTTAAGCGATGCTTGAAAGAGTATTTTGAACACTGGGGCTAGCTCATTGCTTAGTTCTTTGAGTAATCTAGCTGGAATACCATCAGGTCCAGACGCTTTATTTGGTTTGGTGTTGGCTAATAGTTTTTTAATTCCATTTTCTTGTACTACTAAATCTTCTATGTTGTCTACTTGGTTCAAATTAAGAAATATGTCTTTGTCTCCTGGGGCTGAGAATGCTGATGCAAAGTATTTGTTTAGGATGTTTGCTTTAGTTTCATTATCATTATGTATTATGTTATGTTCATCTTTTAATGGCGCTATGCCTGTTGTTTCCATTTTCTTAGACTTAATGTATGACCATAGGTTTTTGTTATCTTTAGATATTACATTGTTGATGTATTCACTCTGCAGCTGTCTGCTTACTTTTTGGGTTAGGTGTTTAATTTTTATATACTTTTTGTAAACTCTTTCTGCCTTGGTTGCTTTAAATTTTCTATATAGGTTTTCCTTCTGTTTACAAAGCTTCTTTAATTCAAGTAATTGTGGGGACTGGGTAGAGAGGCATTGAGCGGACACTGGATTTTTAGTATATTAGATTATGTAAAGTGTAAATTCTTTCCATTTACATTATTAGTAAATTGAACACTATACGCCTACATAGATTCTAGATCTAAATCACAGACCCATATATAGAGGTCTGTAATCTAAATTATTGTTTGTTTTCACGAAAAATTCGGTTTCACTTTTGGTTGCTCTCCATTATTTGAAAGCAAAAAAGGTAGCTCTTCATTACAGGCTAGATAGATATAATTTCGTTTACATTTTATACACCTATTTTTAGAAGGACTGGTAAAAACAAAAAGAAACAGAGAAAAAATAAAGGTGCAGTCACAGAGGATCATAAGAAGTTGGAAATCACTGTTCAATCTGTTGTCAAGGGGGCAAAGCTAGAGATAGGTCTAGATAAAAAAGGTGAGATTAAGACGATCAGTTACTTAGTCTTAGTACTAGTTACCTAGGCCTAGAGTCTAGTAGTACTACTACTTATTTATTAATTAACTACTAGTAACTAAACTAGTACTACTAGATTAGTTAAGTTAGGTCTAGATCTGACTAGATGAGTAGATCTATACTATATAGCTTTCTATTTCTGAATGTGTTGAAATTTTTTAAAGTGACATAACTCATTAACTGATTACCCTTTCTATCATTTAATTTAAATTTAAGATGTCTCCAATTCCAAACAAGAAGAATTTAACAAGTACAAGTTTCAATATTCTGACTGTGAGTCACAGTATCCTGATGTAAGTCTTCTAGTTAAATCTGCAAAAAAACTTTTAGATTTCAAAATTTGAAGTCATGTGGCACTAAAGTAAATACCAGCTTAATAATGAGTGTGAATGGTAAACTAATTATACAATTATAAGTAATGATATTTAACTGTATTGGGGTGACATTTTTAAAATTAATTATAGAGCCAAGCACTTTGCTTCAAGTCCAGGTTAAGACAAGGATTTCCAACATGTTTATTTTTTAGGATACCACAGAGTCCTCTAAAAGTTACCCCTCATAGCTGGGAAAAGTTAAGGCAGTTGATAATTGTACTGGTCACATGAAACCCTAGTTAACCATGTGCCGTAGAAACAGATGGGCTTTATTTTTTCTACCTCATGAAATCATTAGATTCAAAAGAGAAACTTTTACTTACTTATTTAACTGTTTGTATGAAGTTTTGTTCTTATCTAGATTAACTCGCAGAATCAGATGATGGATTTACCAAAGTTGTCAGGAAGCACAGGCCAAGACGTAATGTATCTTCTCTGGATAAAACCGCATCAAACAAAGACAAAACTCGCTCCACTGGCAGTGAAAATAGGAAAAAGGAATCCACTCGGGCCAGGCGCAAACCTTTTGCAGCTAACACTGACATTAAGAAAAAGGAAAAGGCTGCAGAATCTTCTCTTAGTAAAACACCTCAGAACAAAGGCAGGTCTTTAACTGCTACCACTGGCAATAGGAAAAAGGAATCCACCAGTACTAAAGCAACTCCCAGAAAGTAAGTGGCTCTTATAAACTCATATAAGTAACCATACATACTGAGAAAGGTTTATTATCAAGTTCTTAAAATTAAGGAAAATGTTATAAAATCTTTTTACATGAATCTTTATGTTGTTCATAGTACAAAAAGATCTAAGGCACCAAGAGCAGCAAGATCAAAAGACCAGAGCCACACCTCAAGCACCAGAAAGACTAACTTATCAACTAGCAGGTGCCTAATTTTTTCTAGCTTCTATATTAAATCTTTGAAGCTTACCCAAACAAAGATATTTTATTCTAGATTGATGCACACAAAAAATTAAACTATCAAGCTTTATACTTTAATTTTTTTTTAGGACTTTACTTTTATCTAAAATGATTTTGTTTTTTAACTTCTTTAGGCCTGCTTCAAAGCATCCTAGTGCAGAAAAACATCAGCTGTCTGACAGAAGTAATAGCTCAAACTCTGTCTGAAGAAGTACCTTCAGCAATACATCTAGTACTGTCTCTAGCGTTTCAAAAGTGTACTCCCAAGGCATCTCAGGAAGTTACTCAAGTATAGTAGCTAGTACAAATGTCTCCAGCACTGCTTCAAGTTCAGGCAAAATAGCTTCTGAACCTGGTTCAAATCAGGTGAAAAATTCAACCCTGAAGTCCTCCCTGCAGTCATCACAAGGTGTTTGGAAACTGGCAAGCCAGTCTCAGCCAGAGAAAAACCAAGAAATGTCAGGGTTACCTCTGAAGACAATGATGTGGGGTTGATTAGCCAAGAGTCAAGTGATATGAGCTCCTATTCACAAGCCATCCCATCAGTAAAAAAGAAATATTCTAAATCAAAGGCAACTTTGGTCAAAAGTTTAATCTTTGAGTCCTCCATTCTGGGTGTCAACAAGCAATCAACTTGTTCTCCTCTAGAGGAAGACCAAGATCTGGTCTTCAGCTCTTCAGATGACCTCAGTGATGTTGGATGGACAAGCCCGGAAGCATAAGGATCAATGAACAGTCTCAGGTCACAATCCACTTCTTCTGACCAATATTTGCTTAATTTGGAATGGTTTTAAGTTGATTTGCTCTTTAGATGAGGTATTATTTTTTTGCCTTCTTTTCATATCATCTATGCAACTATTTTTTTTTAACCTGTATCTTATTCAACTCATGTGTATTTTTCTTTTTTTTTCTAGTATTTTGTTATTTATAATTATTTCATTGCTGTTCACTATATGTTTTGATTATTTGGTGATATGAACTCTTTTTATGCTTTGTTTAATGTGAATTTTGTCATACAGTGTATCTCATCTGTGACCTTTTTTTTTTTTTTGGATAAATATCAAATTATGAAATGCTTCAAAATTTGATTACCAGCTTTTTGGTTATAATTACGTCTTTAAGTTGTTTTTTTCAAAACTAAGTGATCAATAAAAATGATTATTTAAACTTTTGAACATGATTTTCTTTTTTGAATGCAGTGTTATTATGTCTGTGTTTTTAGTTATATTTAGTAAGAAAATATCTTGTTTCTAGTTTAACATTAAAGCTATTCAAGTGGGCTTATCAAATTTTTTAAAAATTCTTTTAACCATTGTGTAAAAGGAGAGTTCACCTTTGTTTACCACCAACATTTCAAATAATTGAAATAAAAAATAAATAAATGAACTATAGGTATCAAATCACAAAAAAAAAAGATAGCCACAGATACAATTTTTCAAATTTCATAAAAAAGTAAGAGGAAAATTTTACATCAAAACTTAATTTTATTCTTTAAATAAAATTTTAAAAAATGAAGTGCAGTGGACACATAATATAAAACTTGAAATCTATACAAAGCAAAGCAAATGGTACTATAAATACTAACACCTATGGTTTCTATAAACATTTTATATAAGAAACATTATTATTATTAACTGTATACATTTTGACATGTAAACCAATTTAATTGAAATTTTAAGTACAAAATTATATTTTAAAAAATTATACAAAGTCGTAGGCCTATGGATCCAGCAAAATAAGTGCCCAACCAATTGTGAATATGAATAAAAATAATTATAAAATTTTATTTGTGGAATAAATAAGGCCTACACACGTTTTTGTGAACTGATTGGCTTTAACATGTTGAAACTGAAACTTTCTTTTGATACCACTTTGTATTTATTTTTTGAACTTCTACTTTTGAATCTTAGAATCATTGAAACATTTAGAAAATCATTCAAAATCTCTGTTTGAATAAAATGATAAAATCTGACATGGGTTAGGGGGGCGCCTTCGACATGTGGTGGAATTAGAGTATGCTCACTTTGTTTGGGAGCTCTCAGCTCCTTAAAACATAAATAAACTAGATAGAAAATACACGAATTAATTATAGCGGGGGATTATGTTATAACCATAGACATAAATAAATATAGACTGGCCGATTAGAGTTTTATGAAACGAAAATTTGTGACTTGCAATTTTGTGTACTTTATTATACAGCATTTATGAGCAGTACAAAAGTTAAGTATTCATATCTATTTCAGCCATAACCTATATAAGTATTTCAATATTTTCACTAGTGTTTTTTTTTTTTTTTAAATCTCAGCGTGAAGATCATGCAATTTTTCATAATTCGGAAATCCGAATACAATAGATATGCATGTTTTCAAGTTACATGAAGTTACTTCCTTTTTCCAGTCTATATTAATTTATGTCTATGGTTATAACAAATAAACTGGCAGAAGAATAACAAATTAAAGTAGCAATAATACAAAAAAATGCTGAATCATATTTTACAAATATATATATAACAACCTATTGATCTGACCTAAATATACTGCAAGCATTCCATTTTTTAAACCCTTGCCTACATCTCTATTATTATCAGGGGCGGACTGGCTATGTGGGCATTAGGGTTAATGCTCGGTGGGCGATACCCAAAAGTGCCGGTAGGGTCAACTAAAGGGCCTCACGAATTCATGAATGCCAAATGGCACATATTAAATTGGTACATGTATCATACTATTCTCTTTTAACAGCCCCTCTGATCATCGTGTACTCTGCATTGAATGTCCTAAATAATCCAAATTTAATTTAATACATTTTCCGAAAAAAAAAACGGAAATAGTTTACATCCGTAGAAAGTGCTACTAGGCTTCATCTTTTATGGGCAGGAGTGTACAGAAATACCTGGGCCGTTTTTTAGACACCCAGTCCGCCCCTGCTCATTATAACACAAAGCATTCAATCATACATCATAAATACATACACGTTTTTTTAAAAAATACAATACAAATACAAAAGTATCTACAACGTAAACAGGCAGTGTAGAGGGCTTTTACTTATTTAAAAAAATAGGCAATCAAAATAAAGTTTAGGTTTGTCATTGATGGTGTGACAATTCAATCTATATCAAGCAACATAGGGCCTATACCATTAACTGAGAGATAATTTTCGATTGACATAAAAAGTTGTGTGTGTGTGTGTGTGTTCTGTTTTGTTTTTAAAGACTATTCTTACTTTATGAAGTTGATGAAATTTTTTTAATTTTTTTTGTAAGAGCGAGCTCTCTGCCCTTAATAACTAATAATTGAGAGATAACAAGATATATTTTTTTTTACCTTTCCCCTACCCCCAACCCCCCCCCCCCCCCCCGTTTAAAAAATCATGGCTACGCCCAAGTATAAATCTATTTAGAGTACAGAAAATTTTAGTTTGTTGATCTAGACTTGATATAATTAAAAGACAGTAATTTAGATTAGAATGCTGGATCTCATTAGAGATATGGTGTAAAAACTAGTATGAGATACAATATAGATGTTGTCTTTTGAAAATTTGTTTAAGTATTTTACACATCGAAATGCAATAAGCACATTCCTCACCTCTATTTGCGGTAATTTCCACCGACGTCTGATCAACGCCTGATCAAAATATATTCTAGATATCAAGACCAAATTTAATTTTAAGATGATTATAATTTAAACCAGAGGTCGACGTCGTGTCCAACTTCCTATTACAAAAATAAACGTTAACAATTTAATTTCTAGGGAAATCATAACCACTCAATACTCTATGATCCGTTTTCTTTTGTGGACCAGAGTGTGTGTGTCTGTGTGTGTGTGTGGGGGGGGGGGGGGTCCGTGCTGCTCTTAGGCACTCAGTAAACCCAACTCTGCAAAAAGTTGGAATTCAAACTCGTACCCTCTGTTGAGTGGAGTTTCAAAATCAAGCTCTATTGTTTTGGCCTCTCGGCCACAAAAACCAACTTTTAGACTAAAGACTTTTTAAAAAAAAAGGCCAGGGTTTTTAACTGGTTTTCTAGCTGACATTTAAGAAGCATGCCAATAGTAAGCATTGTATAGGTAGATTCACCGTAGAGGAGTGCTCATATCTATTACCCCTTCCGGCAATGACAAACTGGTAGAACACTAATCTGTCAATAGAGCTGCGTTTGTCTGTCTTTTGACACATGTATGAAGTGGATCCGTACCCGACAAGGTGTGACACGATCTGGGCCACTTGACTAAGACAGTAGCAGTAATCAGTACATAAATGAAGATTAACTTTGACATCAGCTCTTTCACAGAAATAAATACAGTCTAAACCAATGATTCCCATAGCCTACTTATACTATCTCGGTGAATATTTTTAGGAACCAATATAATTTACTAAATAACTGTCTTTTTGTCCTTCTTTGTGTAACATACACACACTAATACAACATTATTTTGTTTTAACATTTTAAATAACGTTGTATGACCTTTTTTTTTTATTGTCAATGATACAAAAAAAAAATCTAAAAGATTTAAAAATGAAAAAAAATAATTAAATACAATTAAAATAATGACCAAGAAAACTTTCAAAACCTTAGTGTCAGATCAGTCAAAAGTCTTAAAAGCAAAAACATTTCGCCTTTTGACTGATTGTAAATTGAGTTTTTTGAGATGTCATCTAGATATCATTTAGAAGTATAGTGGGCTCAGTCTCCGAACTCGAAGGGATGGGGCTACCCAAGCTTTGCTCAAGGAGTATTTCACAGCAAAGGATTCAATTTGGACATACCATCTAAATTTAGTAAATGGAGATACCATCTAGATTAGTGAACATACCATCTAAATATAGTAAATGGAGATACCATCTAGATTAGTGAACATACCATCTAAATATAGTAAATGGAGATACCATCTAGATTAGTGAACATACCATCTAAATATAGTAAATGGTGATACCATCTAGATTAGTGAACATACCATCTAAATATAGTAAATGGTGATACCATCTAAATATAGTAAATGGAGATACCATCTAAATATAGTAAATGGAGATACCATCTAAATATAGTAAATGGAGATACCATCTAAATATAGTAAATAAAGATACCGTCTAGAGTAGTGAACATATTATCTAGATATAGTAAATAAAGATGCCATCTAGATTAGTGAACATACCATCTAAATATAGTAAATAAAGATACCGTCTAGAGTAGTGAACATATTATCTAGATATAGTAAATAAAGATGCCATCTAGATTAGTGAACATACCATCTAAATATAGTAAATAAAGATGCCATCTAGATTAGTGAACATACCATCTAAATATAGTAAATAAAAATACCATCTAGATTAGTGAACATATCATCTAGATATAGTAAATAAAGATACCCTCTACTGCCATCTAGATTAGTGAACATATCATCTAGATGTAGTAAATTTAGATTAGAATAGTGAACATATCATCTAGATATAGTAAGCTTTTTTGGACAAATCATCTAGATGCAGTAAATGGATTTATCGTTTAGATTTAGTGTTTGGACATACCATCTATATCAATTTATCATTTACGACATATCATAAAATGTATCATCTAATTTGACATATCATGTAAAAACAAATATATCATTTTACATATCCGTTGACATATCATCTAGATGTTGACTTAGTATATTCAAGTATTAAGCCTATCTGAATTTTTCCCAAAAGAATATAATAAATATTAATAGCGTCTGGACATTTGGTTCACATATAAATCACTGATGTCCTCTACAGATAGGCAAATTTATTGGTTCTATTAGACTCAATCCAAATCTACGAATGAGAATGATTTAAAAAGAACAAATCCCAATTGATATTAAAGAGAACTTCTTAATTACTTCAGAAACAAAAAGTACTTTAAGAAATTATGCCCCCTACGGTACATTCTACATCAGCACTAATGATTTGAAGATAAGTTTTAACAACACTAAGGTATATTAGCTCTCATCTACCCCAGTTTAATAGGCCTACGTTTTGTCATTCATTTTCGGAAGTTAACTGGCAAATATATATTTGTCATTAGAAGTCTTGCCAAGACAAAATTACAAACATGCCTCATTTTTATTTAGATTTGTGCTATGCTTTATCTACTTAATCCAATCACTGGCGCCTTTGCTTGATGAAAAGACAATAGAAAAAAAAAAGAAACATAAATATAAGCATCTTATTTAAAGATATATTACATATAGGAGTAAAATAAAGTTCCACTTTCAGACTTTGCAATCTATAGGGCAGATGATGTTAAGGTCATCTGTTTCTTGTGGCCGACGGTTAACGGGCAGGGTGTCATGTGGCCAGCAAAACGACCAACCACCATTATTTTCTCCAGCTAAAGTCAGCGTACCCTTTAGGGCTGGATAGATACAGGGACGCACTGAAAATTCCGAAATTCAAAATCCCAGACTTCACCGAGATTCAAACCCAGGACGGTTTCCAACTGGTCCAGACAAGTGCTATGAGCATGGAATTGCGTTCAACAAAAACAATTGTTAACTCTCTACCTCCTAACAGACGATACCAACGTTGATTCCACCAGAATGTGGTAAATAATTACGGAGAGAAAGAGTTAAAAATATTTGTCATCGCACAGATTTACTATCGTTAGTCTATATCTATAACAAATTTAATCACGTGACTGATCTAAACTAATTAATACAACCACGCTTAATAAAAGCATTTTTTTTTAAGTTTTTTTTTTTTTTTTTTTTTTTTCCTGATAAATATCCTAATCAGCGATAATTATTTTGTTTAAATTTTTAAGCCTTAAAAAAAAACGCCTTGTGACTTATGCATACCCCCACCCCTTCCATTCTAATGGAGTAGGTAGGGTACATTACATGGCAGACAAGATGATAACTTCTGATGAAGGTTAAAAAAATTCGACTGTGTTTGTCTGTTTTAGATGTGTATGTATGTTTATAAAGTAAAGTTCCCCCCTTTCAGACCTTGCGATCTATGGGGGCAGATGATGTTAAGGTCATCTGTTTCTTTGGCAACGGTTAACGAGCAGGGTGTTATGTGGCCATCACAACAACAAACCGCCTTTACTTTCCCCAACTAAAGTCAGGTACCCATTAGAGTTGGGTGGACTCAGGGGCGCCCTAAAAATCCGAAATTCAAATCCCTGTCTTCACCAAGACTCGAACCCAGGACCTCAGATTCAGAAGCCAAGCGCTTAACCATTCGACCACAGCCCCCATGTATGTATAACAAATGTATATAGAGTTGTATTAAATGATTTTTGTGAATAAATATATTTGAATGTTTAGATTATGCATTCTCGTATGAATGACTGGATAATTTGCTGTATAATGAAATGGATGTAAAATAAAGGAACTCTTTTAATTTTTGAAAAAAAAATAATTCCTTAAGCAATACATCTATTTCACATTATATATAGGTCTGTGCTCTTATATCACCTGCCAAAGGTCGGGGTGTAAGCTTTTCTTTCATCAAGATATAGATTACATTCCAATAAATAATTTAGATAGAGGCTGTGGTGATAGACATTTCTGAATAAACAATTAGGTTGCTTGTTTTGTTTTCTCTTTTACTTTTTCCATTTTCTCCATTTTAAAGTGACCTCTTGTAGGCCTACATTTCGGATACAGACTTTGTAACTTAATTGCCCAAATTCTTCTGTAGAAAAAGATATTTAACATTTACTGCTTCAAATACATCAAGAAGATATGGTCAAGGGGATGACACAGTTCAATAATTGGGGCAGCACCCTTATCTCACACCCGGGGCGCCGGATTCCTTTCGTCACGGACAGTCTATCGTCGTCGTTACTTATTGTTTGGACATCAAGGGGTGATAAAAGATGGCGTCCTCTAATCCCTCAGTAAACCCGTGCGTCGGTTTGTGTCGTGGCGCGTGTATGGATCTCGAGGATCCGTACCCGCCAGACACGATCTAAGCCTCCCGACTACGACAGCAGCATAAGAGTGAAGATTAACTTGACCACCAAGTTAAGGGCTTTCGTCCTCACCCCTTTCCCTCTCCAGTTGACCTGGAAGCACTTGACCCTAAAGTAGGTAGGTACAGACATTGGTAAGGCCTCCGTCGAAAGTGTCCAACTAAAATAATACCAGCCCCGTCCAATCCTAAATAAAACTGATGTCAAGTGTCGACGACTGACCCTGACGTGCCAGCTACCCGTCTCAACAAAGCAACGTGACAACTATATAATTTAAATTACTTAATATAACATAACGCTTAGGCCTACAAGGTCTTTAGGGCACTCTATAATATAATGTTGTCTGACCACTGTCCGTTTCAAAGAACTCGTGTTAAGTAACAAAGTCATTGATTTAATAATAATAATAAAAACCAATAATGTGATGTATGTAGAGTTACTTGAAATATTTACATGATTAAATCAATACTGGAAACGTTTAAAAGACGCTGATGGCGAAAGATGGGGAATGTTAATATCAGGTGTAGAAAAAAAAAGTAGACCTTGAGAAGTAGACCGTGATATTCAAAACCATGTTTCATTGTAGAATTATTTTTTTTTGGGTATATATGTGATATAAAATTGGGAAAGTGTTGAAAAGCTAAGTTTTGTAAAAAGTGTATATTATTTTTTCCTATGCAGAATCAAATTTTCTAAATCTTTCTCTTTTAGCTCATTTTTTTTTTTTTTTTTTTTTCTAGTTGGCGTCTCTGGAATTGTTTTGTTTATCATAAAAAGCCACAATAGATATAGCCAATTAGAGTTGTATTCTAAGGCAGTGAAGGCCTACAATATAGCTATCAACGCAAAGACTTGGTCCAGGACTCAAGTTAGTGACCATTATTCTTAGACCTACTGAATGCGAATAATCGGCTTTCATTAGGGTAAAAGAGAATTTAAAAAGTGAGTGAGCTATCCATTGCATTTTGTATAAGATAATTGTAATTAAAATAAGATTTAGGAATTATTTTTTTTCTAATGGTATATTTCACGTACACACAAACAAACACTCCTTTTGTGTTTGAGAATTACTTGGAAGCCTACACACACAACTCTGAAGAGAGTTTAATTAGCTCTAGAAACTCTAGATTTAGTTGGTTGGTCATTCAAATGGACTGCACATCTTGGCGTTTTGTGTCAGGTGTTGTTTTTTTTTGCGTGCTGTCCACACATTTGAATTCAATTATTTGATAACTTTGTCAGATAGGAATGTTGTTTGACATTAATACAATACCCAAGACTGGATGTGGAGTTGATCAGGCCTTAAGTGATTTGGGGGAGATTTGTATCAACAAAAGGGAGTTTTTATTTGCTCTTCCTTCAAAATAATCTGCAACTATCTCAAGATAAATTATTGGGGTAGGGGCGTCTTTCTTATAGCTTATGTTGCCTACAGGTAGGCCACAACACCCTCTCGCACCTTAATGTTGACCAAATTAAGGGCAGGAGTTCACTCTTTTGCAGCCTGGGGCCCTACATGTAGCAATTAAGCCATTGAATGGTTTAAAGGTTCAATACCTAAAATTACCACAAATGAAAAAGGTTGGGGGAAAACCTAATATTGTTAATGTAACTAATCCTCTTAAAAATAATTTACTTTTCTTGTAAACATGGTGAGTTGAAATTTGAAGAACGCCCCATGAACTGTTTAATTTAGATCTTTTTAGAAAAAAAAAGAGAATATACACTTTTATTTTTTTTTTTATTGTATCTGTCAGGTTTTTAATGTCTAAACAAGAGCATGCTGGGAGATCCGCCACGCTCGACGTTATATCATCAGCTTGGTGTTTTATTTATTTATTATTTACTTTGAAATGAGTCTGAGCCCGATTGAATATTTCCTGTCTTTCATTTAAATCCTAGGTCAAATGTTTGGATATCCTACTGGCAATTGAGTAAGCTTTAAAGACGAAAATTGACAATTGACGAAGCTGATAGGCAAACTCAGTGTGGAGTTTAAATTTAGGCGCCATGTGCCAGATACCATTAACGACAGAAATATTTTGATTTTATTTCTGGCTTAAATAGCCTAATGCGTTGCAAGACAAAATATGTAGGCCATATGCCATGGTAGGTAGTTATTGACTGTCATCTATAGCGAAGGGAAATAAATAGAGATGTTATAGAGACATAAAATACCAGTATTAACTCAAGACTCCAGATTATCCTCCAGGATACCACAACGGGTAAGACATTGATGATAAGACTAACTTGAAAACATGTTGGAGATAGGCTGGAATAAGTTCTGTTGTATTCCAAGATCTTTCAAATATATTTTGTTATGCAGTCTTGTAATGTCTGTCACTGTAAATGCTTACTTTATAAACCATTAGCCCACTATATGTGCAAATATAGGATAGTATATCAATACGGAATACAATTCTGTCAGCAAATAGAATAGGAGCGAGGGATGATGTTTAGAATGTCAGTTTTGCATTTTATTCAACTTATTAACTTTTTACTAAAAAAATAATTTTCTGTACCACTATACCCGACGACATTTACAAAACACACATACACAACCTTAAAATCAGATACTTTCTATTCTCCCTTCATGTCACAGAATGTTTACTCATTTACACGCTGGTATTATCCCCGTTACAACAATGAAGAGATTACAATTAGATCTACATATAGTTGGTGGTCATTGAGATGGACTGGACATCTTGTCGAGTCAGGCAGTGTTATTGCTTACTGTCCACACAGTAGAGTTCGATCGCGCTCTCCAAGACAAAAGTTATTGTACAACTTGTGACCACATTGAAGAGATAACAATTAGATCTACATCTAGTTGGTGGTCATTCGAATGGACTGCAAACCTTAGCGAGTCAGCCAGTGTTATGTTGCTTGTCTTCACGAATGAATTGTGGGGTGGGACAGGGCTCAGAGGACACCAGAGAATGGTGGGGCAGTGCGTCGGAGACGCCTCTCTGTTTGTTCTTGACTCTACTGTTTCCTCCCTATTGTTTGAAATGCTCCTATTTCCTCCGCCCTCCGTCTCGTTACTTACCGGTACTTTAGTTTTACCACCTGTGACACTGAGAGTGTATGTCAAACGTACAGGGGAGGGGGCGGTAACATGAGGAGGTAGTACAAACGAACGAGGTAAGAGAGACTGTCGCGTCGAGGCGTCGTAAACGGATTAAGCGCTACGACATTGTCACCTCCTCTCGAGGGGGCTTCGGAGGTTTTGACGGTCAAGTTGTTCACGCCTCATTGAGTTTAGATATTGTCGTAATCGAGTGTGTCCAACCTTTGGGCGGGCGCCGTCTTCAACACTTAGCCAGGATCCCATCTGGGAGGATTAAAGACGCTCTTTTGTGTGTGCCGATCCTCCACTTACCAATGTGATGTCTCCTTCTTTATCGCCAAGTGTTCTTCTTGATAGAAGCCAGGATTCCATCTGGGAGGATTAAAGACGCTCTTTTTGTGTGTGCGTGTGTGTTTGTTTATCCATTTCTTTGTTTACGGCGTAAAAAAAAAGTTGAATGGCCACAGCGATTAGTGAGACTATAAGCTCATCGCCGATCCTCCACTTACCAATGTGATGTCTCCTTCTTTATCTTTATCTTCTTTATAGATAACAATTTTGACATTAGTATTAGTACTACCTTGGTCTGACGTTACTGACTATGATGTAGGCATTGTAGGCCTGATATATATATATATATATATATATCATGGGTGTAGCCAGGATTTTTTTTCGGGGGGGGGGGATTTCCCCACTCAGCCCCCCCCCCCCCCCCCCCCGAGAAAAAAAAACAATCTTATTACATTCTGACCCTTCATTCTTTTGAAAGATTTTTATTATGCCCTACAATGTTTCTTCCTGGAGTTAGTGGAAAAATTGTAGACTCCCCGCCATTGACAGCAATCGCCCCGCCGCCAAGCACTATTTTTGGTATTGAAAGCCTACAAAATGAATGTTCTGAGGTATCTACAATAAATTTTCCTGCCATTAAAAAGTTTTATTTCAAAAACCTCAAATGCTATTCTCACTGCCTTACTGGCGCTAAGTTGTACTAGGATGTCATCGTAACCCTTAAGCATGCGTAATTCATTTTGTCGGAGAACATGTCTCGCAAACCTCATGCGACGCTCTGTCACAACCTTACTAAAGGGTCGACTCCAAATTCGGCATAGGATTTCCTTGATTTAGACCCGATCTCTATAACTGACTCCTAAAATCTATCTTAGCCATCTTTGTGTTTAGTGTTTTTCAATTTCGACAGATGACTTTTCAAAGCACTTTATTAATGGAGCCCCGCCACTTGTAGACTTCTTGAATACGCTCTTGGAATTAGGGGACTGTAGTTTACTTTAGATTTTATATCGAAAAGGGAAGTTTTATCGTCAAAATCATCTGTTGTGGATTTTAAACTAAAAAATCTCTGGAGTTGTTGGTTTTTTTTTTAAATTCAAAACCCCATTTAGCTACGGTCATAGTATTTGGTAACTGTAGTTTGCTTTAGAATTATTTTTTTAAACTCAAAACCATCTGGAGGGGTTTTAAACTTTTAAGAAAAGCAACCCCCAATTGGCTTAGCTACGCTCAAATAATTTTTGTGTGTAATTTGCTTTTTTTATATTGACTAGGGGGTTATAAAATCAAAATCTTCCTGAACTGTGGAATTTGGGGATTGTCGTTTCCTTTCTTTCTTGTTTTGTTTTGGTATTAGAAGAGAGGGATTTAACTGCAAAAAAAAAACACCCTGGTAGGGGGTTTTAAACTCAAAACCCGCTGATAGGGAGTTTTAAACTCAAAACCCCTTGGCTGCGCTGTTGCAAGTGATGGTATAGTTTTAAAATTTCTCCCAAAATAAACAAAATCAAAGCAAAAAATCAATTACTGAATTCCGATCCCCCTTCCCTTCAGGTGGGATTTCATTTAATGGGGGGTTGAACCCATGTCCCGTTAGTTTCCGTTGAGATAATGTTTCAAAAATCTTATCTTATCTACAGACAAATCCATACGATTTTAGATTTTACATTTAAATAGATCTTTCTAGATCTGTATTATTTTATAAAAATGTCAAAATAATTATTAGAATACGGTAGTGCTTTTCTTTTCGATGCTCTTTTATATAGTTTAGTGTTCAAAAAAGAATAACTATACGTCTCATAACTACTTTACAAAACAAAGCTTTCTTTCAGTTTATTGTTCACTATTTTTCATTGTAGAATCAAATGTTCTAAGCTCTTCGTTTAAAAAAAATATTTAGTTGGCAACATTGACGTTAATGAATTAATAAAATAATAGTCATTAAGTAATCAATTAATTAAATAGTAATAGATCACACATGCTCGATTATGGGAATTATCTAAAGAAATTTAAATTGGAAGGTTACATAAAAATTAAGTTGGGAATATTTGTTTTTCCACCACAGTTTTACCAATCAACTTATACTTTAAATAATGGCGTCCTCGTCTATTCAAAATCATGTCACCTTAATGAACACCTTCCGTTGACTCCCTACATATAATCATATTTATGTGACACGGACTGTACAAGTGCTTAGTAGTAAAAGACGGGCTTCAAGAAAACTAAAGTGTTTGGAACTGCAAAAATTATCTATTTATCTATCTGTCTATCTATCTATCTCTCTCTCTCTCTATATATATATGGTCGAGCAAACAATAAATAAATATCCACTGGGGGATGGTAGGGTAATTGAAAAGCCAAATCACTAGATAATCAAAAATGGCCGTCCAGCGCGAGCTCGGTCGCGAGTCACTGTGTCTTTGACCACTTCCTGTTGCCCCGCCCTCAGTCGACACGCCATTGGACCGACGCTAGCCATCGCGCAATTGGTCACCACCTGTGCGTTGTGGTCAAGCAGACCCAACTATAAGAACCCAGAAAAAAAGTGCGATCGTCTAATTCTCGAATTTTTTTCGAGGACCCAAACCCCAAATTTCTTAGATATTCATGATGTTTTGGACTCAGTAAGCTTCTTTGTTGGGTAGGCTACACTCTGTGTTGGCGTCACTGCCGATTGTGCTTCTCAGCACAGTTTGGGTGTTAGCCCAACACCCAAGTGATTCAGTTCATATATATTCTTCTATTGGATTTTACTGAGTGATTCGAACGGATTATTTGTTCAGTTTTTTTCTTGTTTCTTACACACGGCCATCGTTGTTGCTAAGGTTACAGTATGCCTGTTTTTAAACTCTTCAGTTGTGGGAATAGGCCTAGAGTCTTGAACACCGAGCCACCAGACACAGAACATCTGGAGGAAAACAGGGACCCCGAACAACAGGATTTGAACACAGACCAGTCTGTAAGTAGGCCTACTAATTATCTTATAGAAATATTTATATGTCAGCTCAATAAGCTGGTGATGAAACATTTTACTAAAAGGTTATAACTGTATTTTTTCACTTGCATTGTTATGTAGATTTATGCCATGATTTCTGTTTACGTAACAACTTGTCTTGTGAGGCCAAATGGACCTTATTATAAAAATAAAACAATTCTAATTTGCATGGCCTAATATACCAATATTCACTTCTTGATTTTGAATTTATATATATATATAATATATATATATAAAATGTTGTGGGTGTCCTGTTTCCTGAGAATAAAGACACTCACACGCTGGTCACGTACTTTAATAAAAAAAAACTTCTGGGTCTCCAGAGAAAGCCGTTTGGTGTTAAAACACAAACACATTTAAGGAAACATCTTCCATACCCCCTCCCGCTCCCTTCACGTTTAAACACATAATTCATATATCTTCTTCAATATAACAATCTTTCTTTTACCGTTTAACGCATTAAAGTTTCAACACCCAAATTTCCCCCACCCAGGGCCGCAGCGAGACTTTATGGCCGCCTGCGTGCAAAATAAAAAATGCCGCCCCCCCCCCCCCCTCTTTTTTTTAGAAAAAAAAATGCAACTAAGACTGACCTGGACACTGTACAAAATTGGCCTTTGATTTAAATAAATTTTTTTTTTGTAGACCATTTTATATTCCCTGTTCATATTCGCACCGTTGTCGTATCCCTTAAGTAAAATTACGAACCAAGCATTAGGAACAATTTCGGATATACGCGCCTACAGACATCTGACATCTTGGTTCTTTGTGATAAACACGAAAAACAAATCTCATTCTGCCCACTCGCTTATTCTCCTGTATTTGCGACTATTATAATTGTAGAGCTGAAATGCGTAAATGAACTCATAAATAATAACATACATCGATAACTTTGACTGCTTAACAGTGTTATATGGTCTGGACGTGGATATGTTCACTTGTTTGTTATTGTAAGTTAAAATAGCCTATAATCCAAAAAAAAAAAAAAAAAAAAAAAACACCTCGTTATGCAAAAACCATTGACAGTGCAACTTTTTCAACATTCCTTTAACTTTCTTAATAATTATCACGATTGTTATTTGAAGAGATCTGCATTGTATTCACAATGATCTGACATACACATTTATACAACAATTGAAGCAGCGTTGAATATTTTTCTTGGGTTTAATACAAAGTAAATAATCAGAAGCACAAGTCACTTATTCAATGACTTTAAATAAAACATAGTAAGGCAGTGTTTCTCACATTCCCGGGTGGCGACTCACTAGACAACGAACATTGTCGTTTGAGCCCCATTTAGAAGCTGAGAGGAGCGTAGGCTCCTACAGTGAGGTCCGTGAGTTTTTTTTTTTTTTTTTTTTAGAATTTAATAAAAAAGAAAGTAAATTTAGTCACAATTTTTTTTTTCATTTAGCCTATATTAATTGAACACTGTATATAAAGTAAATTAACGTCATGAAATTTCACTAAAACGTGGGGTTTTTTGTGTGTGTGTGTTTTTTTTTTTTTTTTTTTTTGGAGTGGGGGGATTGTGTTGCCTACATAATTTTTAAGCGTTGTAAAAAGTTCTTGGATGTAGAATGGAAGATACGGCAGGTTTCCGCTCAAGTCGGCAAGGTCTGAACATTTTTTCGCCCCCCCCCCCCCTCCTCCCATGTTGTTGGTGGGTTGTTGGCTTGTAGCTCAAGACAGCTAGTACATCTAAACCGATGTAGGCATTTTATATTGTTATTATTCACGATTTTTGAGTTGAAATATAATTCTAATAGTAAAGTAAAACCATTAAATTTAGAAACCCTTAAGGATGGAAGGGATCGTAGCTATTATACATAAAACATTAAACCATAATCTTCAAATACAAAATAGAAATACTGAGAAAGACATAAAGATAAAGGCACATTCCTTGTACCATTTGCTAGGACAAATTGGTACAAAATTATTTTTTTTACTACGTTTTGACTTCCAAACCACCGCTCCCACCATCTAAGTGGAAATCATCGTTGACACCTATTTTATGAACATGAAATATTTATATATATATATATATATATATATATATATATATATATATATATACATATGTGTGTATATGTGCATATTACGGAGAACAAAGGACACTAGACAAATTAATAACATTATAATCTTTACTCAGACCTTATATTTTACTCAGACTTAGAACTGTACTGTCTTAAAGGAAGCCAACACTCTGGTTTGAAAACCAATCTCCTAAATAAACCCTTATTAGACTTTAAGCTTCGCTTACATAACCACATACGATTTGTTCTATATCCTATCCTTTTTCCTGCATATATAAATAATAATTAATTAATAGTATTTATTTTAAATGGCGCCCATCATGTTAAAAAATTCTTGGGTTCATGATGTCTGTCTGTTATGTTTCGTTTAAAAGGTATGCACGCTACATTTAAGTCATAAAATGATCTCCCTTGATCAGGAAGCTCTCTTGCCTACCAAATAGCGAAATGAAAAACATCTAGATGTAGACTATGCTACATCCTGCGCTTCTGGAAATCATCCCAACTGTAGTTGTTCTGTGACCTATTAGGAATAAAGTCATAGTGGCTGTATTTTAATACTGATAAATACAATGAAAAAAAATATTCTAACAGATGAAACAATGAAAGTGCTTGTGGCCGTACTGGGAACGATCATGGGGTACATAGGTGTTGGTTCCTTGAAGGACTATCTCTTTCATTTACCTCCATTGAGAACGCCCTTTATTGCGCTCGCCATAAAATATTTACATACCACAGCAGGCACAGTTACTACATTTTCAGTATTTTATTTTTCCAACTAATATTTACACCTCCTAATCTCACATAGAATGGAGGGGTACATGTAGAACCGATGCCCGGGGGATGGTATTCTTTTTTGGTCTTTTTGTGTGTATTTGTTTATGTAAACATTGAAAGGAACTCTTGTATATTAACGAGATCAAAAAGTGAAATGT
The DNA here is from genome assembly GCA_030265305.1 of Biomphalaria pfeifferi. NCBI lineage: Eukaryota > Metazoa > Mollusca > Gastropoda > Planorbidae > Biomphalaria > Biomphalaria pfeifferi. Next base: position 78,357 of record JASAOG010000173.1, on the reverse strand, counting down.
CTCCCAACTATGAAATTTTGTACATTCAATTGGAGATTTTCAGAATTTAGGAGGCTGGTCTAAACGTTTGTGGAGAATACGGACGTATTGATAAACTGGAGATTCTAGTATCCTTATATATTTTATGTAGGCCTACATTTTTAGCACCGAAAATTCAAATTGACATATCTACACGTAAACAAAGAATACATTCCCTTGAAAACAAAATATATATTTTATTAGTATGAACTATGACTTTAACCAATAATCTGAACAACTATGTTTTTTTTTTTTTTTTTTAATATTTTAGTAATGATGTGATCTGACCTAACATCAAAACGTAAACAAAAGCTTAAAACATATCATGAAATTTCAAATTAAAAACAAATTGTAATCTCTTAACTTAAAATCAACACATACATACATTTATAATTTGATTTATCTAGGCGTCCTCAGCATCGTCCAATGAACAAGGAGCATGTGGACCGCCCATCCAAGAACATGAGCCCGGGGAGCAACCAAGCCTAGAAAGAGCATATGAGAAACCCAGTCAAGATGAAGATGCAAATGAGCAAGCCAGTTCTAAAGAAGCACACGAGCAAGCCAGTTCTAAAGAAGCACACGAGCAAGCTAGTTCTAAAGAAGCACAAGAGAAAGCCAGTGCCAAACAAAGAGAAGAAAAAAATCTTGCCAGTTTTGGTGTTAGCGTGTACCAGCAAGACAATATTGATTATAGGCCAAATTGTCAACAAAGAAGATTATTAGCTCAGGCATTAGAGGAATTCGATTTACAAGCTCCAGCACGTGAGCAAGCCAGATTATTAGCTGAGGCTCGCCAGAGAGCCGAAATAGAAGCTCGGGAACGTGAGCACGCCAGATTTTTAGATGAGGCTTACAAGAGAGCCGAATTACAAGCTCGGGCACGTAGGCAGGCCAGATTATCAGCCCAGGCTCTCCAGAGAGCCGATTTAGAAGCTGAGGCACATGAGCAAGCTGGATTAGAAGCTGATGATGAGTCAGTTGGATCAGAAGCTGAGGACAATGAGTCAGTTGGATCAGAAAATGAGTCAGTTGGATCAGAAAATGAGTCAGGCGATTCAGAAAATGAAGCAATTGGATCAGAAAATGAGTCAATTGGATCAGAAAATGAGTCAATTGGATCAGAAAATGAGTCAATTGGATCAGAAAATGAGTCAGTTGGATCAGAAAATGAGTCAGTTGGATCAGAAAATGAGTCAGTTGGATCAGAAAATGAGTCAGTTGGATCAGAAAATGAGTCAGTTGGATCAGAAAATGAGTCAGTTGGATCGGAAAATGAGTCAGTTGGATCAGAAAATGAGTCAGGCGATTCAGAAAATGAGTCACCTGAGCAAGCAAGGTTAGTTGGGCAAGCCAGAGAGCAGGTCAGATTATTAGCCGAGCATTTCCAGAGAGCCGAATTAGAAGCTCGGGCACACGAGCAAGCTAGATTAGAAGCTGAGGAGAATGAGTCAGCCGAATCAGAAAATGAGTCAGTCGAATTAGAAAATTTGTCCCCTGAGCAAGCAAGATTAGTTGAAGTAGATAGGCAAGCCAGATTAGAATTTGAGGCGTATGGGCGCGCCGCTAATGTAGTCATGGCACCTCCCGAATTCGGTTTTGAAGAAGAAGAAGAAGAAGAGGCAAACGAATTTCCCAATCTTGATGATGACTCTATCAACGAACTCTCCAACTTTGAGATGTCAAGTTTCGAAGAATCACTTGAGGAGGCCAATCTTGACATCCAGTCGGACTCTTTATATGAGTCCTCTACGGATATTAGCAGGTTGGTATAGTAAACATTTTTTTTCAAAATTAAATCTATTTTGTTTATATGAATCCTAAAAAGATAATGACTGTGAACTATTTTTTAAATAAGAACTTTTTTAAAATTTATATTCTATATTTATTTGTAAAAAAAACAACCATTGTCTTAAATAACCTAAAGATAATAGAAAGACACAAAGGTACATTTTATATTTCATACCCTAGGATAAACTGTAGTCCTTCTTCCCTAGTGTCATTAAGAGAATGGTCCTGGGTTACCTAAACCAGCCAGGAAAACAAACGAATTAGCTGATTGGTTAACATGCATGACTTGATTGACACATGAAATAAATATTTTCTCTTTTGAAGTCACTTATCTAATCTTTAAGATACGATACATTTACTGAGAGATCTGAAAAGGACACTGACCTCCAAACATCCTATTAGATGAAAAGCTATTCGATCTATTTAGAACCCACAGCGCAGATATAGAAACAGATTCTATGAACTCTCCAAAATGATAATTAGAACGTAGAGATAAGAAATACATTTGAAAGCCAAAGAAGAGAAATAGCTTTTCTTGCATAGATTTTAATCTATTGTTTATTTAATAGCATTGAAAGTCATCATAAATTAAATTTCCTTGACATGCATGGTTCTTTTCTTGGAATTACAGCTAGCCTTTGGCAATCAAACATTTTCGATAATCCGATATTCCTCCTATCCCTTAACCGTCGGACTATCAAGGGTTGACTTTAAATGAAACATGCACTATAATATAATAATACAAAGAAATAATATCATGTAATGATGATTATGTTGCTGCAATAATATAATTGATATGTTTACTATTCGTAGTTATTTCCGCGCGCCCTGATTCTTTCCTTTAAAAAAAAGGTACACTTTTCGCTAAGTGATATCTCGGTCGACGGAGTAAAGCGATCCAGACGTCATAAGGCAGGATCCTATAACACAAAACATGGCGTCTCTCTTTATCTTGGATAAATGTATCCGATAATGCTTCTTCTGAATAGGGCTGCACGCTCCCTGTAGAAGCCGCTCTAAAAGAAGGTAGAAGGATCAGAGTGTCTGTGTCTCAATTATCCTGTTGACCGCAAGGAAGTATTTCTCTTAACGTATAGGCCTGTACCGGGTGCTCTTCACGGTAAGGGGGCCAACAGCAATGAATAAGAGTTGGGTGGGTCATCGTTGAGAATCCAGTCACCGGTTCCTAAAACTTAAGGAAATGTTTAGTAGAACAACAACAAATTAGCAGCTAACAGTTTTGTTTCGTTGTCTTTCTTTTGATAGCTCGCACTCTATTCAAGACGATTTCGTGTTCGAAGCTCCAGACGCTAGGCCGCATGCGCAAGCTGTAGGAAGGGTCCGTCTTTATTATCGGTTAAGTTTGCCAAGTGAGTGTTTTCTATTTGAACAATTAGTCTCCACCTAACATTTCGTCTGTATAATATAAATATTTGAATGTTTATAAACTATAATGAAATATATACATAGAATGCAAGCACGCTTGTGGTTAGACAATTCTTCATTATCTAGAAAGTAATTATTAGATAATTAATCTGTAAAAATGTATTAAATATATAATGAATTATTTTACAGATGGAAGAAGGGTGTACATTCGCCGGAGGGTGTGGGAGAATGATAATGTGAGTATTTGTTCTCTAACATTGTTTGCTATAGATCAGGTCATTTGTAGACCGCTAGGTTCTTCTGACACTTCATTTTACCAATCTTATTTCCTCATTCACTCTGTCTGGGTGGATTCTTCTACACTATTTTTATGCCTTCATCCCATTTTTCGCACAGTTAATCCTTATCGATGACAATACATGAAATCAATAAAAAATGAGCCAATTAGTTTAATAATCTGGTCTAATCTTTCTTGAGGTCTGGAAAATGGGTGGCGGGATATCTGGGAGGTTTTCGTGCAGCCTTTGGGTGCCCAGCATACACAACTCAGATCAATCCCTAGTCTGCATGGGATTCAAACCCGACGCCTCTTTTTTAGGTAGATGTCTTTAACGACTATCAACTAAACATAACACATTACAAATAAGATACAATACCTTGTTTTTATATCTACAATATAGACTATCAGAGTGAATACGATTTTAGGAGAAATATTTTATTCCAGTTTCATCTGGGCTGCGATTGAATTAAACATTTTGAACTGCAGTCAAAAGGATATCTCTTTTCTTTTTTTTTTTAAAGCCTGGGCCCGTATTTATAATGCGAGAGAGGATTAGAGATAGAGCTGCCTTGAACAGAAACTCAACACCACGACAGAGTCCAGTTGACGATCTTTTTTATTTAGATGAAAGCGAGGCTAGTAATGGATCCTCCGATGACGAGGACACCACATCAGTGGTGTTAGATGAAGAGTAAGCGTCACTATCATTTTGTTGTAGTTTGCTGATTTTGTTGTGAAGTTGTGGCATAATCTCTTTCTCTACGTAATTATTTGTCCACTTTTCTACTTAATTCTTCATTTTGCTCATTACTATTTCACTCCCCTGTTATGATTAAGCTTGAATAGCTTTTTCGTTTATCAGAAAATGTTTTATTTGGTATAGAATTAAAGGGAAATGCATGCTCTCTTTACATAACAGAAAGTAATGTTTATAAAAATAATGTAAATTAATAAGGTCAAATCAACGAATAACAGAATATCGTCTAGTCTGTTTACTCTCAACCACCTCTCTCCTTCCTTCCTCCCATCTAAAACTCCCATATCACCAATCTCTGTTCTAAACATAAGTCGGTTCAAGTTTAATACTGTATGCATATATCGAAATGGTAGCAACATTACATGACATTGGCAACTCTTTACTGGTAATGAGAATAAGGACAAGAAATATACATATATATAATTGAATTACAAGAGCCGCTCCACTTCTCAGACAAAAAAAAATATTTAGGTATAATTATTAGGTATTATTTTCATGCTTACATCTATTTAAGCGATACGTTTTTTTTTTAACTTTTAGATTGAAATTATTATGAAAATTATATGTCCATAGGTTCAATGTTTCGGATATCTCTAGTATTGAAGATATGGGAGAAATCAGACACGTCGAAGAAGCTGATCAAAATGAAATGAATGCTCAAGCGACTGGATATGCCAATAAGAATTCTCAAGAACTGCCAGAAATGCTAGAATCCATGTCACTGAATGCTAGCCAAGGGGCTATCAGCAAAGTCATTCGAAAGCCTGTAAGGCGTTCATTGTTCGGACATGAGAATGATGGCCATATGGAACACCAAGCATCCAGTTCATTTCTTCAAGACCCAGTAAACAGAAACACCTATTTCAACTCGGCTTCAGAAATAAGACCACCGGTACACAGAAACACCTATTTCAACTCGGCTTCAGAAATAAGATCCCCGGTAAACAGAAACACCTATTTCAACTCGGCTTCAGAAATAAGACCCCCGGTACACAGAAACACCTATTTCAACTCGGCTTCAGAAATAAGACCCCCAATACCAGAACAGAGCCAAATGTTAGATGAAGTTTTGTCTGACAGCTTTAATATACATGAGTTCATGTCATCCAGGGAGTCCACTCGAAATTCACGCCTCTTGACACGTCTTCAATCAGACAACAATCCACCCCAAGAGATAGATCCGTTCGACAGACCCATCTTATCTGTCAGAGGCCCATGGAAGATGGCACCAATTCTCCCTTACGTGAGCTCTCCTCTAGTGGAAAGGTCAAATCTAGTGGATCACCAAACAGTTCAAATGGGCGAGATGATTGGTGGAGTTGCAATAGGCATGCGCTCAACCAGGTTGACTGAAAACCTCGAAGTTCCACAACACGTCTCTCCTGAAAACTCGATTTGTCTTTCCCTGATACGAAGCTTTTCGCGGAGTCCTGGCGGTAGAAGAAATCCATTTTTAGCAGCAAGTCAAGGGCAGGCTATAACCGAGGACGAGGAAGAAGATTTTTTTCCTATTTCCTACATGGATAGAATCCAACCTGTAGAGAGTAGGAATCAGATGTCAACACAGAACGACGTAGTAAGTCTTATACCTCTTCACTTTTGGTATTCCTATAAAGACATAGAGTGAATATGACCCATACTATGTTATGACGTATCCTTTTCTTTTTTTTTTATCAGACTTGTATACTAGCTTACCTTTTTAATCTTTTCACAGCCACCACCTGCAACCAGTCATCCACAAAACGCAGTCGAAATGTAAGTATTACAACATAAGCATTACGAAATTTTCTTATAGAAATTATATTTGTTTTTAGCTCAGCCTAACATTATGTTTGGGGCGTAGTGTTTGAGTGGTTAAGCGCTTGGCTTCTGAGCCTGGGGTTCTGGGTTCCAATCTCGGTAAAGAACTTTTGATTTTGAATTTCGGGATTTTTCGACGCCCCTGAGTTTACCTAACTTCACTGAGTGCTTGACTTTAGAGTTGGGGAAACTAAAGGTAGTCAGTCGTGCTGGCCACGTAACACCCTGCTCGTTAGCCGATGGCCAAGGAAACAGATAACCATAAATTCATCAGCCCTATAGAGCGCAAGGTCTGAAAGGGGAAGTTAACATTACTTTTACTTAATTTATGTTAAACGGCAACTAGGAAACAGTGTTTAATGTTCAGACACTTTACGGTTTTTACCATTCTAACATTTTAAGTGGAGGTCCTGGGCAGAACCTTTGTCGATGTCCCAACCCTCATAACGCTTCAATCAAAATAGGATATAACTAATATTAATAAGTGAATGTCATATTTATGGAAAATTTGTAAATGTTATGTTTTTCCCTTATTGCCTTTACACTTAATAGACATATTTTGTGTGCAGGCCCCCTTAAATAAATTTTAAATAAATTTCTACCAGGCCTTCTTACTTTGGAGCAGAATGCAGCGTGTTTCAGAGTTTGGAATTTGAACTAGCCCAAGAAAGAGATTTGCGTCAAGCAGCTGAGGTAAATTTTTTTATTGGTTTCAAAATGATTAAGTATAGAGCCTTTTTAGATTACTTATATCCATTCGATAGAGTAAATATAAATAAATAAATAAATATAATATATATATATAAGAAAATAGTTTGTGCAGAACGTAGAACACTATTAATTCAAATAAATTATTGATAATTTTACAGAGATGAGATCATTTTAAATCTTTCAGGTATTATCCATATAGATGTTAAAGATTATTATTATTATTATGACGCTTTATAATTAGGCCAAAGCTCAAACCTACTAGATTTTACAGATTAAAGATGTAATGGATTTCCTTTCAATCAATTTAACATTAGCTATGCCATTATGCTTTTTAATCGCCTTAATTGACGAAGCTTATTGCTCTATGTCCATAGAGAAGAAGTGTGGAGCTGCTGAAAAAGGAACGAAGTGTGTGGTTGAAACAATTGAAAGAAAAAGTGGAAAAGGCTTTGCAAAGGTATTTATTTGACTAATGGAACTTGTTGTTTAGGCTCCTAGTTGTGTCGTTTTATTATTCATTTAAATAATAATCGTATTCTATGGCTTCCTTCAGTCGCAAAGCGACTATGAATATTCTCATGGAAATGGGATGAATGCCTGGGATTTGGCTGTGGTCAGAACGATGTCGCCCACACATCACTTCCCACCTATACAGTTTGGGGGTCAGCGGCAATAATCAATATTAACATTGTGGTAAAAATGTTGGCAACGACTTAACCCCCATTGAAATCTTGGCCATATGGCCAGCAAACGAGCAACCTCATTTACTGCACCACCTTCCTAAAAAAGATGCCAGGTAGCCAAGAAAACTAGCTGGACAAAAAATATTAATTTAAAATCGCAGGCTCCTCAGTTTAGAAGAATATTAAGTTAATGTTAAAAATTTAGAATCAGAAGTCGATCGCTGGATAATCGGTGAAACACTTCACTTATTCTGTTTCTATTTATTACAGTTCAATGAGAGACTTGGACAGATCTAAATGGAATAAATACAAGAGTCTTGTGGAGGCCTGCATCCAATGCAACGAGGTATTATTGATATTTATATTTTTATATGTTATGCACGATATGTTGTAATTTACATTAACATTTACTACCTAAATCTGTAAAGATGTGTAATACAGATGTACGGATGATTCCATAATAAAGGGTTTAATTTAAGCTACTCCGCGTAGTGTCTGTTTTAGTACGAAGTAATATTTAGGTTTTAACAACTTAATTGTTTTGTAGCCTAAATGTATTTTTTTTTCTATTTTTAGGCAGATTTAAGTACTTCTTTTTTTTTTACTTCTATATTTATTTTTTAAAAAAAAATCTTACTACGTATAGATAAGTTATAAGACACATAATGTTGCCTAAAGTTTGAGAACTCATGACTGCTTTTGAAGCAGGTTTTCTTTACCTTGTATCATTGCATTTGGATTTTTTTTTCTTATTAGATATATAATATAAAACTTATACCGTATTTTTTTTCCTGATAGTCACAGTCTCATTCCGAGGTTGGGTGGCTGCAACATTGGCAGGCCCTAACTGAGTTTGAGAGGGACCAACTACATGAAACTGAGGTATGGTGGTTTTCAAATCTGTTACCGCATTACTCGAAATGTAATACATTTTAAATGTATATTTATTTTTGTCATAATTCTCCTGATACAACATAGTGATTGACATTGCGAAGACTTAAAATTATTTAGTAATTATTACATTTTTGGATGGGTTATTGGCGAAATAGCAAGTTATTGCCATTAAATAATTGCATGGATTGCCTCCCTTTTTTCCCATACTGCCCAATATTTAATTGCATGGGCTGCCTCCCCTGTTCCACACTGTACAGTGTACACCGTCGATTAAAAGCATGGGCTGCCTCCCTTGTTCCACACAATACAGTATACACCGTCGTTTAAAAGCATGGGTTGCCTCCCTTATGACACCCTGCTGAATGGACTAAAATTGTGCTTGTATCTTTATAAGGACCCATGGTGTCAATTATTACATCCCAATTACTGATGGTTCGTACCCCAAGATAAGCGGATTAGAGGCGAGCTCAAAGTGAAAAAAAAAAACCCGAACCCTTCAGGAGCAGTGTGAATACTGACACGTTTGTTGGGGTTTTCTATCATCCCATGCAGTGCAATGGACTTAGTCCTAAGACTAACTAGGGTTCCTTTCTGCTTCCCTATTTGCATACTCGTCTCCTGTATGAAGCAGAGAAGCACAGCCCGGAACACGCTACTATAAACGAGCAGTAATTGACTCGTGTATGTTAATTAGAAGGACGTGAAACCCTAGCCAGATGATCACTGAAAGGTTTCTTTCTATTTGCTATCTTCTAGGTCTCCAGACAAACCACACCCACCGTGGAAGCTAGCGCTGTTCCAAAACCAGATTCAAAGCTTGATCGCTAAAGCCTAGAAAAAGTAAAGACCAAAATTTTGTGACAATAATTAGTGACAATGTTAACACCTTCAAAGGAAAAGAAATTTATAAATTATAATAATAATAATAAAATGTTTTGCTTGTAATGAAATGGATGTTTCAAATATTTTTTGTGTGCTATATCGAAAGCTGTGTAAAGATAAACTGCAAATGTAGAATTCAACAAAAACGTTGACATCATGATATGGCATTATTAGTTATATTTTAATATCTCATTTTTAACTCAAACCACGAGAGCCTAATGATTGTCTAAGCTTATATTATCTTAATTAGCCCATGCTTTCACATTTGTAAAGATGTAATTGACCAAAGTTTTTTTTTAATTTTTATCTTAAGTTGTTCATTTTCTAATGCTTTCCAGTTTACATGTTATGCATGCTACCAACTGGTATTAATGGAAGAAATGTTATCCTAGCTTGCACTACTATTGTTGCAATGATTCAAGCTAATTGCTAATGATTGCTTACGACTATATTAATAGTTGCCTTCTTAAAACTGCAGTTTTGAAATGAGAAAAGCTTTTAAATCTTATCCAATATAGCTCTATACTGTTATCATCCATGTAAAAGTAACTATTATTGCATTATTTAGCATTGAATGTATGATAAATGCTAATTGCTCTAATGCACGAGAATCCTACTGACAAAATATTGTATTGACATTAATCATTAAAATGATTGTTGTAAAACAGGTACTAATAGAAATGAACACTTCTTTTTTTTACTTTAAAATGTTTGTCCATTACTGAATTTTCTTTTTTTTGGTCCAATTTTGTTATACAGAGGTGATTTTTTTTTTCAAATATATTTTCTTTTGTGAAATGGAAATCTGGATTTTATTTTTATATTTCAGGAATAAATTTCTAAGTTATCTTTTAGTTGGTCAAAAATTAAAATTTCAACTTCTTTTCAGAAATTTAAGAAATGCATTTATTATGCCAAATAAAATAATGAGATGGACACTAAAAAAAATATGTTGTTTTTCTTAATTAATATATTGGTTTGCTTAAGTTTGTATTAATGTGGATCATCATCATCATCATCATAAAACTCCATGTAATTGACCTATTTTTTTTTTATTTTTATCTTAAGTTGTTCATTTTCTAATGCTTTCCAGTTCACATGTTGTGCATGCTACCAACTGGTATTGATGGAATAAATGCACTAAGCTTGCACTACTATGGTTGCAATGATTCATGCTAATTGCTAATGATTGCTTACGACTATATTAACTGCAGTTTTGAAATATGCAAAGTTTGAAACTGTTATCCAATGTAGCTCTATACCGTTACCAGCGTGATAGCGGTATGGCCATTTAGCATTGAATTTCTGATAAATAGCGAGTAAAATGGTTGTTGTAAAACAGGTACTAATAGAAATGAACACTTTTTTTTTTACTTTAAAATGTTCGTCCATCACTAAATTTTCTCATTTTGTGGTCAAATTATGTTATACAGAAGTGATTTTTTTTTTCAAATATATATTCTTTTGTATTATGGAAATCTGGATTTTATATTTCAGGAATAAATTTCTACGTTGTTATCTTTTAGTTGGCTAAAAATTAAAATTTCACATCGTTTCAGAAATTTGTTAAATGCATTAATTATGCCAAATAAAATAATGAGATGGGCACTAAAAAAATATGCTGTTTTTCTTTATTAGTATATTGGTTTGCTTAAGTATGTATTAATGTGGATCATCATCATCAAACTCTATTTGAGTGAGGGCTTGAAAGGCTCAAATCCTCTCTAGCAAAAGCCCTGGACAGAAACCCTGCTGTCTTGCATGGTGCAAAAATTTTTACCATACAGGTCGAGAATTTTTGGTTTCACAGACCTACCGAGACGGAGATCAGCAAGTCTGGGGCAGTCAAACAGAATATGAGGCACGGTTTCCTCTTCTTCCCCGCAGCGGGACACCGTGAATCGAAATTTGGCCATAACCGTGAGAAATATGAGCCAACAGGATAGTGGCATGTCCTGCACTGTGCTATAACAGCTTGCTCAGGCATGAACAGCCTCCACCACGAAGTGCGGTCAGGAATGCCTCATGGGCTCCTAGACTCCACGAGATTTTTGGGACTTGTCCCAGCACTCAAACCACTTTTCCATTTCTGTTTTTCTTTTTAATTACAACCGGAGCATAATGAAAACTTACAGCCTGTTCAGTAGGTGGAATTTTACTCTCCCTGGTGGGCCAAGCAGTCTGTAATAGTGTTGCCAGTCACACCTATTAATGTGGATAGATGTGCTTGAAAGCTTGATAATAGAGGATTTTAAAAAACTGAATAGGTCTATAGATTAGAGCAGGCATGTCAAACACGGCGTTCGGGGGCCGCATGCGGCCCGCGACCACTTTGCATGCGCCCGCTTGGCCTCCTCAAAAATTATCAAAGTAATGTTAAACTATTACGCTGGAAAATAAGAGATGACAAGCTACTTGAATTGAAAAATAGATTTTGTTACACCGAGATTGAGTCTGCAGTGAAAGCCAGCTAAATTTTGTCAAACTTAATTGCAAGCCATAGCAAATCATTTAGTGAAGGGGATTTTATGAAGGAGTTTGCCGAATTAATTTGTCCAGAAAAGGTGAAAGCATTCAAAGAAATAGCGTTAACTAGGAACACTGTGGCAGATTGAATAAATGACATGTCAGTCAGCTTGCGTGAACAATTAAAGTTCAAAATAGTTGATTTTGAATCCTTTTCGTTGGCTCTAGATGAGTCCACTGATGTAACGGGTGTAGCGAGGATGTTTTTGAGAAATAACAGGAGGTGATATTATAGTACAATTTACCTTTGGTAAAGCCAGCTAGTCTATCAACGGATGGCGCACCAACCATTATGAAGTGGTTTTGATGCAAGGCTACTTGCAAAAATAAGAGAGACTAATGCTAATTTTAAACTTGGTAATTTTCAGTGCATCATTCACCAAGAAACATTACGCACAAAGCAATTACAATTCCAACATGTCATAAGACTGGTTTCAGTCACTATCAATTTTATTCGTGCCCGTGGCTTAAATCATCGCCAATGTTCAATGTTTCTGTGAACCTGTTGAGTATTTCCAAACTGACGAATGGGTTCAGGATTTGGCATTTGCAGTTGATCTCAATGGTCACCTGCAAGACTTGAACTTGAAACTTCAAAGAAAAGACAAAATTGTCACAACTGCGTGTGATCATGTGAAATACTTTCAGGCAAAGTTACGACTGTGGATAAATGAAATATGAAGAGAAAACCTGCTTCATTTCTCAACGTGTCAGGAATTAAATACGATTGCAACATTTGGTAAAAATGTCCTACACCTGGAAATGTTAGTAGATGCTTTCAATGACCGTTTTCATGACTTCGTTTCATACGAGCAAGAATTTTCGTTGTTTTTATCTCCATGTTCATTTGCTTCTGAAAATGCTGCTGGTAATGTGCTGCTGGTAATGTGCAACTAGAGCTGATAGAATTACAGTTAGATTCTTTGTTGAAAGCGAAGTATATAGACCTGGCTGCACCAAAGTTTTACAGTTATTGACCTGAACAGTATGTTGAATTGCGGAAATTTGCAGCCAGAAATCTAGCTAAGTTTGCAAGCACTGATCTCTGTGACTGTAAACAGTTCTTTTCTATAGTGAAAGCTACAATAATTACCTTACCCTTCGAGATTATCTGATCAAAATTTGTCATCAGTGATGATAGTGTCAGTGGTAAATAAACTTCAACTTTACATTAATAAGCTTGTATCCCAGAAAAGATGTCAAGCATCAGGACAAAGACAAAAAGGCGTAATCAGTAACTTTTAATGACCAAATTGTACTACAAATTTAGCATTTTCTGAAAAATAATGTTGACCACATGGATTAAGTAAATATTATAGCCAACAATTAAATAGCTTTTATCTTGGTTCTTAAAATTTCCTGTACTCCTTTAGGCTCCATACACCGAAGCTAAAATAAAGTAAAGAACTTGCGATCTATGAAGAGATTATATAAAGGTCAATGAGGGTTTCATGTAACCAGCACAACGACTAACTGCCTTTACTTTTCTCCAACTAGTGTCAGGTACCCATTAGAGGTGGGTTGACTCGGAGGCGCCCTAAAATCCCGAAATTCAAACTCCAAGTCTTCACCAGGATTCAAACATGGAACCCTCGGTGAAACTTTACCACGCAGTTACCGCGCCTCAATACACCTAAGCTATATTTGTTTATATTTCTGAACTCGACATATTCTAAATTTAAGCTCACTCATTTCTAGATATTAAGTAGATATTAAGATGTTAAGTAGATCAACCACCTTTTTCTCCTTTAAAATGTAATATGTCAGGTGTGCTTTCAAACAAAATACAGTAATTATAACTCTTCTAAGTATATCTTTTATGTAGTTTTCTAAAAGATTTATAAACTTTTCAACATTATAGATACACTTTCATTACACAACATTTCCATCTTCTTAATGGAAATTCTATATTCAATAAAGACTTTGTCGTTAATATGGTTACGAAATGTCAAATATTCTGATTTTATAGAAACAGTTCGTGCAATATATCCTTGCATTTTTTTTCTTCTTTAAATCTATCATAGCGAAGACTTCCTTGTCAAATGTATCTGTAGCCGGATGTTCTTGTTGTCCAATGTTTCAATCCTGATGACTAGTTTTCATACGACTTTTGATGTTCCGATTTCGGACTTTATTTCCAACCATTTATTAAGTGACTAATTTCTATTTCATTTCTATCGAATTAGTTGAAAATAGTTGACAACAAAAAACACTAAAAAATACAATCGCTATTAAGTGACTAAATCATCCCTAATAGAAGGCATCAGAACCCTTCTTTTAGCAACTGGTGTACTTTTCCCTTTGCTCTGGATAACCTTCTGCGCCATTCTTGTGACATTGGTACACAACAAGAAGAAACTATTCCCTAAAATATAGAAGTCTATATCATTCAACTAATTCATTGTAACATTTCCTTCATCTTGGCTAGAGTTTCTTTTGCATTCATCTTCGGAAATAACATCATCATCTTCAGAAATATCAATTGCCACTAATTTACTTTCTAACTCTACAAAGTTTACTTTAATTATATGTGAGGTTTCAATAAGATATTATACCTAAAGAATGTCGTCATTTGTTAAACAGTGAAAATTGGTTGGCATTCTGATATTACGATGCTAGCTATTATTTCAATAGATTCGATAGAAACATTGTTAAAAATCAAAGCAGTGTTTATAAACATGCAGCTAATATATAGCTGAGAGAAAGGTTTCACATCTGCATTTAATATAAAGTATGATGTAACGTCTAAACAATTTGTAGAATTTCATTAAAAAATGTTTTGCCGAAGTATTTTTAAAAATATTTATAGATCTATTTATCCAGTGTGGATAACATGTTCCAATATTTAGCCACTGACAATTTTTAAAAAAATTGTCAGTTATTCCAAAAGTGCATTTTTTTCACTTGGGTGTCACCCCCCTAACGGGTGTCACATGGTGCGGATCGCACCCCCCTAGTGACGCCACTGCTTTTGGTATGTCTGTGGATTAAACTGCAGCAAGCGTTCTTAAGGAAAGAACAAGGTTGATGTCATAACAAACAAAAATATAAACTCTCCCTTTCTTGACAATTTTTGATAGTCTCCCTTGAGACAAGGTGACAATCATGTCTGGTAGAGTCAGAATTTGGGGAGTTCTGCTTCCAACAATTTCCCTTTACTGACTTTAAGTCACAGGGGTCTGTTAGAGCCGTACTCGTAATAGTGTGTTTGTTATTAATAAAATTTCTTCCAATTTGACATTTCGGAGGAGAGATGGCTTTTACTTAGTTGCATGATATATAAATATATGGTTTGTGTAACGACAAGTGGCTGAGGAAGGTAAGACAACCTCCAGAAATGATCCCTGGTGTTACAATCCCAGTAGAGAATAGGTTTTTAGACTTTTTGGTCATTACTACCCAACTATTGTTTAGCAATTTCTATTTTTAAAATCACATTGCTATCAAATTTAGATGTGTAACAACAAGAAGCTAGGGGCGAGATACAAGAACATTATCTTACAAAAAATAATTGCCAAATCAATAAAATTTTGGCATAATACTGCAATAATTGTCAATAAGTTAACAGATTTGGTAGTACTGAGCAGTTCCAACTACATAAGGAGAACAAGCATGAAGATATCTTTAAGTAGTTTTTCGGTCTATTTCTGATCTTTAATTATGAGAATATCATTGGCGTTCATTGTTTATGAGACAATTGATGGATCGAAACTCTTTCGGTAATTTGTATATTCTTGTAATCTCCCTTGGGACGAAGCGCTGGTGTTGTCTGAGTTTCTCCTTCATTTTTTAAGTTTGTAGTGGTGTGAGTTCCTTCGAACAACAACATTTCTTGTTGGTAATGTAAGACTCCGACTTCTGGTAACGGTGTGCTACTGATGAAATTCCTCTTGTAGAGGAGGACCATAAGCACTTGTGAGTTTGTTTGATGGGTGCACTAGCGGTGGGGCACTCCTCTAAGTGACTTAGTTGTTGATAGTGTTTCAATTATAATTGAGCACACAACAGTTACCACATAGGTGTTTATCTGGGTTTCAGAACACCTTCCCCCTCTTTTTTTTTTCTTTTCTTTTTTTCTTCCTTCCCCCTTGGAACAAAAGGGTCTTTAAATGTATAAAGGGATCATTTGAAATATATATCCATACACTCGCATACACACACGCATACACATATACATATATCTATATTCCCTATTCTTTAAGTTAATGGACAATTTTGTAACATTGATTTAGTGCTATATTGTTTCACTTTGCGTTCAGTGATCTTTTTATAAATATAATGAAACAATAGTTTATTGTACATTTTATTATGGTAGACAATTTGTAGGTAGGTATTCCAAATAAGGTTTCTATATTCTGATAAAATAATCACATTGATATCTCTTAGTTTTTTTTTATTTATGGCTTTAGGTACTTTATTTTAAAAAAATAGCAGTATTTATACATTTGCACAGGTTTGACTGTGTCAATAATATCTTCTAAAGTTTTTTTTGCTTCCTCAACCATCTCACATTCACTAAATAAGTGTCTCTCTGGGTTTGGTTTTCTTTCTTACAAATTGCACAGGTATATTTGAACCCTGTTTTAGTTGAGTATTCCTTTTATTGGGGTCATGCCGAAGAGTAATCTGTAGGCCACTTCTCGTGCTTTGGGTGTTATGTATTTGTTGTGTAAATGCGTGAATGGGTCTGTCCAATTTGTTGGTTTAACCCCTAACTCCATGACCCACTTTATTCTAACTTTAGGTTTTCTTTCAATTTGTCTCTAAGTGTAGTGTGTATTGTTTTTGAGTCGTGGTGTGTTAAGTTTTCATTGCTGGGTAGGTGACTTGTGAGTGATCTATAGAATGGATGTGTATGGTTACCAAAATGATCAGGTGTGTTGTTTTGAATGGGGAGGAGTTTGTTTAGTCTAAGTCCAAAATAATATGATACTAAGGGGAAGTTATTGGGAGACCTTACTACTTTCCCTACAAATTTTATTCTAGGCGTTTTGATTTTTGTGTGGATGTCTTGTAAGCCTATCCCTCCTTCTTTTTTTGTCTTGTATGAGTGTTGTATGTTTTATATTCCTTATTTTGTTTTTGAATATGAAATTTCTGATAGGGGTATTGATGTTATTTATGGAATTAGGAGGAGGTTCTACTATTTTTGCTAAGTAGATTATCTTCGGGATGACCAAGTTGTTTATTAATATAGCTAACCCAAATATGGTTGACGCCATGTATTAAAACATTTACTTTCTATGTGTGGGCCAGAATCACCGTACACTGTTTATCGCAATAGTCCACACGATGCCACATACTTTTATTTCTTTCTGTATTCTAAGATTTTAGGGGATATTTGGGGGGGGGGGGGGGGTAATTTTTATTTTTGATTGAAATTGTTGAGGAAATATTTGGCAGTCCGTTACATAACAATTGGGTCCAATTTCCAACAGTTTATATCATTCAAATGATTGTTGTAAAACAGGTACTATGAAAAATACTCTTTTTTTTTTTTTTTTTTTTTCACTTTTAAATTCTTGTCCATTACTGAATTTTCATTCTTTTGGCTACATTTTCTTATACGAAGTTTTTTTTTTTCTTTTGTGAAATGAAAATCAGAATTTTATATTTCAGGAATAAATTTCTAAGTTTTTATCTTATATTGGCCAAAAAATTAAACATTTCATTTTATTTTCTGAAATTTTTAAATTTATCACTCATGCTGAATAAAATAATGAAAAGTACACACACAAAGTGTGTTGTTTTCTTTATTAATATATTGGTTTAGTAAACTTTAGTATGATACAATATTAATAGATGTACCTGAAAGTTTGCTAATAGATGTTTCAAAAACTGTGCATTATTGACCTTAAAGACCTAGTTCTGAAATTAGAGTCCCAATACCCATAAATCCATCATTCAATATAAATTATTTAAGCGATACGTTTTTTTATATTTTAGATTGGAATTATTAAGAAAAATATATGTCCACAGGTTCAATGTTTCGGATATTTCTAGTATTGAAAATTTTGAACAGTTTGGAGACATCAGACAGGTCGTAGAAATTGGACAAGCTGATCAAAATGAACCTACTAAGACAGGGGTTCTCAACCTGTGGATCGCGACTCCCTTGGGGGTCGATTGATGATTTGCCAGGGGTCGTCTAAGACCATCGAAAATGTGGATTGGTATTGTCTACTCTTCTATTGCTGTATGTGTGTGTGTGTGGGAGGGGGAGGGTCGCGGCAGAGTGGTGGATTGTAAAAAGGGGTCGCCGAGTTTAAAAGGTTGAGAACCGCTGTACTAAGAGGAGACAGGTTGAAATGAAGGAAGATGCTCAAGCGACTGGGCATGCCAATAAGAATTCTCCAGAACGGTTGATTGCAATGCCAGAATCCATGTCACTGAATGCTAGCAAAGGGGCTTTAGCAAAGTCATTCAAAAGCCTTTCTACTCGCTTCCTGATAGTGTAGCTAATGGCAGTGGTCGGCAACCTTTTGAGTTGGAAGAGCCAAAACATACAATTTACAAAAAATCAACGTTTTTAAAGAGCCACAATATTTTTTTCTTCTAAACAGTAAATAGAACTCGCATGAATAAAGTTTTTTTTAAATTTTAATTTAAAAAACGAATCTATTAATTCATAAGAAATAAATATAAAGTTTTCTTTATATAAATAGTGTTCATATATGTAAGTATGTATGTATGTAAGATAATTACTTGTTATTAAACATAAAATTTAAACTATTAAACATTTACGTCAATAGCAAACAATTGAACAAACAAATTAGATGGTAACTATGGCTTTGCATGGTTTTTGGATAAATTGGCTCATAACTTGTTTTTAGTATCAAACTCGACTCTTAATTTTCATTTGTTAGTTGACTTCTAACTTTACTTTTAATTATATTCATGCAAGAGAACGCTTGCTCGTACGAATATGTTGATCCGACTATAGTCAGCCTTCCAAATGCCAACTTTTTCACCTAACTGTAGCAATCTGTAAGACTATTCCATGCGTCGAATATAAGTGCCTAAACTCGCGGCGTTTCTTTTAAAGCTGTCCACTTTTGTGGCGTTACATACATTTCTGGACCTCCAACTCTTCCAACTTGCTTTTCAAATCTTTAAGTTGTCCACTTCACAAAGCTTTACATTTTAAATCAATCATTTGCATGTCTAGAGATACAGAATCAATTACAAATGGCTCAGTGTGGATTTCGTTACTATTTGTGTTGAGAGTATTAATTATGTTGTTTTATTGGGTGACTCAGCCCCAAGGATCACCGTAAACGGACAGTCGCTTAACGTGGTAGGCCACTTCACATATCTAGGTAGTATAGTGTCAAATGACGCCTCACTTTCAAGGGAAGTTGATAACCGTCTTGCCAGGGCCAGTAGCGCTTTTGGAAGCCTTCAGGCGAGAGTTTGGCAGAACAAATCGCTCCGCCTGCCTACAAAAATCAATGTCTACAAGACGGTGGTTCTCTCAACCCTTCTATATGACTCTGAGAAATGGACAGTATACAGAAAACAACGAAGACTTATTGAGCGCTTTCATCAAAGATGCTTGCGCTCCATCATGGATATACGGTGGCAAGACCGCACTACAAACAGCGATGTCCTTGCTAACGCCGGTATGGACAGAATAGAGAGACTTCTTATGGTCCGACAGTTACGCTGGGCAGGGCACGTACCCCGTATGGTAGACGAACGTATTCCAAAGACATTTTTTTTTTTGGGAGCTACAAAGGTGGTCGACGTAACAGAGGCGCCCCACGGAAACGTTTCAAATACCAGCTTAGGCGTCAACTTTACTTAGCTGACATAGAAAAGAGCACCTGGTTGCCCTAAGAACCAGACAGCTGGAGGTCACTCACGTTTGACCTCTTTGGGGGACTCTTGAATTTTGACATTCGACATATGACATGAGATAATGTACGCAAAAATATATAAGCCCAAAATCAAATTGGTTCAGTATATCAGTAAACTTAACAAAAAATAATCATTAAGACTCTTTTAATGAATAATACCCACGATTGGAAAGTGTAAACACATTTTGTTACGCTAACAATAATTAATTTACTAATTGGTTAATTTATTATTATAATTATTTTTTTAAAATTAATTCGTGTCTTGTAAGGTATAATGAATAATTAGGCGAAGTTTCAACTTGATCCGAGAATGGCAGACGGAAAAAAAAAGAACTTTTTACTACACAGACAGACAAATAGATGGACAGAATGAGATGATATAAGCTTTGTAAAAATATCGCCATATTGGAATATCCTTTTTTAATTTTTTTTTTTTGGCGTAAAGGGAAGGGGTAGTAAAAAATAATCAGGTAAATATCCTTTCTCAATTTTGTAGTTATTAGCCTACTCATGATTTAATTTTACGTGACCGGAAAAAGGGGGGTGGGACTCGATAAAATAAGGTAAAATATAGCATATTGAATGATAGGCCTATAATAATAAAGCTTGTCTTCGAGTCCGAAGATCAGTAAGGAATGTAGAATTTCCCGTGGCTGTGCAGCCCCAGCTGTGACCTACATATTTTGCCACATCCAGGGCAAGCATAACCATGTCCGCAGATTTTCTTTTCGCCGTCTGCGTCTGTCCTCGGCAACGGATTTTGTTTTGGTCTCAAATGTGTATCCCGCGGCCTTTGTGAATGACCTCCAGCTGTCTCGTTCTGAGGCCGCATGCAACCAGGTGCTCTCATCTATGTTAGCATACGTATCCCGTATGGGGGACTGTCGCAGTTATCTATGTAACTGTATAGTAGAATTATTTCTCTAATTGATAGTGCGGCGTTGATCACTATATTGATGACGTCATTACACTATTAATATTTTACTTTGTAGACTAGGGGACTGAGCTTTTGTTGCTTGTCACAACTTCTAGTGACGTAAAGTTAGGTCATTTATCGTCTAGTACAGTCTCTCCATTGTTTTGTACGTTGGTACAGATAGACGTGTCTTGAGAGCTCTTGAATTTCTCCTTGGTTATTGTTACTGGATAGCCTTAACATTTGCCTTGGACATTTTCTTGTTGGATTATCTTGACCCCTGTTTAGGGTGAGTTTTATTTTTCATTGTATAGTTTTTCTATTTGAATTCGTTCGTATTTGTAAGTCTATAATTAGACTAGATCTAGATGATTAGAATAATCCTTTCTTTTATCTTCTATAGGGTTTTAACGACAAGTCTAAGTTTTGGTCGTAGTCTCAGTTCAGGACTCTATTTCAAGTTTTAGCGTCAAGTCTTAGTAGTGATCTTAGCTTGGTGTCAAGTCTATGTGTTAGACTCAGTGTAAAGTCTTGGTGTCAAGACTTGTTTATCTAGTCTCAATTTTCTATATTGAGAGTACAACTTTAGGTCTACAGTCTACAGGACTGAGGTCTTCATCTCACTATCTCAGTTGGTCGTCTGGTGTTCAAGTTGGTTTTTTCATGAGTCTGAGGTTCAAGATTCCAGACAGCGGGTTGCCTTGGTCAGACCTGATGTTATAGTATGAACTATAAACTTTTAGAATTGTCGTCAGTGAACATTATCGGATCTAGAGGCTAGATCTATGTGGATTACCAGTTGTTGTGTTGGAAGTCTATTTGAACAACTTGTAATGAATATATTAAGGTAATGATATTGTTCAAATAATGATCATTTATATGTCGCAAAGAGAATAACTGGATCATTTTAGATTACAAATTATTACACATATATCTATTGATATTGATACTATTATTATCATTCATCATACATCAGTTCATTTGTAAATATATCACTGGAATAAATTTTAATTATTATTTAACATCATACACTTAGTTTATTAATTTATATACATCTGTATGTGTATGGTGTGCTTGTCAGGCTGAACTTAAGCCAAAATATTACAAGTTCAGAAAATAATAATAACACACATTGAAATAATATTAATTTTAAATAAATATTCACATTTGAAATATCTAATAATAGTTTGATAAGTACAAGAAAACAAGAACCTGACAGGGACGAACGTATGCCAAAGGCAGTCTTTTTGGGTGAGCTAAAAGGTGGTCGACGTAACAGAGGCGCCCCATGGATACGCTTCAAAGACCAGATTAGGCGCCATTTTTGCCTTAAATGATATGACTTATATTAGTGACATTTTTTTACACAAATTGTGTCATTTTCCACTAAAATTCATAATATACCAATGAGTTAAAATATCAATAAGTAGAATGCATTACACAGTTATTTGACTAATTCTGTTCACAAACTGTGATTTTCACAAAAAAATTAAACTGAATGGCAGGTGCTATCGCCCCCCCCCCCCCACTTGCCTACATACCATGTCTATGCATGTCAATAACGCGAACGATGCGAAACAGAATGCGAAAGATACGCAGCATAACTCGAAAGCATTTAATACACTTCCGCTTCCGTATTATATACTTTATTTACGGTTTCTAATAGAACCGCTATTTTCTTTTGTTTTCTAATTAGATATAGACTCTAGATTCTAGATCTAAAATCTAGACTATAATCACTCTATTTAATATTAATATAGATCTACTCGGTCTATATCTAGAGACCTATCTACTTAGAAGGCATATGTTGTTGATACATTAGTCTCATTAGACTGAGATTTTTAGTAGATCTTGTCAATCTTGAAGATCTTCTAACTTCTTAAGTCTTAAAGACTTTTTTTTAAAGTTCATTGACTTAATTTTACCACTTTTTACAATATTAATATTATTTATATAAATATATATAATTATAATAATTATATATACACTACAGTAATACAGTTACAGTAAATCTCTCTAATTACAAATTTGAGTCTAATTAACTGTAATTTTGGATCTATTCTAATTTTGTTCTTTAATAGAGATATTAGAGTTTGCATAGGGGTAGACTAATTAAATTACACACTAATCATAATGACATAATTGATAATTTTAATAACTTTTAGATCTAGTTTTAATAAGATATTTTTTAATACTCAGTCTCAGTAATGTCTAATTCTAATATATTTAAATATATGTACTAATTTTAATTAGATCTTTTTATAAATTATATATAATATAATATCTAGAGACAGATTGTATTGTAAAAACTATCTATAATAGGCCTACTATAATTATAGATCTAGGCAAGGTTAGTAGGTAGTTACTAGTTGCACCAAAAAATTTAAATTTATCCTACACCAACAAATGTGTAATAGAATGAAAGAGGATGAAAAATGCTTTCAACACCAATGGGTCACCAAATTTATGATGCTAGCATTTGGTTCAAAATTTATTGTATTTTTAAGTTTGTCCTAAGCGTCCTGACATCCTATGGACTTACAAATAAAAAAAAAAATTGAAGACATTTTTTTTTATGTGAATATTTCAGAAACTATTGTGAATACAAAAG
The DNA here is from genome assembly GCA_030265305.1 of Biomphalaria pfeifferi. NCBI lineage: Eukaryota > Metazoa > Mollusca > Gastropoda > Planorbidae > Biomphalaria > Biomphalaria pfeifferi. Next base: position 55,243 of record JASAOG010000173.1, on the reverse strand, counting down.
TTTAATGTGAAATTGTAAAGTTTCAATGGAAGAATTTTAATTTATAAATGGAAAATCAAAAATGAAATTAAAATTTAAAATATCATTAGTAAAATATGAAAAACTAAAATTTTTCTAATTTTCTTTAAATAGAGTCTATAAAAAGAAAAATGCTCCCGGCTGTTTGGGACACCTGACCCTGGCCGCAAGAAAACATGGAGAAACTGGAACAAACACAAAATAGAGCAGTGAGATTCATAACAAATGAATATACACATTTGACTAGAGTAAATTCACTAAATTTAGAAAGTTTTCAGGAGAGAACTCAAAATTAAAGTAGCAATTATACATAAAATACTGAACCATAATCTTTAAATACAAAACAAAATCTAATAAATTACTCAGAAAGACACATAGATAAAGGCACATTCCTTGTTCCATATATGCTAGGACAAATTTGTACTAATGCTCCTTCTTCCCTAGTGCTATTAAAGCATGGTATGGGTTGCCTGAGCCAGCCAGGAAAACCAGTGACTTGGCAGAATTTAAGTCATTGGTTAACTTTCATGACTAGATGGATGATGCCTTGGACGTAATCATCTTCTTTTTTGAAGTAACACACAAGTAACATCTGTATAATATAAGATTTTAGTAAGACATAGGTCTAGACTCAAAGACTTTGACTATTAGTACTATATAATGTCTTGATCTTGTACTGATCTAGAATAGATCTAGATCTGCTATCATCTAGATCTAGAACAGTGATTTCCAAACTCACACTGTGTTCTGCTGAACCCTAGTCTTCCGATAGATTCTAATTCAAATGTGAAACAAAGATACAATAAAATATCAACCATTAAATGATTTCTGGTCGATTTCGCAGGGCCAATTAAGGGTCCAGATTGTATTAGAAAATAAATTTGTATTTGCATTTTGCGAGCCTTGCATGTAACAAAGTTATACTGTTATCATAAATATTCTATTTCCTACACAGATCACGCTCAATAGTAAGAATTACCAAGTGTTTCAATCTGCCTATGAGAATTGTTTAAACTGAAGTAATTCTTTCTTAGTTTGAGGGGTGAGAAGCTTTTTTCACCAGATTGCATAATGTCATTTTTTTTTAGGATTGGCATTTTCCATATTGAATGACACCCCAAAATGACAATTTTTTACCATATATTTCAGGAGATTTTTATGTGTTTTCAAAAGATTTTAATCGTTTTTGGAGATTACCCGGACTTTTTTGTATATTTTTCAATTTCAGGATATTTCCAGGAGCTCCTGGTAAATCAAGAGGATGCGGGAAATCCGATATAAGTTATAAATAAAATGGTTTAATTTAATAATTAAACTTTCATATGAAAGTGCGGGGCCCACTGCGCTAGCATATGTTGCAGTGGCCTTAGGCCGGCCCTTGTCCGCATGCAAATAGCGGTATACACTAAGAAGTGGCTGAACTATTATAAGATATTTAAAAAGTTATCTACTTGAAAGGTTTAATTTATAATACGGCAATAGGGTTTAATTTTTGTTTACTTAAAAAAAAATGCTGGTTGAAAAAAATCCAATTTAAAAAATAAAGTGTTTCACCAAGTACCCATAATGTACAAAGTGTTCCGTTAAAGAAAATATTTGGGAAACACTTATCTTAAATATATATTGACCTCTTTAGTCACACAAGAAGTTGTAAAGGGAAAAGAATTTGATGCAGAATTTAAGATATTAAAATTTAAATCATATACACAATGTATGAGTAACTACTATGTAGTATTAATTAATTAAAATTTAATATCTTATCTTATATAATACAGACGTTACTTCAAAAAAGAAGATGATTACGTCCTACGCGTCATGCATTTAGTCATGCATATTAACCAATGACTTAAATTCTGCCAAGTCACTGGTTTTCCTGGCTAGCTCAGGCAACCCATTCCATGCTCTAATAGCACTAGGGAAGAAGGAGTATTTGTACAAATTTGTCCTAGCATATGGGATGAGGAATGTGCCTTTATTTTTGTGTCTTTCAGAGTATTTTATTAAATTTTGTTTTTGTATTTGAAGATTATGGTTCAGTGTTTTATGTATAATTGCTACTTTACTTTTGAGTCTTCTGTCCTGAAGGCTTTCTAAATTTAGTGATTTTACTATAGGTGTTACTCTAGTCAAATGTTAATATTTATTTGTTATGAATCTCACTGCTCTATTTTGTGTTTGTTCCAGTTTCTTAATGTTTTCTTGAGTTGAGGGGTCCCAAATGGAGGATGCATATTCTATTATTGGCCTAACCAAGGTTAAATAACATTTTAGTTTTATGTTCTTATTTGATTTAGAGAAATTTCTTTTAATAAATCCTAATGCTTTGTTTGATTTTTTTATAGTTTCATCAATATGTGGATTCCATGACAGTTTTTCATTTATTATAACACCTAGGTATTTTGCGTTTTTAGTCTGTGTTACTGGTTTGCCATGAATAAGATAAGTGGAATTAATTTGTTTTAGTTTTTTTGTTACTCTTAACAACTGACATTTTTCTGGGTGGAAAGACATGCTCCAATTTGATTCCCATTTCTGTAATTCATCTAATTCTCTTAGTAAAATATCTGTGTCTTGTGTTGTTTTTATTGTTCTATATATTATGCAATCGTCTGCAAATAATCTGACTTTTGTTCCTGAAGTAATGCAATTTGGTAAATCATTTATGTAAATTAAAAATAGTAGTGGACCCAAGACTGTTCCTTGAGGTACACCTGATATACTGATATATACTTTGATTATAAATAGGTCTAGATCATCATTTATAATCTAAATCTACATCTTTTATTTATAATTATACTTTTTTTTTATAGAGGTAATTAAGCACACTAGAAGAGATTAAATTAAATACAAAGTTACAGCACAGGTAATACTACTAGTACTAATGACTAAACTTCTTAACTCTTTCTCTCCCTAATTATTTACCACATTCTGGTGGAATCAACGCTGGTATTGTCAGCTAGGAGAGAAAGAGTTAAGACTAAAGTAAGCTTTAATCTAAATCTAAGTTCAGCTCAATTCTGAATGCAATGGCCATTGCAACTATTAATCTAACAAAACCTATTTGAACAACTAGAGTAGATATCTACATTTATCTTCATAAATCTAGATCTATTTGAGAAGATCATGAAATCCACAAGAAAGATAAAAAGATTTTAAGATAAAGGAATACCTTTTTAAAAGTCTTCAACTCATTTTATCATCAGAGAGAATATATGCCAGACCCTGATCATAAAAGCAAACACACTAACACTCCTTTGTTCACCTGCCTATCAAATCATTAAATACAATCCAACTTTCTGATGTAAAGTTCATTTATATAATATATGTATATTATGTAATTTCATATGTAATTTATTTATATTATGTAATGTTTGAGTGAAACTTGTGTGAACATCTATTGCATTGACTATAGTTTTTATATGTTTTGCTCTATAATGCACAAAATGTAATTGCTTCAGACTGTTGTCTCAGTGTTCCCTAATTAGAACTATGCCTACTTCTATCCCCTGTAGTCCTGGGTGTGGATTGGCTAAGATGTAATGAATGTCTGAAACAATCTTGTCAAATAAAAAAAAACAGTTACTGATTGTTTTATCAGGGAATAAAACTTAATTGAGGAAATAGCCATTTTAAGCTTATTAGGTGAACTTTTTTATTTTTTTTACTAAACAGCTCACTGTGAACCTTGTATTCTAATGGATTCTTGCTCAAATAACTGTGAATCACACAAGTTGGCAGAGATGGATTATGCTCTCTGGACTGACTATTTGGGTATGATAATGTTTTATAATTTTGCCTAATTTATTGATGCCATCAAATAGAAATTCAGTTTGACTACAATTGACAACCTCAGCGATATTGATATTTTAAATTTATGAAGCATTTCAACTAACACCTGAGTTAGGTAAGGATGGAGCTTAGCTAAGTGAAGATCAGGAAATTTGAGGCCATTTATTTTTAATAGTGTTTGCATCAGTTCCTTTCCCTATCAAGAATACCCGGTATTCATAAGGTTGTTCAGGGCTTCATTACACCTTGTATTATACCACAATTGGGTACCGGGTACATATATTATAAGATTGTCCATTTCCATATCCGACATTAGTTAAGGGAAAGTAAAACTTAATAAGCTGGTCATTAGGCTGACCACTTATATGGCATCCTTGTTAGCTGTCAACCAAAGAAACTGATGACCTTTGCATCATCTGCCCTATAGATTGCAATGTCTGAAAAAGGTACTTTACTTTATAAGTAATTCATCAAATGGAAATTTAAAAAGAGCAAAAGTTTATTTAAAATTCATAATTTCATCACTAACAAAAACCATAAGTACGCTAGTATGTCACTTTCATTGTGAACCTTTGCAAATGTCTGCCCCCATGAGACTGTGGATTGACTTCAACAAAAAATTCAGACAATTAATGAAACTAGCATGTCAACAATAGGTCTAGGCTTTTCACTGCCTAGCAGTTGATCATTACTTTAGTTCTCGGGCTCTCAGTGGTCAAAATTTCATTAGGAATATCATATATATAAGTTTTTTTAAGAATCTCAAACCATATAGATCTACAGCTAGAGCGATAAGTAAGAAAAGTATTCCTCATGTAATAGAGGCAATAATGTTCTAAAAAAAGTTTTTTATTATAATTTTGAAAAGCTATAAAAGGCAAATAAGATATCAAGGTTGTTGGTCTGTAGTTCTTAGTTATCTGTCATTGTTATTAGTTATGTCATTGTTATTAGTTATCTGTCATTGTTCTTAGTTATCTGACATTAGTTCTCAGCTCATGATGAAATATTGATAGCACTTTGTCGGTCAAGCTACCTAAGTACTTTTACAGTTTGTACCAGTGATTCATGTTTGGTGTGAATTTGTGTTCATCGTTGGATTATTCATTTCATTTGATTGAGTTTGAGGATATACAACTCTAATCAAATTAATTTTAACACAGCCTTTCTTCAATGTATAACAAAATTATCAACTCTGAATCTGCCTTTCTTACTTTGGGAGACCATGATAATCAATTAATGATAGTAATATATTCCTTGCTAATGGCTGATCTCTTTGCCTTGAAGTTATTAATAATAATAACAACACAACTCTCAAAATAAATAGTGATCCTCATTAAGTAAACTGTACACTGAGAATTTAACCTACAAGTTTTACTTGAATCAAATCCCCTTAGCCCTTTATGGGGGAAGGTTCCTTACATTTTTACATTCTTATAGTTATCTCTTACTTTTGTTATTTTTTTGGCATGAAATTTTCTTTTTTTTTTTTGTAAGGCGATTACGTTGCTATGTGGCAGAGAAACTCAATTCAGTTCATACAGGAACAGCAGCAGAAAATGCTAGGCATGGCCATGTGTCCTTTTCTTTTTGGAGTCACTTTGAACCTGCCTGAGGCCTGGATCAAACTTCTCTATAACAATGGGATTGTTGAGAGAGACAGGTAAATAAAAATCATTTATATTAGGCTAACTTTCTCTTTGTGGCTATAGTTTGTTGTGGATATGATATCATCATATAGGATCATTCACAATTTTGTGCATACTTATGAACTTGAACAAAATCTAATTCTGACAAAAGCCACTACTTCTTACAAAATCTAATACTGACATAAGCCACTACTTCTTACAAAATCTAATACTGACATAAGCCACTACTTCTTACAAAATCTAATACTGACAAAAGCCACTACTTCTTACAAAGATACATTCTGTCTCTGTTGCTTAGTTTCCAAGTCTTGCCATTCATGTACTCACATGGTTAAGATTGAACAAAAAATCTAAATCAAGCAAATATATGAGGACATGTTTTTTAAAAATGTGGAGCCTAGAGAAAGAATATTTATAGAACAAGCAAATTATTTTTAAAAATCCTTTTTAAAAAAAACTAACAAAAAACCTAATCTTATAAGGGAAAGAACTCTGCACCTACAACTGTCTCTCAATAAAGTATACGTTTTTTCCTTTATTCAATATCAAACAAAATAATTTATTACTAATAATTATTTTACTAATTAGTTAATTTTTAAATTGACATGTGTTTTGTTAGGTACAATAAATATATAAATAATTGCCAAAAGTTTTAACTTGATCTGATAATATTTGTGGAAGAAATAATGTCATCTCTGTGAATACTGAAGAATTAGTTTCCATTGTTGGTATCAAACAAAATAAGTTATTACCAGTAATTAATTGACTAATTGTTGTTTTATTTTAATTGATTCATGTCTTGTCTATTCCAATAAATAATTTTGCTAACTTTCAACTTGATCCAAGGATGGGTGTAGGAGAAATAACTTTTACAAACTTTTTACTTAATAAACAGACAGACAAAGTGAGTTGAGAAAGCTTTGTAAAAATGATACTCTTCAATCAGGAATGGAACAGTTTTCTTCTTCTTTAGTCCATCAGTAATATTGAAAAGGTTGAATAACTAGTTGTACTTCCGAAATGATCATCACAGTTCTCTGAAAATATTAAAATACTGAAATAAAACTTTTTTTGTTTTATCCCTGCAAAGCAGCTTCCATGTTAATACTCACTAAACATAATTGATTTGAACCTGCAGTGGCTATTCTTTTTACTGTAGTGCAGTGATTCCCTAAGTGGTCTATATAGACCCCCAGGGGTCTACGAAAGTGAAAAAATAAATAGGGGGTCTATGAGATGTCCACGGGGGTTAGGATAATAGATTTCATTTAAACAGGTCGTGACTTAAAATAATTTTTACATCCCATTAATGTAATTCTTTCATACATTAATCTATGATTTGTTCCTTCGTAAATCTTTTAAATATTTATCCTGATATTCAAACGAATAATTGTTGTATTTAACTTCAATACTTATTTAAATAGCTTGATTTTGTCTACATGCAACTAATGTTTAACAAAAAGAAACGTAATTGTAAAGATTTGATTATTTAAAATTGCTCATTCCTTCCTTATCAAACAAACTTTTGCCTAAGGGAGCTTTTTATGACATGAAACCAATTACGCTATAGGATCCGAGACAATGCCACACAGACAGAAATATATAAAGATTTGAAAAACTTTCGAACACTCAAAGATAAAGTTCAGAATTAGACCCATCTCTTTGACATCCTATAGAGAAGTTGATGGTTTGTGAGCGTCTTACAAGATCTCTTTGATCATTATCATCTCTTTACTTATAGCCAAATACGGAAAACACAATAGGTAAAACATTGATTTTACCAGCCATTGTTGTTTGAAACACTGTTTTACACAAACCTACATCTGATATTATTAAAAAAAGTTCTTTTAGCAACAGCAAATTTCAAGGTTACTTTGTGTTATGAGTTATAACAATAAAAGCTTCTATATAACTCTTTGGAAAACGACATATATACAGTTTGGGAACTGAGGCGTTATAGGTTCTGACAGAGTGTAGCACTGAGTGCTGTAAACTGCCTAAGGGTTGTCTGCTCCTTAGTTTTCCTCAGGGTTGTCCCGCAAAACCTTTCCCATGTTTAGGCATAGTTGCAAGGCAGCAGAGGTTTGAATTCAGTTTTCTTTCTGCTAGGCGAGTAGCTAGCCAAGGCTAATGAGCCTTTCCTGTTCGAAGCTCACTTGTGACAGTTACTCGCCTTCGTCCCTTCTCCTGTTAGTAAAAAAAAGGTTCGCCGACCCTTATCTGAGCCACATGATAAAGATCAAGAAATAGACTTGAAAGGGATCTTTGTGAAAACTTTTACAAATTGATTAATGAATTACTTAATATTTAATTTTTGAAAGACTAATTCATAGAAAAACAAAGTCCTACATGAAACATATTATCCATAGCAACGGATTATACACCCGCAAAAAAAAAGAAAAAAATATTTTAATTTGTTTAAATTTGATTTTTTTTTTTCAATAAAAAACATATATCTCTATAACTACATATGTAGCTTTAAATTAAATAACTGTTAGAAATTTCTTTAAAAAGATGTTGATGAATTTGCAAAAATTTGCAAGTTAAGATGGGGGTCTACCAAAAACTAAAAAACATGGAAAGGGGTCTACGAGTCAAAAAAGTTTGGGAACCACTGCTCTAGGGCTTTTTTTAAAAATGCTTTTGTATAGCACAATGATTTCATGCTTGTAGCATCTCAGAGAATTATGGTCCAATCTCATTTGTTTACTAGTAGGGGAAAGGGTGCATGTGAGAAGGTTTATTTGCTGCCTTCATTTGACGCTCTTGTCAAACACAATTCAGCTCGATTTGGGATTCGAACTTGAGCTCCTTTGATAGGTAGCCAAATGTTTTTGCCACACTCTTACACATCTTCTCAAAAATTAAATATGTTTAAAACATATGTCACCACCTGCGACAATGTGTTGGCCGGCAGTTGTAATTTGTGGCACTCTTTCTTGTGTAAGGTTCTCTTCTGAACATACACACAAAGAAATTCGAATTTTCCAACTGCAATTAAAGTAAATTAGTTTTGTCACCAACAAATCCTTTTTTATCTGTCTCTTTTCTCTGTCCATTTTGAAGTGTCTTTTGTTGTGATTTTCTTTCTTTTTTTTTACTTGTTGATCATAGAAGTTTCAGTGTGTTTCTTTTTCTGTCTTTTACAGGGCCAACATGAGAACATCTTTGACTGAGTCTGAAATGGAAATGTCAGAAATGGCAGAAGTTATCTTCAGACGTTGTTATCAATTAGTAGTAAGTCCTATTTTCCAAATCAAGTTTTCAAAATAAAAAAAAAATAAATTCTGTAATAAAAATGTGTGGTGCCCCAACAGTTTAACAGACTGAGGATAGGTGAAGGGGAGGGTAAATAAGAATTTCCTGATGGGATACTTTTTAATAGTGTATTTAAACACTGTGTTTATATTACCGTCCCCTTGGCAAAGTTTAAATGTAAAATGCTCTTTAACAGAAGCAAGTTTAAAAGATTGATGATCTATGTGCCAGGAAAAGAACACTTAAGATATATAAAAAAAAATCTAACCAATCTATTGTCAAAAGCTGCAAGTATGGCTTATAGCTCAGTATATCATTTATATTTTAGCTGGAAATAGAGTGCATGGATATTTTGAATCTAGGTTTAGTTAAGATCTTTAGTAGCCTGATTCTAAGATTCAAGAGTAAAAAGTTGTTTCCCTTTTTTTAGTATAGTCATTTCATTGTACTCTGATTAAAGAAAAAACAACAGTGTAGACACAGAAACAATGAAGATGTGACCTTTTCATAAACACTTTTGATAACTGACACATCTAAATTTTTATGAATGGTTTTAAAGGACAATGACATTTCAGATATAACATTTTTTTTCATTTTCTTCATTTTAGTAATTAAAAATAGGATTTCTTGAGTTAGCTTGTTAAGACACAAATGTAAAAAAATCTGGGTATTGTTTTTTTCAGAACAGTCACCCCTTTTAGTAAAAAATGTAACCCTTTTAAAGCTTGCAATTTATAGGGTAGGTGCTGTAAAGGTCATCCGATTATATTGCTGGCATTTATCTAGGGTGTTATATGACCAACCCCTTTTGTTTTCTCCAACTTTTATCAGGTACCTATTAGAGTTGTTTGGGCTCAGGGGCATTCTAAAACTCCTGAAATTCAAAATACCAGTCTTCACCGAGATTTATAACCTGCAACCTTTCAGTTTAGAAGGCAAGTGCTTTACCACTCAGCATCTAAAAAAAAAAAAAACTAGAAAAAATTGTAACTGCAAATGATGCCAGTGGATTGGCAAATCTTATTGGAGAACGTCAAGCTTAAAGTTATCATATATTTTCTGCCCTCTGATGTTTTAAGATCAGGTTTAAATGCTACTAAAACAATAAAATACAATAATAGAGAAAGAAGATAAAGCTATATGGACTTTGTTTAGTGAAGATCAGTGCTGTCAACTAAATAAATTAATGACTTTGTTTAGTGAAGATCAGTGCTGTCAACTAAATAAATTAATGACTTTGTTTAGTGAAGATCAGTGCTGTCAACTAAATAAATTAATGACTTTGTTTAGTGAAGATCAGTGCTGTCAACTAAATAAATTAATGACTTTGTTTAGTGAAGATCAGTGCTGTCAACTAAATAAATTAATGACTTTGTTTAGTGAAGATCAGTGCTGTCAACTAAATAAATTAATGACTTTGTTTAGTGAAGATCAGTGCTGTCAACTAAATAAATTAATGACTTTGTTTAGTGAAGATCAGTGCTGTCAACTAAATAAATTAATGACTTTGTTTAGTGAAGATCAGTGCTGTCAACTAAATAAATTAATGACTTTGTTTAGTGAAGATCAGTGCTGTCAACTAAATAAATTAATGACTTTGTTTAGTGAAGATCAGTGCTGTCAACTAAATAAATTAATGACTTTGTTTAGTGAAGATCAGTGCTGTCAACTAAATAAATTAATGACTTTGTTTAGTGAAGATCAGTGCTGTCAACTAAATAAATTAATGACTTTGTTTAGTGAAGATCAGTGCTGTCAACTAAATAAATTAATGACTTTGTTTAGTGAAGATCAGTGCTGTCAACTAAATAAATTAATGACTTTGTTTAGTGAAGATCAGTGCTGTCAACTAAATAAATTAATGACTTTGTTTAGTGAAGATCAGTGCTGTCAACTAAATAAATTAATGACTTTGTTTAGTGAAGATCAGTGCTGTCAACTAAATAAATTAATGACTTTGTTTAGTGAAGATCAGTGCTGTCAACTAAATAAATTAATGACTTTGTTTAGTGAAGATCAGTGCTGTCAACTAAATAAATTAATGACTTTGTTTAGTGAAGATCAGTGCTGTCAACTAAATAAATTAATGACTTTGTTTAGTGAAGATCAGTGCTGTCAACTAAATAAATTAATGACTTTGTTTAGTGAAGATCAGTGCTGTCAACTAAATAAATTAATGACTTTGTTTAGTGAAGATCAGTGCTGTCAACTAAATAAATTAATGACTTTGTTTAGTGAAGATCAGTGCTGTCAACTAAATAAATTAATGACTTTGTTTAGTGAAGATCAGTGCTGTCAACTAAATAAATTAATGACTTTGTTTAGTGAAGATCAGTGCTGTCAACTAAATAAATTAATGACTTTGTTTAGTGAAGATCAGTGCTGTCAACTAAATAAATTAATGACTTTGTTTAGTGAAGATCAGTGCTGTCAACTAAATAAATTAATGACTTTGTTTAGTGAAGATCAGTGCTGTCAACTAAATAAATTAATGACTTTGTTTAGTGAAGATCAGTGCTGTCAACTAAATAAATTAATGACTTTGTTTAGTGAAGATCAGTGCTGTCAACTAAATAAATTAATGACTTTGTTTACTGAAGATCAGTGCTGTCAACTAAATAAATTAATGACTTTGTTTAGTGAAGATCAGTGCTGTCAACTAAATAAATTAATGACTTTGTTTAGTGAAGATCAGTGCTGTCAACTAAATAAATTAATGACTTTGTTTAGTGAAGATCAGTGCTGTCAACTAAATAAATTAATGACTTTGTTTAGTGAAGATCAGTGCTGTCAACTAAATAAATTAATGACTTTGTTTAGTGAAGATCAGTGCTGTCAACTAAATAAATTAATGACTTTGTTTAGTGAAGATCAGTGCTGTCAACTAAATAAATTAATGACTTTGTTTAGTGAAGATCAGTGCTGTCAACTAAATAAATTAATGACTTTGTTTAGTGAAGATCAGTGCTGTCAACTAAATAAATTAATGACTTTGTTTAGTGAAGATCAGTGCTGTCAACTAAATAAATTAATGACTTTGTTTAGTGAAGATCAGTGCTGTCAACTAAATAAATTAATGACTTTGTTTAGTGAAGATCAGTGCTGTCAACTAAATAAATTAATGACTTTGTTTAGTGAAGATCAGTGCTGTCAACTAAATAAATTAATGACTTTGTTTAGTGAAGATCAGTGCTGTCAACTAAATAAATTAATGACTTTGTTTAGTGAAGATCAGTGCTGTCAACTAAATAACTTAATGACTTTGTTTAGTGAAGATCAGTGCTGTCAACTAAATAAATTAATGACTTTGTTTAGTGAAGATCAGTGCTGTCAACTAAATAAATTAATGACTTTGTTTAGTGAAGATCAGTGCTGTCAACTAAATAAATTAATGACTTTGTTTAGTGAAGATCAGTGCTGTCAACTAAATAAATTAATGACTTTGTTTAGTGAAGATCAGTGCTGTCAACTAAATAAATTAATGACTTTGTTTAGTGAAGATCAGTGCTGTCAACTAAATAAATTAATGACTTTGTTTAGTGAAGATCAGTGCTGTCAACTAAATAAATTAATGACTTTGTTTAGTGAAGATCAGTGCTGTCAACTAAATAAATTAATGACTTTGTTTAGTGAAGATCAGTGCTGTCAACTAAATAAATTAATGACTTTGTTTAGTGAAGATCAGTGCTGTCAACTAAATAAATTAATGACTTTGTTTAGTGAAGATCAGTGCTGTCAACTAAATAAATTAATGACTTTGTTTAGTGAAGATCAGTGCTGTCAACTAAATAAATTAATGACTTTGTTTAGTGAAGATCAGTGCTGTCAACTAAATAAATTAATGACTTTGTTTAGTGAAGATCAGTGCTGTCAACTAAATAAATTAATGACTTTGTTTAGTGAAGATCAGTGCTGTCAACTAAATAAATTAATGACTTTGTTTAGTGAAGATCAGTGCTGTCAACTAAATAAATTAATGACTTTGTTTAGTGAAGATCAGTGCTGTCAACTAAATAAATTAATGACTTTGTTTAGTGAAGATCAGTGCTGTCAACTAAATAAATTAATGACTTTGTTTAGTGAAGATCAGTGCTGTCAACTAAATAAATTAATGACTTTGTTTAGTGAAGATCAGTGCTGTCAACTAAATAAATTAATGACTTTGTTTAGTGAAGATCAGTGCTGTCAACTAAATAAATTAATGACTTTGTTTAGTGAAGATCAGTGCTGTCAACTAAATAAATTAATGACTTTGTTTAGTGAAGATCAGTGCTGTCAACTAAATAAATTAATGACTTTGTTTAGTGAAGATCAGTGCTGTCAACTAAATAAATTAATGACTTTGTTTAGTGAAGATCAGTGCTGTCAACTAAATAAATTAATGACTTTGTTTAGTGAAGATCAGTGCTGTCAACTAAATAAATTAATGACTTTGTTTAGTGAAGATCAGTGCTGTCAACTAAATAATATTAATGACTTTGTTTAGTGAAGATCAGTGCTGTCAACTAAATAAGTTAATGACTTTGCACTCCCAGTGGAATAGCTTTGTAATAAGATTCTGCTGTGTTATAAAGTGCTTACAAAAACTATTTTACCTTTACATATCCTTTAGTCTGTTAAACCATTGGGCACTATGCAAGATCTGTCGACTGTCTTTTTCCATTCCTCTCTGTCTTTTGCCTCTTTCAGTGGCAGGCCTGTCCATTCTTTTATTTTGTCTTCCCATTATTTTCTCTGTCTGCCTCTTCTTCTTTTTCTTGGTACTGTTCCCTGAAGGAAGGTCTTTGGAAGCCCCGAAGATCTTGTAATATGGTCATAGATTTTTTAGCTTGCGTTTTTTTTTTTTTACGTAAGTTAACAGTTAACTATATAATTCATTTTATAATATTCAATACTCATCAATACTCCTGTATTTGTACACCAGAGATTCCAGTTGTGAAAATATCCTATGGCAGGTGTTGGATTGGTCTCAAAATATGCTCTTATGTAGGCGTGTAATCTTAAATTATTTATATATTCTTTTGGAGTGTGGCTTCATGTACATTCTGTTGTGTGTCCATTTTCAGGAAAATAAAAGTGACTTGAAAACAATCTTAAACTACATTTATGAAGTGGAGGAAAGGTCCAAGCAAGGCTCTATAGACTTGAATTTTGCACTTGATGAAATTGGTAACAAGGAAATTTTTAAAAGCATGTGGTGAGTATTGCCTTTTTTTTTCTGTTGGGGAAAGATCTACACATTATCCATTGCAGTTGAGTTATTGATGGTTACTATGTTTTCTTTTGGTCTTGGTATTTTCATTAGTTAAATCTGATGACCCACTATCCAGTTGTATGCTGGATATTTTGTTCTGTTTTCAATCATGTTCAAGTATGTGTTATACACTCAGTGTATACAGCAAATAGTTGTGTTTTCTCATAATCCACTAAGTGTCTTACATGTTTTGGAAAGAGAACTTATTATTAATAATTGTTAAACTAGTTATATATATATATATACATTTTTTGTTTCACTATCTATAAAATTTAAGTTCATGCAAAGTTGTTAATACAACACAAATTCAAATATGTGGATATCATTTAATCTTCCCATGCACTCTTTTCTCTTGCACCAATTGAAAGAAAAGAAAATTAATGGATAGTTTCACAAGTAATTACTATTTGGCAGCCAAAACAAGTTAAGCTTTGTATTTACTTTTTATAAATTGAAATATATTTGTGATGATTATTTTTATTATTAAAAAAAATTACCTGTATATAAAGTGAATAAATTGTACAACACTAATAACAGTATGGGCACTAAAGGACTAATGAATTCACTATTCTTTCTGTTGTTAATATACATGTCCTCTCAGGTAGACAATAAACATACACCAAAGCTCAAGGTTTTATCTGTTTTGTTACTTTGATGACACTCCTCTGTTGCTTGATTTCGTTTATAAATAATGTTTAGATCACAAGCCATAATTCTTAAGTCTTAGGAGTGTGAAGATAGTGGGAAGTATTGGTCTCACTCTGTTGTGCCTTTCTTGATGTAGCAAGTGTAAAGAATGTAATATTTCTCATTACAAACTTTGGAAGATTAAACCATTTTAGCTTATATTTATATATTTATATATGTGGAGGCACAGTGGCTGAGAGGTAATTGCTAGGCTTCAGATCCGGGGATTCCAGGTTCAAATCCTAGGATTTTTTATTTTGGTATCTTTAGTGCGCCGTTGAGTCTTCGAGTCCACACAGCTCTAATGGGTTCCTGATATAAGTTAGGGAAAAAAAAGGCGATTGGTCAGTGTGCAGGGCACATGGCACACTTGTTAACTATGGGCCACAGAAACAAATGACCTTTACATCATCTGCCTTTTATAAGTGTATATATATGTTAAAGTAATGACAGCATCAAATAATCATATTAATACTAGAGGTGCACCGGACAGTACTTTTTGATTTTCAGCCGGAGCAGGATATGGCAGGATAGTAAAATATGCTATTCTGCCGGAGCCAAATACTTACATGACTTTTAAATAGGTCATGTTACTGAACATTTTGCAAATCTTCAAATAACACTTACCTATATTCTTATTAATTTATTCTTATTACTTTTATTGACCTTATTGTTTTAAAATCTATTATTGAATGATAAATTAAAGTTTAACATCATTTATTAACAGATATGTTTATCATAAACTAGTCATCAAGCTTGTTTTTTAAATGCCATCTCTGACCGTCTCTGGTCCTGGCGTCTAGAGCTTGTAAGTGGTTGGTAGCTTACAGTTAGAACCAGAAGTGCTGTAGGTCAATATTTAGTGGCTTAGGTTTATTCATTTGCAGCAAATGATATTTTATTAAAAGCAAGGACATGCAACTACACCTATTCATAGCTTCAACCTTAGATGGTGCAGAAGCATTGATTAAATTTAGTCTGTAGGCCTATTATTGAGATCTATGTTTAGATCTACAGTAATATAGATGTAAGAGCATTAGGAAAACCAACATTAGAAGAAAAAAAAAACATCCACACCTTCCATGTTAACTAGCCAATTCAAAGGTCAAGTGAAAGTTTTAAAAAAAGGGCCCGCAATAGCTGCTCTGTATGTAAAGCGCATTTATAATGTAAAGTTTTATTTCTAATTATATTAACACTTTGACTTTGTAATGAAAATATGTTTGGTGAATATTCTTATATTTTTAAGCACTTTATTATGTTTTAAATATAAATGTTAATAATTTCAACAAGAGACATTAAAGGAACGATGTCCAATTTACACATATTAATAGAAATGTAGGTACAAGGTGTACTTTTTACTATCCTGCCAACTATCCTGCAGTGATATTCGGCGAGAGCCGAATATGGCCAGATAGTGAAAACTTGCCAGCTGGAGCCGGAGCTACTATCCAGTGCACCCTAATTAATACACATGAACTCCAGTTTACTAACTAGAAGCGTGGTCAAGAGGCTAAGTGCGCTTGAACTTGGCTTGTCTTGACTACCTAGAAGGGGCTCAAGGTTCTGACTCTGGCAGAGTTGCGTTTACTGAGCGCCTAAAGGCAGCATGGAAAACCAACTCCTAGATACCCCCTCCCCCTCACTGGTCCACAAATGAGATTGGACCAAAGCGCTCTGAGCATGCTATAAGCATGAAAGTAGCGCTATATAAAAGCTATAATTAATTAATTAATATTTAATATCCTTTATGGGCTTTTATCACCAATATAAAATAATAATTGATCATTAAGATATAATTAATTAAATACAAATTCTTAAATTCATTGACAGTTAAACTATTGTTTCCTTTCTCATACACATGAATCCTTAATTAATACAATGTAGTAAAAAAAATATAACTTACAAAGGCAGCATCACAAATGAAGAAATTAGAAACAGTAATTAATACATCAATTGAACTCCAAAGTAACCTGCTAATTACTGTAAAAAAACAACAACTTAAACTGTATGGCCATATCACCAAGTCCTCAGGCTTGAAAAGACCTTAATACAGGAAACAGTACCAGGAAAAAGAAATAGAGGCAGAGAGAGAAAGTGATGGTCCTAGGGGTATTGAGTCTCTCTATAACATAAAAATTCAATTGCTCACTGTTTGACAAAAAACTTTATCAACTGTCAATGGACTGTGAAGCACACTGTCAAAATATTCCACCTGTCCTGTCATTTATTATTATTGAACATGATTACTTGGAATAAAAATTAATTAGATGGAAAGCTGTCTAGTGTGTAACTTGCAACAGAAAATGTAATTTTTCATCTACTGAAAGTAGCCAGCCATGATTGTTTATTGATTTTTTTCGTTGTCTCTTTCTGACATACACTTAAATTTTTTTTCATAATTTAGACTTAAGGGATGTTGCTTTATTAAACTCTATGTGTGTGATCTGGTCACAATTGACATCTGTTGCATGATTTAAACTTATGTACTGTGCTGGTTATACTACTTAGTTGTTGGCCATCATTAACTTTGGTAGACCTATTCTGAAGGAGGAGCATATGTTTTGTATTCCTGACTTATTAAGTAAAAACATGTGATGTATGCTAATGATTAGACTTGCATGTATCTGTAAGCCTTTGGTATTTTATATTTATTCAAATAAAGTAAGGTGTTATATTCAGTATCAGAAAATTGTTTTGGCAGCATAGACGTGCGCTTAGTCAGAGAAATCATGTCTGAAGGGGGGGATACATATGGAGAGAACATCAATCTCTACCAGCCCCGTCTCTCCAACCAAAAGCAGAACTTAAATCATTATAAAAATTTTTATTTTTGTCTGTTCCTTAAGTATTTAATTAGTTTGATTTGCTCTTCCTTAACACTTCTGGTTTACCTTGTATTTAATACATTGAGCTGTTGTTGTACATGACATTTTGTTTTCTTTTTTTACTACAAGGACTTTTTGTATAGTCTTGCATATTTTAAATTACTAATGAAGTTATCTATTTATTTTGTTCACCATTCATTTTCTTCTCTCTGTGGCAATTAGGCATTTTTTTTCTGTGCTGTTTTTTAAGCACAAAAGTTTCTTGTGGTCTTTTTTTTTTGTGTGTTTTTTTTTTTGTATATACCAAATCCGTTTATTTATACCACACTGGGACATGATCATGTTTGTCCTAATAACTGGCTATCACAAACCTTCCAGGCCTTTGGTTGTGACGATCGTTGTCTGGGGGGGTTGTCACTGGCGATCAACTCCAAGCCCTAATTCAGTCTTTTAGACGACAGGAGCATCTTAACATCCAACAGTGGAACATAAGCACTTTTTTCAAAGAAACTCAACTCACTTGTATAGTTAATAAAACACTTTATCCAACTATTTATCATATCTACAAAAGCAATGCAAACAAAAATAGTTAATTATATAATCCAACACAATCTAACCCCAATCTTGATTAACTCAAACTCCAGTCTCCGACTGACTAACTCTCTCAGAGCCCTTTCACTAACTCTGACAATATCTCCAGTCTCTGACTGACTGGCTCTCTCAGAGCCCTGTCACTAACTCTCTCAGAGCCCTGTCACTAACTCTCTCAGAGCCCTGTCACTAACTCTCTCAGAGCCCTGTCACTAACTCTCTCAGAGCCCTGACACTAACTCTGACACTCACTTCAACTCTTACACACCTCATTTACCGCTACACAAATTCATGTGTACCTTTTGACCAGGATCTCATCATCTTGTGCCAGCTAGGGTTAACCTTCCGAAACCTGCGGTAAACTCTAAATTAAGCCCTCCCGTTACACTAAACAAACACGGTTTGTAACACTGGCTGGCCCATATTACTGTATAATAGTTTTTTTTTTGTTTTTTTTACTTAAGGAGTTGGTCCAAATAAGTAACTTGTAGTCCCATTAACCAGATTGAACTTTGAATTAATGAATTAACCCAGACCGTAAATGTTTTAAATACTTCTATGCAATTGTTTTATGCAGGATCCAATACACTTAAGCCTGACTTGTAATAATTAATTTCATTTCATAATTTCACCTTTATAATTAAATGAATGAAAAGTTTCAAGCTACAATCATTAATCATATTTATTATAGTACAAGCTTTTACAAGTACATTCTAAACAGTCTTTACAGAGTTTTATAATCAACATTTACATGAAGAAATACTAAACTAAGCACACTAATGTTTATATGTAAATTAAAAAAAAATTTTTTTTCTTATATTTGTATGCATTTCTCTGTAATTAAAAGTTAAGGTAAAGGGACTTCTTTCAGACATTATAAACAATTTGGGTAGATGATGTAAAGCTCATCTGTTTCTTGGCTGACAATTAACAATGGTGTCATGAGGCCAGCACAACAACCCACTGCTTTTACTTTCCCAGCGTATGTCTGGTACCCGTCTATTTTAGAGACTCATCTTTGTGGAAGCCAATTGCTTTACCACTTGACCACAAAACCTCTACCCTATAATTACAAGCATTGAAATCCTATACTTTTTTTTTTAGTACTTGTTTTTTTCCTTTTGGTGTGTGTGCGTGTGTGTTTTGCTTTGCTGAAAAATCATCTTAAAATGAGTCCTTAGAATCAGGAAATTGATAAAATAGTATAGATATTAACTAGCCGGAGAAGTGTCAGATATATCAAATGCAGTCTTGCTTGTTAAATTTTACATTCTTCTTTTATGTATTCCTGGAAACAGGTTGGTGTTTGGAAACTTCCAATTCTCACATGTTTGAGGGGATTCCCCTTTAGCCACTGGTCCTTTATATTATACTTTTTTTCTTTTTACATGTCATTTCTATTTTTAACAATTTGTGTGAATGAAAAGTTTTTGAGAGTACTGTTTTAAGCATTATATCTCTTGATTAGTCCGAAAGGTAGAGGAAGCTTTTTTCTTTCTGTCTTAACTGTTTTGTTAGTAAAATCTTTCAAAAAGTATTTTTTTTTCAAATCTAGCAATTATTATTTATTAAAAGCTAAATTATCTCTCTCTATTCCTTATAAGATGTATAAAGAAGATATTGTCTTTAAAAAAATAATTTTTTAATGTTTTTCTTGTTTCTGTTTTATTTCTGACTAAGATAAATAATATAAATAAATAGTCCCACTCTAAACCTTACAGCAATAGGTTTTCAACCAGCCAGGGCCATCTCTTGCTTATTTCTGACTCCAGTGGTGTAGCGGGGGGGAGGGGGGCAAATTTGAAAATCTCCCTGGGCCCTACTTGAGGGAAGCCCCCAAATGAGTGTCCACATTTTTTTTACATTAAATATAACGAAAGCCCAATGGCATGTCCTCTTTATTCATGTTCTTATGTAAATAAGTGACCATGTTGCACGTATTTCACACATTAGATTTATATATTTATTAAGTACATTATCTCATGTCATGATGTCGAATGTCAAAATGCAGGGGCCCCTGATTCCCTTGCTATGCCACTGTCTGACTCACAACTTTGCTATTCAAATTTCAGGGGTATACCAAGAGTAAATCTAGTCTTTGTACTGAATCGGTAGATCTAGCCAACTCAGTACAAATAGAATGACTGGTGTGTCAAAACTTATCATCAATAAAAGAGCAATTAGTTGTCATTAAGCTACCTACACTACCATTAATGTGATTATTGATTATTTGAAACTTTTCTTTGTTCTAACTTTAATATTAACCTTTTCTTTTAATTGCGTGAGTTTTTTTTTCTTTTCAACTATCTGATCAGTGATGTTGTTCAGGTGTGGACTAGCCCAGCTGTTTTAATGAACATTATTTTCTTTGTGTGATGTTCAGCCTGAAAAGACCCAACTCTTCTTTTTTTGCTTATAGTAACTAGACAGGGATATTTCAGGACAGGGATATTTCAGCTCAGGGCATCTAGTGTATTTTAGCCTTCTGTTTTTTTTCGTCAGGTAATATTGGTGCTTATTATATAATGTCCATTTTCCTTTACTTATTTTAAATGGACATTGATTTTTCTTTCAAAGTGGATTTTTTATGCTATAAGTTGGGGTGTGAGAAATCAATTTACTTGCACACACCCACACACACACACACATGCATGCTTACACATCACACAGAATTTAGTTTTGATTTTGTTCTTTTTTAAAAAGAAAGTACAAGGGGTGGAGAGTTCATTGCTTTGTGTACAACATATTTCATTAAGGACAGTTGTTAGGATCGTTGTGTAGACATCACCATTACTTGAGAATCTATTCTGTCCTAAAGCTCTCACTGGAATTCTGTCAACATCGTTGTTTAAATGGGTCATAACATTTAGAGATGAAGATGCTGTGACTGAGCGGTATAGCGATTGGTTTCTGAACTGGAAGTCCCAGGTTCAAATCCTGGTGAAGATTGGGATTTTGATTTTCAGGATCTATGGGAACCTAGCTATAATGGGTACCTGACATTAGTTGGGGAAAGTAAAGACGGTTGGTCGTTGTGCTGGCTACATGACACCCTCGTTAACAGTAGGCCACAGAAACAGATGACCTTAACATCTTTTGCCCTATAGACCATAATGCAGCGGTTCTTACCTTTTAACCTCGGCAACCCTTTTTACTATTACCCACTATGCAGGGACCAAACCACCCCCCCCCCACCCCCCCCAGCGTACTTTCATATTTATGGAACAATTTGAAAAGCATGACAGAACAGAAGTAAAATGTATTGTCACAATAGAGTTGGGACAGTCCAATGGCCTTAGGCGACCCTGACGAATGGTTATTCGATCCCCAAAAGGGGTCACAACCTTCAGGTTGAGAACCCCTGCCATAAGGTCTGAAAGGGGAACTTTACTTTAACATTTTGAGATGAGGGCAAAGTGTGGAAGAAAGCTCTACCCATGAACAATGCTTATAACAGTTGTCTTCTGTCAGGAGTGGCTATCTGAATAGGATCATAAAAACTCATCCTGGTAGAGTCCTCATAGCATAACTCATCATAAAAAAACTGTGACTGAAGTTGTTACAAGACCAGAATCTACCCATAGTCTTCTTGTCATTCTTATCACTAAATCATATGTGGTCGCTTCACTAAGTCACATGTCATATCTTCTTGAAATCATCTTAACTTCACAAAGTCATGTATTATCTTGGCAAAGTCATGTCTTATCTTCACAAAATCATGTATTATCCTCACAAAGTCATGTGTCTTATCTTCACAAATTCATAATTCTTAGCTTCACAAAGTCATATCCTTATCTTCAAAAAGTCTTGTCTTTTCTTAAAAGTCATATGTCTTATATTCATAAAGCCAAGCCGTATCTTCACAAATTCATAAGTCTTAGCTTCACAAAGTCATACTCTTATCTTCACAAAGTCATATGTCTTATGTTCATAAAGTCATGTCTTATTTGACTTGACTTGTAAGTTTCAGACATCCTTTAGAACTGAAAATAATTAGATCCAAGCCCAAACCTCTTTCTGTACGGCAGGCAAAGGTCGAACTAAGAACTATTGTAATAACAGTCAAAGTGCATATCAGATGACAATGCAGATATGTTGTAAAGACAACATTCTGACCAGTCTTAGAACAGTCTACCCTAACCTCACACATTCTTCTCTATTGAAAGCAGAATCTCCACAGTCTATTGTCTGCCTTGACTGTCAGGATATATATTTTTTTCTAGCCTAAAAGCATTGTTTAATGGTGTACAGTAAAAATATATGGTTTGGTAGGTAAGATAGACTATGAAACAAAGTTGAGATAGTTTGGTAGGTGAGATAGGCTTTGATACAACGTTGAGATAGTTTGGCAGGTGAGATAGGCTTTGAGACAAAGTTTAGATAGTTTGGTAGGTAAGATAGGCTATGAGACAAAGTTGAGATAGTTTGGTAGGTGAGATAGGCTTTGATACAACGTTGAGATAGTTTGGCAGGTGAGATAGGCTTTGAGACAAAGTTTAGATAGTTTGGTAGGTAAGATAGGCTATGAGACAAAGTTGAGATAGTTTGGCAGGTGAGATAGGCTTTGAGACAAAGTTTAGATAGTTTGGTAGGTAAGATAGGCTTTGAGACAAAGTTTAGATAGTTTGATAGGTGAGATAGGCTTTGAGATGAAGTAGAGATAGTTTGGTAGGTGAGATAGGCTTTGAGACAAAGTTTAGATAGTTTGGTAGGTGAGATAGGCTTTGAGACAAAGTTAAGAGTTTGGTAGGTGAGATAGGCTTTGAGACAAAGTTGAGATAGTTTGGTAGGTGAGATAGGCTTTGAGACAAAGTTGAGAAACATATGTAAAATTTTTTTATTCCAGCAGCAGCAAAAAGTTTTACAAAGCTTATATCTTCTTACTCTGTCTGTCATCTGTATGATAAAAAGTTAATACATGTTATTTCTCTCACACTCAATCTCAAATTAAGTTGAAAATTTTGCACAATTATTTCTTTAACCAGACAACACATGAATCAATAAAAAAAACAAATAACCAAATAGTTTATTAACTATTAGTAATTTATTATTTTGTTTGGTATCTTGAAAACTGGAAAGTAATTGGGATGTGTTGAAGTTGAATTATTCCCCTTAGTAATCAAGCCCTGAGTGACCATTTTTTATGCTTTTAAAATATGGTAATGTTAACATTCACCAAGATATCCCCTTCTTCCCTCCCCCTTTCCCAACTGGTCCAGACCAGTGCTAGGATCATAGCGCAGTGAGAACGCTTAAAGTTAAACAAAAACAATTGGTAAAAATATCTCTTATCCCACTGATCTATTATGTCTGATTGATACAATTAGACTTCATGTAAGCTTTGTTTTTTAAAAAAGATTTTATTTTTATTTTTCTTGTTCTTTTTTGCGTTTTGTGTGTGCAGTTCTAGCATCCTAGTATTTAAGTCAAGAAATTGTTATCATTCTTTATTATGCTAACCTGTTTTGTACGGGTCTTTTTTTTGTGTGTGATTCAACAAACATTTCTTTATAACATTTATCATACTCTAGGTTTGCTTTATTACCTCATACTCAGTTGTATCAAACACCCAATTATATTGAAGAGTGTTTTAGTCCTGGTAGAGTCCTCATAGCATAGTTCTTATAGTTTTATAGAGATCCTTATAAAGGAATACCTACAACCAATTGTACAACAGTAGCAAATCTTTACATTGATTGTCATGGCTCATTGATTATTAGAAGCCCTTTATATCGATTGATTGGTTTTGCAGACATTATTACTCTACAATGAAATATATAACACATTCATTTTAGCAATGTAAACTGAGAAGGAATGGCGCATAACAAATTTTTTTTTATAATTGCCAAATCTACATAAGTGATTTTAGCTGAACTTTTTGTATGTCACTGTTTTTAACTCATCCCTAAGTGTGTCAGGGATATCAGCTCAACCCTAAACATGTCAAGGATTTGAGCCCAACCAATTATAAGTCAAAAAAAAAAAAGCAACAATGGTTAAATAGTAAAAACATTTATTTTCCTATAGTTTAGTACATTTTTATACAAAAAAACAAAATTAATTTATTATGCCAAATTGATTAACTAATTGGTTGATTTTTTAAAATTGATTCATGTGTTGTCACCAAACATAAGCTTGTATGCAAAATATGATGTTGAAGTGGTCGAAAACAGTGGTCTAAACTTACAAGAAAGATTCAGAGTGAGTTAATATTAGTATTGTAATGAAAAGGACCACTCTGTTCACAAAATAGTTATTTGAAATAAACCCAAAAAAAAACAGAAAGAGAAGCTGAATGTGCAACCCATTACTCCTTCAGCCTGTAACAAGTAATGAAATAGAAGATAGTTCCAGTCAGGAGATAAATGTAATACATTGGTTTCCAATGTCATATTTATTTCATGCTTTTTCATTGAAGAGTGTATAAGTTAATGCACAGTGAATGAAAACATTGAAAGAAGTAGAAGCTAAAACAAGGACTCTTTGTATGTTTTATATCCTTTGCTTATCAGCTTGAATGTCTCTTTGACCTCAAAACTTGGTGCTCTCATCTACACATTTTCACTCAGTCACTTCAAGTTAACTCATACTCTTGAAGAACTATTTAACTCATTGTCTCTTGAAGAGCTATTTAACTCATAGTCTCTTCAAGAACTATTTAAATCCTAATAGTCTCTTCAAGAACTATTTAACTCATAGTCTCTTCAAGAACTATTTAGCTCATAATAGTCTCTTAAAGAACTATTTAACTCATAGTCTCTTCAAGAACTATTTAACTCCTAATAGTCTCTTCAAGAACTATTTAACTCATAGTCTCTTCAAGAACTATTTAGCTCATAATAGTCTCTTAAAGAACAATTTAAATCATAGTCTCTTCAAGAACTATTTAGCTCACGGTCTCTTGAAGAAGTATTTAACTCATAGTCTCTTCAAGAAAAGGCCTTTCCGCAACCTATATAAACCTTAAAGACAATCAGCACCCATTACTCCCCCAAGGGCTTGAATCTCAACCAAGGCTAGAAAGAGACATTTAAACATTTTATTGCACTGTCAGTCAGGGTGTTTCAAGGTCAATCATCGTCAACAAGAAAAGCAACAGGAGCCCCATTCCTCAATCGCTGGGTTGTGTTTGTGAGTTTGTTGGTTTTTTTTTTTTTTGTTGTTTTTTTGCATCATTACAATCTTTTTCTCCTTGTATACTGTTTTATGTGTTTGCATCTATATCGTTTTTTGTTATAGTACTAATGCTGTAGTCAAACTGAATTTTCATTTGTTTGGATCAATAAAATAATCTTATCTTACATCTACGACTGTAGTTAACAGTTTCAATGCTACCACTATAAGCATTTTTACTTTCACTCTAAGTTCATACTATCCAATCACAGACAGCATCTTATGTTTGTTATTTGTTACTACATTGCATGGCATTGAATTTTTTTTTCTCCTCAAGTTTGTCAGTTGTTTTTCAACGCCTGTATTTTTTTCTTTGCTGTTATCGGGAATTCCTTTACCTTTGAATACTGGGGAAAACACCATTAATCTCCCCCTCCCTCCTGTCCATTGGAACCTAGAATTTTTCAGTGAATGGGTCTAGTGCCTGTGTCATTATTCAATCCAGTTCAATTGAATGCTGACTGAATATAGTTATAGTTTTCCATTAGATTTTTTTCCTTTTAAGTTCCAGTGCTAATGGTCAGTAGTGATATTGTATGCTTGAATGTAGAAAACATCATAAAAAGGGCATCAAGAATTAAACTCAACATTACCATATTTAAAGGAACTTTTTGAATAAAAGTGTCTACGAAAAATAAAAAAAATCTTGGAAGATAAGGGCCACCCGCTCCATCAGAACCATGTCAGGTCTTCACAAAGTGGGCTACTGCTGTCAATCTAAACAAGAACAGAGTGGTACAAAAACTTGTTCGTACCTCACTCGGTCAGACTATATCAACACCACTTGTTGATCAAGAAACATGAAAAGGACCAAGATGCCTGTGTGTAGTCGCTGAATGAACTCTTTATGTTGTTTCTGTTCTATGTATGTGTATGTTTCTGTTGTGTTGTCTTTATGTGAGAAAAGAGTACTTGTAATCAAAACAAATTTCCATTAGGATCAATAAAGCAGTCTTAGTCTTTGTCTTAAATGCTGACAGATTCATTTATAGTGATTATTTGTTGTATGCATATAAGAAAAAAATTCTTATATTGGTTCAAATAATTAGTAAAAGAGTTATATTTCACACGTTTCTCTTATAGACACATACAAATTTAGGCAATGCAATAGTATACTCATCAAATGCATGGTGTCTACAAAAAAATTAAAAAAAAACAATTATAATGTAAGCTTGATTGTAATTCTGGAAGATGAGAAACATGATTGTACAAATCTAAATCTAAATGATCCTATTTGGAATATAGTAAATATAATATAGCATGAGGAGGAGGAAATGTAATTAATATATTTCCTGTAAGAATATATATTATTTCAAATGTGCTGCAGTTGTATCATTTAAGGTCCATCTTACAAGCAGGTTTCTATCTCTTGTTTTGTGTTGCAATTGTGTAACTTTAGGTCAATCGATCACACTAGCAGGTCTCTGTTCTTTCATATTGCAATTGTATGGTTTAAAGTCAATCACTCACACACAGTCTTTTTTTTTTTGTATTGCAATAGTATGGTTTAAAGTCAATCACTGACACAATCAGCTCTCTGTTGTTTTGCATTGTTGTCCTGGATGGACTATTTTGTACTTGGTGTAAAAGTAGAAAGCTTTGCCTTATGATTGTTTTTTCTCTAAATAGATCAGCCACATTTTTTTTATTTGACAATCATAATTTTGTTTTTCTATTCCCCCCCCCCCCCCCCCCCCCCCCCAACAGGGCACCTCTGAGGAAAACTTATGAACACAAGAAAAGAAAAGCTAGCATTTGTTTTATCTACTTCTTTAAAACTAGTAAGTTCATTGAATTCAGTTATGTTATGTGAACAATAAAGCAATAACATTTTCCTTGTTGGCCTCACAGTCTTTTAGATTAAATGTGTTCTGCTTATGTTAATATGAGTGTTAAGTACCAACTAAATAGCAGTCTCCCATACACTGTCAAGCATTAAAACTACTTCTTGTTGGTCCAGTTTACTTTGTTCAATTTCATTCCATTAAGCAAATCATTTCCTCCATATATTATTCTAAGAAGGTTCATAGTGGCTGAGCAGTAAAGTGTTTGGTTTCCATACAGAGAGGACTCCAGTTCAAACCCCTCTGAACACTTAGGTTTTTGAAATTTGGGATTTTTATAACATGCTTCAGCCCACCTAACTAATGGGTACGCGACATTTGTTGGGGAAATAAAGGTGGTTAGTATTTATGATCACTGCATGACACCCTCATCTACCATCAGCCATAGAAACAAATAAGCTTCATATCACCTATAGATAGCAGGGTCTGGAAGGGATACTTTTTTAAAAATTATTATTATTCTAAGAAAACTTCTGGGACATTTATATTTAGTTTTGATGATTTCTTCAATTACAGTAAGATCAGATTAGTGATTTGTTATTTGCTTGATATTAATTGATGGGACAATTTTAGGGATTAAAACTCTTTTAATGAGGGCTGCCTGGACTTCTATCATGATGGTCCCATGCTAAAACCTTGCCTGACGCTAACGCCTGATGTCCCGCTGGATGTTTTTAGGCTAGGATGTAATAAGCTTCAGTTCTGAAGGAAAATGCAAAACATGTAAAACAAACAAGCATGCTGGAGACATGAAGCCTATGATGACCTTTAATTAGTTACAGAAATATGAACTTTATTTCTATTACACCATGGACATTAATAGACTATCATTCCTACTGTTGAAATTGAAAGTAAATCAACTTATGATGATTTTTTTGTTCCACAGTTCACCAACATTTAGTTTTTTATGGTAGAGACGGTGTGGACAAAGCAGAGTTTACAAAGAAATTAATAGCTGATAGAAATGTAAGCTTTCATTCATAGATATATATATATAAATATTCCTTCAGTGAAATATTTTGGGGGAAAGCATTCGCCCTTGAGAATTACTTGAGCTATACTGGCTTTTCTCCAGTGAATATGTTGGGCAGAAAATTTTTCCCAAAAGAAAACAACATGTTCACTAGACCAGTGGTTCTCAAACGTTTCTGACCTGGGGACCCCTTTATATAGTCAAAACTTGCCCACAGACCCCGAAGTGAAAAGCTGCATAAATGCATGCTTTACAAATTACAAATGCAAAAGAAAACATTTTGTTTAAGGAATCTTTGTTGAAATTATAACTTTAAAAATAAGTCTTTGACGAGGTTGATGAGATTGTATTAGTGAATGTATGTCCAGCTAAATGTTTTTGAATAGCAATTGAAAATCTCAACCAACACTTATTTCTAGTAGGTTTATTTTAGTTGTGATGAGACTCATTACTGCTAAAAATGTACGCTGTACCAAATAAGATGTGAAAGAAGTCATAACTTCTCTACAATGACCCATTATGCAGGATATAAAATTGGGATCAGGTTTTGTAACCACAATTTCTAGTATCATTGTGCAAACATGGGCTTAAGTTTCTCATTTGTAGATTCAATAAGCTACTCCTGTATTAGTGTAGATTTATCTGCTGCTTGCCATCTGATTTTGCCTATGTGCAAAAAAAAGTTCAATACCCAGTCAGGAATATCCAAATGAAAGCATATTAAACAGCAGTGAGTCTTGAGATAATTGTTATTTAAATTATAATCTGATCAGATAAACTCTTAGCAAAGAAGTAATTTTAATTATATACAATTTTCATCTTTCTGCTGACCCGTTGCGATCATATTGAGGATGCCTGTGGGTTCGGGGACCAAAGTTTGAGACTGTACTAGATCATTCGTACATAAAGGTTATCTCTTAAGAGAATTCTCTTAAGGGAACAAGCTGCCCCAAATATGACCAAATCTCTGGTGCAGTAAACTTGCATTTACTGGGTACTGTTTGAAAAGAAAAGCAATGAAAACCTTTTCTCACATATTAAACTGGCATTGAACTTTTTTTTTTACATAAAATGTTTTATGTAGGTCAGTGTTTCCCAAAGCGGGGTATGGGAAGACTTTGGAGGGGATATGCGTTGCACCTCATTAACTATGCTGATTGTTTTAAATACCCATTTATTATGTTCTGTTAATAAATTTAAGTGTGGTGGGGGCGGGGGGGGGGGAGGATGAGGGGAACTCGGCATTACTTCTTCTTCTTCTTGAAACTGTCAGGTAGAGTTGAGCCTTCGGCTCTTGGAACTCTAGGCCAGCAAGAGTGAACAATAGCTCCCTCTCATCGGCCTGTATGAAATGTTTGAGAAACACTGATGTAGGTCTTAGTGTAGATGAAAACATGTCAGAATAAAATAGTCTTCTTCTGCAGTGCACAATTAATGGCAAGCAAGAAGTAAAGTTACGTAGGCTAGTACTAACAGTTAGATTTAAAAAAACAAAACAATGTACTTGTCATTACCTATTCAAACCTGTTATATATACTTTTTTTTTCTACTTGCCTCTATATGTCAAGGCAACATTGTTTTATTGGTTTGACAGGGTTTCCCTATTGATCCGTCCTATTTTTAATGGATCTGGCCTAAAAAAAAAATTCATTTTATATCATTACAGAGTCATAAAAAAGAAGTCTCCATTGACAAAGAGATAACATTTAAACAAGGTAACACTGCATTAAAGGAGGGAAACAGTAAGAGAGCTTTGGAATTATTTACTGCACTTGTAGAGACTGAGTGAGTATATATTAACTAATTCAACATAGCAAAAAATACAAAAAAAAAGCATACATTTTAAGCATAACAAATTATGTATTTGTTACTTAAAAGCTCATTCGAGCACTTAAATCATGACCGAAACACTAATATGCAAACAGAATAGTTACATATTTATTTCACTCTCTTCATATTAAACAAAACTTTTTTAGTGGACCTTTTAGAGATTTGTGCTGTTATGGCTGAATAGTTAACCACTTGGCTTCTGTACTGAGGGGTTTCAAGTTTGAAGACTGGGTTTTGAT
Organism: Biomphalaria pfeifferi; assembly: GCA_030265305.1. Taxonomy (NCBI): domain Eukaryota; kingdom Metazoa; phylum Mollusca; class Gastropoda; family Planorbidae; genus Biomphalaria; species Biomphalaria pfeifferi. The sequence continues at coordinate 25,110 of JASAOG010000173.1, read as the reverse complement.
TCTTGGACTTTTAGCATACCCCTTAGTTCATCTAACTCTAAATGATACCTGACATTTGTTGGTTGTTGAGCTGGTTACATGACACCCTTGTTAACCATCACCCATAGAAACGCCAGAGCTTAACATCGTCTGCCCCCTTAGGTCACAAGGTGTGATAGGGGAACTACCTTACATTGAGATTTGCAATAGTGTTTCAACGTCTTTCTTGCACTTTTATATCTTGGAAATGAAATGGGATACTAAAAATCTGATTTAACCTTTATCTTCATCAGACTCCTAAATAGAACCAACAGCTATTTGTGCTTTATAAAACAAAAGCTTTGTATATAAAACAAAAATTATGGAAATATATGCATAATTATTAACCATTTTTAAATGTATCAGCTGTGGAAATTTACACTCACTAGTAGTGCAGTAATACTCACACACACTAGTAGTGCCATAATACTCACACATACTAGTAGTGCAGTAATACTCTCACACACACACACACACACTAGTAGTGCAGTAATACACACACACACATACTAGTAGTGCAGTAATACTCACACACACACACTAGTAGTGCGGCAATACCCACACACACACACACACACACACACACACACACTAGTAGTGCAGTAATACTCTTTTTTTATGAAAATAAAATGTTTCTTTCTTTGTAATCATTTTATTTGATAGCTATAAAACTGATTAATTGCTTTGGATCTCCCTTCTCTTTTTTTCTCTCATCATTCATGCTGTAACCTATATGACATGTACTCTGCTAAAGTGTTTTTATACTGTTGACTCATGACAATTGAAACTCTCCCAACAGTCCATTAAACAGTCAACATTATAGCAACAGGGCACAGGCTAATCTGCAGCTCAAGAATTATTGGTAAGAAGTTGTTGTTTTTTTTTGTTTGTACAGTGGTTATAACATTTTTTTAATTTTGGCATTTTATCCCTCTTGAAATCCTAACCTGTTCTAAAACTGAAAAAAGTCTTATTTATGCTTAAACTCCCTGAAATAGAATAGACGTTCTATAATACAAATTAAATTTATATATCACATCTTTCATGCTTGTAGCATGCTCAGTGCGCTATAAACTCCAATTTCTTTTATGTGGCAGGGGGTATCTGGGAGGTTTCCATGAGCCTGTAGGTACTCAGCAAAAACAGCTCTGCTCAAGTCTAGATTTGAACTTGAGCCCCTGTGACGAGCACATTTGCAGGGGATTATATTCTCAATACTTGACAATTCAATGAAATGAAGAAAGAAACATCTCTCTGTATTTTCTTCAAACTTCTTTAACAACTTCTTCAAACTTTCACATCAAAATCAACTTCTTAATTCAATAACAACTTGACTTGATACTTCATAAATAAAACTTAAATGATACATAAAACTTCACTTAGTATAACTTCAACTTCAACTACTAAAACTTTACTTAATGGATTCGCTAATAACATATAACTTATTACTGAGCGAGGACCAATGCTCTACAAGAACTACTACTATGCGAGGACCCCGTCTAACTCACTTTCCCTTAATTTATACTTTCTTTGATCGTACGTTCCAGAATCCTGGAACCTTCTCCGATAATTATTTTAGTAACTTTGACCTTCTAGAAACTGACGTGTGCTATTTTTTCCCTTAACCTCTTTCTTCGATTGGATATCTAAAATTAACTTGTTTACGCTGGACACTTGCACGAGCTTCTAGAAACTGGTCGAAATAGGTCACAGACTCGACTCGTGACATTACCCCTTGCCTTTTTAGCATTTTGTATGCAATATAAAATGCGTAAAATAACAATATTACATATGCCTATTACATTGATAAAATTGCATATAAAAGCAAGTAGCATAGCATATGCCTAAAACACTGATATAATTGCTCTATTGAATGTACAAAACTCATAACTAAAAATAGAAACAAAAATGTTTCATTATATTAACATATAAATAGAAAACAAAATCAAAATGTTGTACTCATTCAGCATATATATATATAATATACATCTTAGGTCTATACATTTATTGTTAATAATCGATATATTAAACTGAACATTTCCCAACTTGTGTAACTAACATAATACAAAACAACTGAATAGTAGATACATCATATCTCCTTTGCTACTTTATAGAATATCGGAATATTGAAATGTCTTTAAACACATGGAATAAAAAATGAATAAGTTTTGTGTTTCTGACTTAAAACAAAATATACTTAAACAATAAACAATATATTGTATAGTATCTACATACATCTAGACAAAGTATCAGCAAAAACATTCAATTTCGTGGAACAGTCTTTACATCAAACTGATAGTCCATTAACTGCAAACTCCATCGTGTCAGACGACTAATTGACATTTTTTTAGAGTTGAGAAATGCCAGTGGTGCATGATCTGTCTGTAAAGTAAAGGGTGCTCCTAACAGATACTTGCTAAATTTTGAAATAGCCCAGACAATCGCCAGGCACTCTCGCTCAATGGTCGAGTATCTGGTCTCTGCTGAAGATAGTTTTCTGTTTATAGAAAATACAGGATGTAGAATGCCTTGATATTCTTGCATCAGACATGCTCCTATTGCTGACGAGGAAGCATCTGTAGCAAGATAAAACCGCTTCTTCTTGTCTGGTAATTTCAAAATGGATTCTTGTGCAAAAGCATACTGAATGTTCTTTATGGTCTCTTCTAATTCTGATGCCCATGAAATTGTGTTAGATTGTCCTTTCTTCGTAAGGTTAGTAAGAAGTGTTGTAAGTGATGCGTAATTTGGAATGAAGCATCTGTAAAAATTACAAAGTCCCAATATACTTCTAACCTGCTTTTTTGTTTGAGGTATTTTAATGTCCAAAATTCGTTTTATAATATTGTCCTGTGTTTTCAGTGAATTGTGTCCAACTTTATAACCTAAAAATGTAACTTCTGATTTTGCTAATTCAACTTTGCTTGGTTTTACAGTAAATCCATTGTCTTTCAACTGTTGGAAGATTTCTTTGAGTCCTTTAATATGATCGTTCCATGTATTATGAAACACACATATGTCATCAATATAGGACACTGTGCCTTTTCTTTGTCCGAACATTCTATGAATCGCTCGGTTAAAAGTACTGCTAGCATTTACTAAACCAAATGGCATGTAATTATATTGAAAAAGGCCAAAGGCTGTAGTAAAAGCAGTGTATTGTTTTGAATCCTGTGTCATAGGTATTTGATAATATCCTCTTGTCAAATCGAGTTTTGTAAAATACTTAGCTCCAGAAAACTGTGACATTAAATCCTCTGGATTAGGCATTGGATAAGAATCAATGCATGTTATTTTATTCAACTGTCGAAAATCTACACACATTCTTGGCGATGATGACTTTTGACGTTTTACTAACACTATTGGAGCAGCATAAGGTGAATTCGAGTGTTCAATTATGCCTTGTTCTAAAAGATCATTGATTTCTTTCTGAAGGAAATCTCTATAGTGAATAGGTAGTGGATATGGACGTGACTTGGTAGGTTTGTCACTTGTCAATTTGATTTCATGATTTATAATGGTCGTTTTACCTGAAACATCTGTAAATATATCAGCATATTCTTGGAGTAGATTCGTTATATCCTTTTTTCTTTGTGATGATAAATTGTCCATTTTGACATCTTGCCAGGTTTCAGTCTGTCTAGAAGTTGTAGTTGGTACTACTAATTCATCCATATCCTCCTCATTTTCTTCTGGAATAATCGCTAAGCATGAAATATGTTTTTCAAGTTCTTCATCTTCTTCTTCTGTATCAGTAGATTCATTGTATTTTTGTAACATGTTGATATGAAACACTTTGTTTCTGTTATTGATATAGATTTCATAATCTACATCTGTGACTTTTCTTAAAACAGTAAATGGACCCTGCCATTTAATAAAGAACTTATTTTTCTTATCAGGTAATAATAATTTAACTTTGTCTCCTGGTTCAAAGAACCTAAGTTTTCTATTTACATTTATTCTTCTATGACTATCAGCGTTAGCTTTGGCTGTTGCTTCCTTAGCTTTTTCACATGCATTTATTACTGTATTTCTTGTATTGAGAACATGCTGAAATGCAGTTTTCTTAACTGATGCATCATGGTTTGACTTTAGTAGTGATTCTTTGAAAGTAGTTATAGGACCTCTTGGATTAGCTCCATATAACATTTCAAAAGGAGAAAATCCTGTCGTGTCTTGGATACTTTCTCTATAAGCAAATAATGCAGCTGGTAAAAGGAGATCCCAATTCTGCGGATTATCATTTGCTATTTTCGATATAATTTGTTCCAATGTTTTGTTAAATCGTTCACAAAGCCCGTTGCTTTGAGGATGGTATGGTGTAGTAAACTTCATCTTGATATTGTACATCTCCATGAATGTCTTAGTTATATCTGCTGTAAACTGACTTCCTCGGTCAGAAAGTATAACTTCAGGCAACCCTGTCCTTGAAAAAATTTCAGATAACGCTCTGGTAATATCAATTGCAGAAATATTGACTAACGGAATAGCTTCTGGCCATCTAGTACATGTGTCTACTAAAGTTAAAATATATTTGTGATTTCTGCTGGATTCAATTGGCATGGGACCAATTAAGTCAACTGCTACTTTTTGAAATGGTTTCTCAGTCAATTCCATTGTCTGCACTGGCGCTTGTATTTTGTTACCTTTTGGACTTTTCATTTGACAAATATGACAGGTACTAATGTGCTTCTTTACATCTTTAGTAATACCTGGCCAGTAAAAATCTTGAAGTATTCTTTTCTTGGTCTTGGTAACTCCCATATGTCCAGCAAACGGTACATCATGGCTTGTATTAATAATGGTCTTTCTGTATATTTTTGGAACCACAATTTGCTCAACAGTTTTATTTTTGTATTGACTTTTCTTCATAAGTATTCCTTCTTTAAAATAAGGATCATTATTTTCTTGCTGATTGATGTTCGATTGAGCCTTTTTGAACATTTTAAATAATGTTTCATCATTTTTCTGTTCAACTTTAAATTCTTCACTATGAAATTTTTCAAGCTCATTCGTCTTTAGATGCAAATGGTTTGCCTGCTTATCATTTTCATTTTCTTGAACAACTTTATCAGAATTCTTGTGTTCAATATGTTTAGTTTCAAGTCTTTCCTTTTCTTTTTGCATTGACCTTGTGACTACTACATTGCATTCTTGACTCATTTTTATTGTATTGTTCCATTCAATAAGATCTTGTGTAGTACAGTCACGCACTCCCTGTATATTACCAACTATGAGATCAACAGGTAGATTTTGAGCTACTAAAGCTTCTACATGTCCACTGAAAAATGGAGTCGTAATATGTATCTAAGCTTCTGGTAGTTTACTTACAGTACTGTTGAAAGCAGTGGCTTCGATTTCATTGCCTGTATATTGATTTGATCTCACAAAATTTGCACGTATAACAACTGAAGTGCTACCTGTGTCTCGTAACACCTGTACTCTTTGAGAACCTACTAATCCAAGATAAAACTGAAGTCCTTGTGATTTAGTGAAAACAGTCATTGTTGAGTGATGTGCCTTCGAGTTTTTTGGAAAAACCTGTTTCTTATTTCCATATGTTGAATTCTTTACATTTAATGATCTGTTTTGCGAATATGCCTGGTCACTAGATCTGTCACTGATACTATTATGTTTCTTTCTGCAATCCTTTGCTAAATGTCCTTTCATGTGACAAAAACTGCACTCTATGACCTTCACTCTACACTGTGAGGCGAAATGACCTCTAGTATTGCATTTATAACATATTAAAGTTTTGTCGGTCTGAAAAGATGGCAATGCTCTGTTGTCTCTTGAAAAGCAAATAAAGTTGTCATCAGTTGCTGATCTGATTTGCTTACTTGGATAAGCAGTTTTATATTGACGTATTATTGTTGTCAGTGTCTGTAGATCTGTAGGATTTCTCTCGATTATGAATGATCGAATATCTTCTGCATATGTGTGAGTAATGGTATCAATTAATATGTGGTCTCTTAATGCTTCATAGTTCTATCAATATTAGCTAAAGATATCCACCTATCAAACCACATTACCATATCAGAGACAAACAACTGTGGATCATCTTCCTGCCTTGGTCTTTCGAAAAAAAAATTCTTGCGATAAGCATTTTGCGTAGCTCCAAACTGTCTTAGTAAAGCTTCTTTTATTTCTTCATAAGTACGCTGTTCGTGAGATGGTATTTGTGTACATACATCTAATGCTTTACCCTGTAATAAAATCAAGAGATGGTGTGCATATTGTTCTTCTGGTAAGCCTGATGCTTTCGCTATCTCCTCAAACCGCATCAAATACGAATCTATATTATCTTTATTTTCTTGAAAAGGTAATATTTTAGATAAAGGTTTATACTTGTCAAAAGCATTGCTAGTAGGTAAAGTTGATTGAACCCCTGTTTTTTCTTTTTTAAATTTTAATTCCTCTTCCTGAAGTTGAAGTCTAAATTTTTCCACTTCTAATCTTTTTTCTTCTACCTCTCTGTCCTCTTTACGTTTCCTTTCTTCTGCCTCTCTGTCCTCTTTACGTTTCCTTTCTTCTGCCTCTCTGTCCTCTTTACGTTTCCTTTCTTCTGCCTCTCTGTCCTCTTTACGTTTCCTTTCTTCTACCTCTGTCCTCTTTACGTTTCCTTTCTTCTGCCTCTCTGTCCTCTTTACGTTTCCTTTCTTCTGCTTCTCTTTCTTCTTGTCTTCTTTTTTCTTCTCTTTCAAGTTTTCTTTCTTCTTTACGTTTCTTCTCTTCTTCTTTAATTTGTTTTTCCCACCATTCCCACTGATGTTCTTGTGGAATACCAATGTCCCTTGGCTAATTTTAAATATACTTTAAATAAGTCTGCTTGAGACGCCATAGTATGAAATTAACGATAGCAGAAATGTAGGTGTTTAATTGTTCTGCCGACACTCTCGTTAAGCAGAGTCTAGCCGCCAACAGGTAAAAAGTGAAAGAGGGCTGACCTAGTTAAATATCGATCGGTGTCTCCTCTTGAGGAATGTAAGTGGTCAGTGTATGTAAACAAACCAGTTTACACTAGCTTTAGTAACGTTGCTTTCACAGCTTGATAGATATAGCTTTCACAGCTTTAGTAAATATAGCTTTCACAGCTTAGTAAATGTAAAATGTAAGGTACTGACCTTAAAACAGATGATCTTTCCCGTTTCGTTTCAAAGATTGCCGTCTTGTTGAAGTATTCTGCAAGAGGCTTTTCTTATAAGGCTTTATTTGAGGCTTTGTCGTTCAGAGAGGCTATAAATCACTCGTTAGAGGCTTTATAAAAATTCGTAGAGCTTGCTAGAATGTGTCGACTTTCTTCTTTGAAAATGTAGTATGTGATGCTTGACTTCGTCGTTGTCTTTATTTATAAATGCCTTCTTTCGTCAGGAGGTGCCAATATATGTGACGAGCACATTTGCAGGGGATTATATTCTCAATACTTGACAATTCAATGAAATGAAGAAAGAAACATCTCTCTGTATTTTCTTCAAACTTCTTTAATAACTTCTTCAAACTTTCACATCAAAATTAACTTCTTAATTCAATAACAACTTGACTTGATACTTCATAAATAAAACTTAAATGATACATAAAACTTCACTTAGTATAACTTCAACTTCAACTACTAAAACTTTACTTAATGGATTCGCTAATAACATATAACTTATTACTGAGCGAGGACCAACGCTCTACAAGAACTACTACTATGCGAGGACCCCGTCTAACTCACTTTCCCTTAATTTATACTTTCTTTGATCGTACGTTCCAGAATCCTGGAACCTTCTCCGATAATTATTTTAGTAACTTTGACCTTCTAGAAACTGACGTGTGCTATTTTTTCCCTTAACCTCTTTCTTCGATTGGATATCTAAAATTAACTTGTTTACGCTGGACACTTGCACGAGCTTCTAGAAACTGGTCGAAATAGGTCACAGACTCGACTCGTGACAGCCCCCATGTTAGGTGGCCAAGCCAAGCCATAGTCAAGCAGTTGTGAACGCAACTAATCCATATTAAAAACCTGATACTTTGCAAAATAAAATTGGACTCCCATAGTTACCAGAGAAAATTTAAAACATACAATACAATTTATCCAACCTATGTTGACTTTTATTGATTGGATTGGGGGCAAAGTTGACACTGACACTATGAAGGAGTGACTGTGGTGGCTGTTGGTCTGGATGTCAACAAAGCATGTTGTTGGCAATAGAATATGACATGAGTTTGTAATGGAAGCACTGAAGCACAGGCAATAATTGATTGAACATGAAAATCTTACCCTTTGGGCTGGTGTTTGGCAGCTGTTCCTTTGAAGGAAACTAAAAGTATTACAAAGATGTGAACAGTGACCATTTGTATCAGAATCATGCTAACTCAAGACAGTACTACTCTAGACTTTAGCCTCTATCTATGCTGAGTCTGGTGTCTTAAGAACCATTCGTTTGTAAGGAATAACATGTAAAAATATGTCCCTCTTTCTATGCTTCCAATTTTCCTTGTATGATTATGTCCTCTTTCTATGCTTCCACTCATTGTATGATTATGTCCTCTTTCTATGCTTCCACTCATTGTATGATTATGTCCTCTTTCTATGCTTCCAATTTTCTTTGTATGATTATGTTCCTCTTTCTATGCTTCCTTGGCACAGTCTGCAAAAGAGCTCACAGCTCAGCAGCAATAAACTGGCTAGAAGAAGAAGAAGAATGCTTCCAATTGTCCCTTGCATGATTATGTCCTCTTTCATGCTTCCAATTTTCCCTTGTATAATTATGTCCTCATTCTATGCTTCCAATTTTCCCTTGTATGATTATGCCCTCTTTCTATGCTTCCAATGTTTCCTGTATGTTTATGTTCCTCTTTCTTCCAATTTTCCCTTGTATGACTATATGTCCTCTTTCTATGCTTTCAATTTTCCCTTGTATGATTATGTCCTCTTTCGATGCTTCCAATTTTCCCTTGTATGATTATGTCCTCTTTCTATGCTTCCAATGTTTCCTGTATGTTTATATTCTCTTTCAGGGAAGCTTATTGTGATAATAAAAGAGCTTTGTTATTAGACCGCTCATCATATAAAGTAAGTTCTTCTCTTAATAAAACATTTGTAAACAATTACAATTAGACACATAAAAAAAAATATGCAATTTTATTTAATCGATTTTATTTCATAGTCTCTCTTTATATATGATTATATATATATGTATGTGTGTGTGCTCATTGTTTGTAGTTAAAAAAAAAAATATTTTGTTTGTATCTAGAATTATTATCAAGCTGCCAAACTCTACATAGAATTTGGTCAGTTTGATAAAGCTGAGGAAATGAATAAACTAGCTCTGAGATTTGTGAAAGATCATCGTCGGGAACACATCTTGAAACAGGCTCAGGAAATAGATGAAGGTATGATAAGGTTGTGAATGTATGTGCAGCAGTAAAGCACTCAGGTTGAAAATTTGAAACAAAAATTGTTGAATTTAAAACAAACTTGAGCCTGTAAAGTTTTGGTATATAAACAATCACTTAGTCTGAAAATATTGCTAGTACTAACTCAAGAGTTAACTCAATAACTTGATCCGAGAATGGATGTGGGAACAATTATCTAAGAAGACAAAACCCTACATCTTTTGCTGTATCTGTGAATACTGATGAATTGATTACCATTGTTGGTATCAAACAAAATAATTAATTATCAGTACTTAATTGACTAATCAGTTAATTTTAGATTGATTTATGTCTTCTTTGTACCAATGAATAATTGTGCAAAGTTTAAAATTGATCCAAGAATAGGTGTTGGAGAAATAACATGAACAAAACTTTTACCAGGTTGATATAACCTTTATAAAAATAATCTTATTTACTGTTTTAAAAAAAAAATTATGGAGAAATGAGTTAAAAAGTTTATACAATTTTACAAAAGCTTCAGTTAACTCAATGATAAGTACCCAGAGCTATTAGTTATAATTCCTTTTTGAAATTAGCCTAAAAATATTAAATTTGAACAACTAAACCTTGTTAGATTCTTAAATTTGTAAATGTACTGATATACATTCATAGTTGTCATCCAAAGTTTTGATGATTTGTGTTGATTTTGTTTTCTGAATTCATGCATCACATGGTAAATTATTTTAAATGTTGGTAAAGGCAAACTCTTAATTTTTTTTTTCATGCTCTAACAGTGTCTTTGTAAAGCAGCTTCTATAGTCTTGAACTCAATGGTTTCTTCATCTCTTATAAACATTTGTTTTGCTCATTTATATATCTTAACATTTTTTTTTCAACAGCTAAGAAGAAGATGAGTAATGCCAGGTAGGTTTTTTTTTTGAGTAAATTAAAAGAGTTGCTTATTATAATAGATTATAGAACACTATCAGCATAAATATTGATCTAATTAATATCAAGTCCAACATTTCAAGAGACCAAGTAAACTTGAGGATATGCTAAAATTATTCTTTTAGTGACAGATGAAAGCCACACATTCTCTGTCCTGTTACTAAATTCAGCTTTTAACATTTGTTACAATGGTCAAAAGGTCTCGTTTGATGAGTTGAAATCACATACTTTGGTCACTGTGTTACCTCTTGACAATCTGTGCATTAAAATACATTAATTAATGCCAAGATGTACCGAAAATGGCACTTGGAATAAAATATAGTCATGATGTTGGTTATTCCTTTTTTTTATATTTCTTTTATATAGCGCAACTTTCATGCTTTTGGTGACCAGTTGGAGGGGGGTATCTGGGAGAAGGTTTTTCATGATACTCTGCTCAAGTCGGGTGTTGAGCTGGAGCTCCCTTGATAGTTTAAGCATCTCAGCCAAGCAACCAATCTTTTTTTGTATGTCATTTTGTAAAATACTTTAAATATGTGGAGCATTTTTATTTATTAGGGGATGGGAGCAGTCAAAAAGTAAAAAAGTAAAGTTCCCCTTCTTCTTCTTCTTCTTCTAGCCAGCTTTATTGCTGCTGAGCTGTGAGCTCTTTTGCAGACTGTGCCAAGGAAAAATAGTGGGCTGTTTTCTTCAGTTGTTCAGCACTGTCGTACAGGGTGTTGGTTATGTTGGGCTGTCTGCCTAAGGTGGATTAGGGAGGGGCATTCAAAGAGGATATAGTTTACGGTTTCAAAGGTGTGGGCGCAGTGTCTGCAAAGGGGGAGTTGTGTGGAGTTAATTTTGTTCAGGTGGTAATTTAATAGTGGTGTGTGTCCTGTTCTTAGTTGGAAGATTTGTAGATTGTTCTTTGCGGGGGAGGAAGTTAATACTGTCCAGTTTGTTAGGTGTAGTCATTTCTTTGTACATGGCGCTGCCTGTGTTTCCTGATGCCCATTGGTTGAGCCACTCCTCTTTTTGATTGTTGACTAACATAGACCTTAGGGTGAGGTAATTAACAGGTCTATCTGGTTGTTCCATAGATGAACCTGCATTTGATAGCTTATCTGCCTTTTCATTTCCCATGATGCCAATGTGTCCAGGGATCCACTGTAGTGTGATATTGATATTTAATTTTGATATCATCTGATGGATTATCACAATGAGTGTTGCCAACTTTCTTGGGCTGTTTGAGGTGCTGCTGTTAAGTGCTTGCAGAATAGATTGGGAGTCTGTAAAGACAACAATATCTGATGGTGGTTGCACTCCTTCATATATTTTTTTCCCACTGTCTGTATTGCTATGGTGATTGCCTCAAGTTCCCCTTACAGACCTTGTGGTCTACAGGGCAGATGATGTAAAGGTCATCTGTTTCTGTGACCTATTGTTAACGAGGGTGTCATGTGGCCAGCACAACGACCAACCGCCTTTATTTTTCCCCAACTAATGTCAGGTATCCATTAGAGCTGGGTGGACTCAGAGGCGCCAGAAGAACCCGAAATTAAAAATCCCGGTCTTCACCAGAATTTGAAACTTGGTCTTCGGTTCGTAAGCCAAGCGCTTTACCGCTCAGCCACTACACCTCCTATGGGGGTGGGAGGGGGGGGGGGTAGTCAGCCCATGAAAATTTACGGTTAGGATTATTGGAACTCTATATTTGAGTATCTATTGTAAATCTTTTAATAACGAACTATATTTTCTGTAGATAACTTTTGTGCAGTTTCATTTTTGTTAATTATCTACAGACTAGGAGATATGCTTAGTTCAAAGAAGGAGAAAGGAAAAGAAAATGAGGTATAGGTATATTGTTGAAGTAATTGATATCAGTGACTGATTATATTATATCAAATTGATATCAGTGACTGATAATATTACATCAAACTGAAATCAGTGACTGATTATATTACATCAAACTGATATCAGTGACTGACAATATTACATTAACTGACATCAGTGACTGATTATATTACATAAAAATTACATTAGTGACTGATATTATTACATCACACTAACATCAGTGACTGATTATTACATCAAATTTAAATAAATAGCTTATGAAAAAAAAAGTTCATTTGAAATGGGAAAAAAATAATATTCCATTTTTGGCAACACAAAAAGGGAACTTTTTCTTTTAAAATAATTTAACCAGTTAACATTGTAGTATAGCTATATACATCAATCATTTTATTATTTATATTAAGACAACCATGTTTTGAACCCCATTAGCATACTTATATATTGTTTTGCTTCTTTTTTTTTTTTTTTTTTAAATTATCTGTACAGCCACCAGAAGTAGTTCCAGCTGATGAGTTTCATAATGTCTTACAACATATTATAGAGGCATATAATTCCTCCAGATACAATAAATCATTAAACTTTTGTAATACAGCATTATCATTAATATCTTTGAATGGATTAGAGGTAATGTTTGAACACTTATTACACTTAAGGTTAATTTAGATCACTTTTCTTTCAGATTAAAAGTAATTTTATAATACTTCTCTATCACATTTCTTCATGATCATAATATCATAATTTCTTGGTCCATGTTGCATACTTCTTCCTTGGACGTTCTTCAGTGTCACAATTTATAACTTTAATATAAAACAAAGCGTATATATGCAATATGAATGGGTGGTATGAGTCGGCTACAGAGGAGGGTTGAAGTCAGTGTTTATTTGAAGAAATAAAACTGTATATCAAGGTAAAAAACAGATGTGCCCATATTCATGAAAGAACTATTGACACATACAGATAAAGTGAAGAAATGGCAGTCAGGAGAAAAGTTATCAGTGACATGATCATAATTATTCAAATCTTTCTTCTATCTCTCAAATGATTTTCCCTACTTCCACCACACCTCGGCCTTTGATCGTTACTTATTCAATATGTGCAGGATAATATTGACATCCCTACATCAAATAGATACAAACCCCTGCATCACAGTATATCCATTTATTTACATATATTATTAGATTTCTCAATGAAACAACCAAAACAAAACATAATTTAGTGTACTTACTGGTGATATTTAATATATATATATATATATATATATATATATAACATGACTGACCATCTCAGCATGTATGGGGCTGAGATTAAGTGATTTGGGGTGTGTCCAATCTAATTTGAAATTAATGATGAGGCAGATTGGTCTTTAATATTGAAGAAACAAATAAAACATTAGGCTGTCTAGCTTATGATAGAACATTAGGCTGTCTAGCTTGTGATAGAACATTAGATTGTCTAGCTTGTGATAACACATTAGGCTGTCTAGCTTGTGATAAAACATTAGGTTGTGTAGCTTGTGATAGAACATTAGGATGTCTAGCTTGTGATAGAACATTAGGTTGTGTAGCTTGTGGCAAAGCTTCGAATTCATTCTTATTACTTGCATCCACTTGCAGTAAATTATAGCTTTAATTATTTGCATCTAATTGGTTAAGCTTAATAAAGTAAGACAAAGAAAAAAAATTCATTCATTTAAAAGAAATAGAACATTTTGAACATTTTTTTTACTGTGATTTTTGTTTTATTCCTACAGATAAACAGGGCTAATAAAGATGATCTACTTATGTTAAATTATGTTCATGCTATGTCTTCTATATACACATCTCTTGTAAGTATTGTTTGAACAGATGAAAATATATTTATAAACTGTTGATCCTTTCTTAGTATGTATGTTTTAGAACTATAAGGATGGCACTTGTTTTTTGTTAATTACCATTAGCTATGCCTTGGTATATTCATAATAGTTGATTGTTTAGGTGCAATAATTCAGCAAGGTCTTTGTCCATTCAATATACAATTATTTTTTTTAAACAAGGTTCAATGTTAGGTCACCTACACAGTACCTACTTGGCTTGTGACAAGGGTAATCAGTTTACAGTTTGTTTGTTTTTTTTCTGGCCCTCCCAATGACTGCTTCTTCCCCCCCTATCCTTTTCCCCATTGCTCTTTTTTTTTCTTTTTTAGCAAGTCTAAAATCTTAAACCATTAATTCTAGCTTGTAAGGTGCTTAGAACTCAATCACTTGATTGTCATATTAGCTATGTTAGTAATCTCTTAGTAGCTGTGTGTACTATTTTGTTTCGTCCCATAGTTAATTAGTTTTTTACCCAGACATTCTTTGAATAATCAGGTCAGGTCATCAATAGACGATCAAAAAAAAATTCTTAAAGGAAGTGCTAAAATAATTACTGTTTTAGATTTGGACCCTTTCAGACCTTGTGATATATAGGGCAGATAATGTAAAGGTTAGGGTCATATGTTTCTAGGGCTAAGAGTTAACAAGGGTTTCATATGGCCAGCACAACGATTAATCCTGAAATTTAAAAAAAAAAAAAAAAAAGTCTATACTGAGATTTCAACCTAGGACCCCTCGGCTCATAAGCCAAGTGCTTTAGCACTCTGCCACATTGCCCCCATCATATGTGGTTGTAACTAATAGTGATTAAAAGGAGTCTCTTTCCTTGTGATAGAAAATAAACCATGATGAAAAACTTCAAACTATAGTCCACCCTGGACCTGAATCTCTGACACAGCAGGCACTTGTTAATTTTACATTTAGTCTTTCTTTTTTTTGTCTTCTCCAGAACATTCCATCTGCTATTGAACGTTTAAAATGTATCAAAGAAACAGATAGATGCATTGCTGCATATTATGGTTTAGGAGTTGGCTATCTAATGCTGCTTAGGTAAGATCTCTCTTATGATTGGTTGACTAGGAATGCTAGCCAGAAGAGTGACCAATCACATTTAATTGACTGAAGTTAGAGACCAAATAGAGCTGTGGTGGGTGCAGGAACATTTTCAGAGCAACAGAGAGACCTAACTTGTTACATTTGGCTTTACAGGCAGAAGACTGAGCAGCCTTGCTTCATCGACAGCATGGACTATCTGCGAATGATATTTTTATTAGACCAACATAGACTTAAGAACTATCAAGTTTTAAAATAAAAAACTGTTTAGATTATACGAGAGTGGTCTGAAACGTTTCCAACCAAACAATGAAACGTAGTTTATTTTTATATTATTTTTTATTTCTTTGCATAAACTCCTTGAACATCCATGCACTTCTAGCAATGCCCTCATCTCTCCAAATAGTAGGCATGTATAGTGTCTATTCTAAACTCTAAGTTGTGCTTGGGGGCTTTCATCTCACAAATGGCTATTATGCAGAAAGTGGCTATAAGGATTATGTAGAGAAATACAAAAAACTTTGAAGAATAAAAACTACACATTTCATTGTTAGGGTCAGAAAATTTTCAGACCACTCTCATATATCTTCTCTTTCTATTACATTTATTGAAGCCATTAATTAATAGTATATTTTAAATTAGCTAAATTGTGTATACTTTCTAACATATTTCAAAATGCTATCCAATTTATTTATTTTTTCCGACAGCTTTAACGAAGCTCAGAATTATCTAACTTGTGGGCTAGACATTCTACGAAATGAAAGTAAATATGCTATATGGCCCATGGCACTTCAAAGTCTTAATGAAACGGAGCCTAATCATTTAGATGTAAGTCTCTCTTCAGTTGGATTCAGTACCAGGACTGAACAAAAAAATCTTTTCAATTGTGCTTTCTCTCCCTGCACATTCATTCTTTTAATAGTAAAAAAATAGAAGAGTATGTAAGAAGCAAAGTAATTGTAAGAAATAGTTTGTATCTATATATTTTATATTCTTTAACGTCGCTTAGCAAGATACTAGTGGGCCTGGTTTCAAGAATACGAAGTTGGCCCTACATCAAGAAACTAGAAGGTTGGGTGGGATAGAAAACTAATTGTGTCTTATTGTATGTATCAGTACATTAACTCTTTCTCTCCGTAATTATTTTCCACGTTCCGATGGAACTATTCATTTTGCTCATTAGTATTTCACTACCATGTTTTAATTAAGCTTCAATAACTTTAACGTTTGTTATCAGAAAGTGTTTTAATATATATAGAGTTAGGAAAGCATGCTCTTTTTATATAACACAAAGTTTATAAAATCAAAAAGGAGAGAAAGAGCTAAAAAGAAAAAACACAATATTGCTATTTATGTACAACCTTTTACAAGTAATAGTGTCCTCACATTCAATTCAATAACTATTTCTTACAACAAATGGTGTCCTTACACTCATTTCAGTAACTACTTCATACAAGTAAAAGGTTAAAAGTAATAATTAACTAACATTAAATGTTGCCTGTGGACACCTATTAGTCATGGTCTGGGCACAATGAACCACTTTGTGCCATGATTGCTGCGCCATTGTCTGTTATATAATAGTTATTGTAAAAAAAATGTTCAGATGAACATAGTTTTGAACATTTCTTTGTTATCCTCAGAAATTAATAAATGAAAAATTAAAAGAATGTTTGCCTCCTAAACCTGATGGAGTCTGTCGCTATCATGTTGATCAAGATAAGAAATCTATTGAAATTTATAAACAAGCACCAGATTATAAGGTAAGCTTTTTTAAAAAAAATATTTGATTATTCAAGATATAGATTTATTGATGGGTCTTATTGAAAGCAAATATTTTATTGTGACAATTCTAATCAAACCTTTGCCTTTAAAATAAAAACATTATAGTAAAGTTGTTCATTGAAAATAAATCTTATGCATTTTTTGAGAAGGTGAGATATATTTTAAAAAAAAAACTCCTTCACTTTGCAGTTTATCACTGGTGATTCATGTGAAGACATGAATCACTCAGTCTCTTCCTTCTTACTAAACAAAGTAGAGAACCTTGGTTGTTTCCATCTTTAGATATAGTAGAAAACCTTGGTTGCTTGCATCTTTAGATATAGCAGAGAGCCTTGGTTGCTTGCATCCTTAGATATAGTAGAAAGCCTTGGTTACTTGCATCTTTAGATATAGCAGAGAACCTTGGTTGTTTGCATCATTAGATTTAGTAGAAAACCTTGGTAGCTTCCATCTTTAGATATAGTAGAGAACTTTGGTTGCTTGTATCTTTAGATATAGTAAAGAACCTTGGTTGCTTGCATCTTTAGATATAGTAAAGAACCTTGGTTGCTTGCATCCCTAGATATAGTAAAGAACCTTGGTTGCTTGCATCTTTAGATATAGTAAAGAACCTTAGTTAGTAGTTTGCATCTTTAGATATAGTAAAGAACCTTGGTTGTTTGCATCTTTAGATATAGTAGAGAACCTTGGTAGCTTCCATCTTTAGATATAGTAGAGAACCTTGTAGCTTGCATCCTTAGATATAGTAGAGAACTTTTGTAGCTTGCATCCTTAGATATAGCTAAGAACCTTGGTGGCTTGCATCCTTAGATATAGTAGAAAACCTTGGTTGCTTGCATCCTTAGATGTAGTAGAAAACCTTGGTTGCTTGCATCCTTAGATATAGCAGAGAACCTTGGTTGCTTGCATCCTTAGATATAGTAGAAAACCTTGGTTGCTTGCATCCTTAGATATTGTAGAAAACCTTGGTTGCTTCCATCTTCAGATAAACTAGAGAACCTAGGTAGCTTGCATCCTTAGATATAGCAGAGAACCTGGTTGCTTGCATCCTTAGATATAGTAGAGAACCTTGGTTGCTTGCATCCTTAGATATAGCAGAGAACCTTTGTGGCTTGTATCCTTAGATATAGCAGAGAACCTTGGTTGCTTGCATCCTTAGATATAGTAAAGAACCTTGGTTGCTTCCATCTTCAGATAAACTAGAGAACCTAGGTAGCTTGCATCCTTAGATATAGCAGAGAACCTGGTTGCTTGCATCCTTAGATATAGTAGAGAACCTTGGTTGCTTGCATCCTTAGATATAGTAGAGAACCTTTGTGGCTTGTATCCTTAGATATAGCAGAGAACCTTGGTTGCTTGCATCCTTAGATATAGTAGAGAACCTTGGTGGCTTGCATCCTTAGATATAGTAAAGAACCTTGGTTGCTTCCATCTTTAGATATTGTAGAAAACCTTGGTGGCTTGCATCCTTAGATATAGTAGAAAACCTTGGTTGCTTGCATCCTTAGATATAGCAGAGAACCTGGTTGCTTGCATCCTTAGATATTGTAGAAAACCTTGGTTGCTTCCATCTTCAGATAAACTAGAGAACCTTGGTTGCTTGCATCTTCAGATAAACTAGAGAACCTTGGTTGCTTGCATCCTTAGATATAGCAGAGAACCTGGTTGCTTGCATCCTTAGATATAGTAGAGAACCTTGGTTGCTTGCATCCTTAGATATAGTAGAGAACCTTGGTTGCTTGCATCCTTAGATATAGCAGAGAACCTTGGTAGCTTCCATCTTTAGATATAGTAGAGAACCTTGTAGCTTGCATCCTTAGATATAGTAGAGAACTTTTGTAGCTTGCATCCTTAGATATAGCTAAGAACCTTGGTGGCTTGCATCCTTAGATATAGTAGAAAACCTTGGTTGCTTGCATCCTTAGATGTAGTAGAAAACCTTGGTTGCTTGCATCCTTAGATATAGCAGAGAACCTTGGTTGCTTGCATCCTTAGATATAGTAGAAAACCTTGGTTGCTTGCATCCTTAGATATTGTAGAAAACCTTGGTTGCTTCCATCTTCAGATAAACTAGAGAACCTAGGTAGCTTGCATCCTTAGATATAGCAGAGAACCTGGTTGCTTGCATCCTTAGATATAGTAGAGAACCTTGGTTGCTTGCATCCTTAGATATAGCAGAGAACCTTTGTGGCTTGTATCCTTAGATATAGCAGAGAACCTTGGTTGCTTGCATCCTTAGATATAGTAAAGAACCTTGGTTGCTTCCATCTTCAGATAAACTAGAGAACCTAGGTAGCTTGCATCCTTAGATATAGCAGAGAACCTGGTTGCTTGCATCCTTAGATATAGTAGAGAACCTTGGTTGCTTGCATCCTTAGATATAGTAGAGAACCTTTGTGGCTTGTATCCTTAGATATAGCAGAGAACCTTGGTTGCTTGCATCCTTAGATATAGTAGAGAACCTTGGTGGCTTGCATCCTTAGATATAGTAAAGAACCTTGGTTGCTTCCATCTTTAGATATTGTAGAAAACCTTGGTGGCTTGCATCTTTAGATATAGTAGAAAACCTTGGTTGCTTGCATCCTTAGATATAGCAGAGAACCTGGTTGCTTGCATCCTTAGATATTGTAGAAAACCTTGGTTGCTTCCATCTTCAGATAAACTAGAGAACCTTGGTTGCTTGCATCTTCAGATAAACTAGAGAACCTTGGTTGCTTGCATCCTTAGATATAGCAGAGAACCTGGTTGCTTGCATCCTTAGATATAGTAGAGAACCTTGGTTGCTTCCATCTTTAGATATTGTAGAAAATCTTGGTTGCTTCCATCTTCAGATAAACTAGAGAACCTTGGTAGCTTGCATCCTTAGATCACCTTGTCACCTTCTGTAACATCCTGTAGTCTCTGAAATGAAATGTGCCATGTATATATTTGTCAACAATCATAAGTCAGTACCAGAAATTTTGGTGTATATTTATTTACAGAAAATTATGAAAACTGTTAACCAGTCTGCTTGTTTTATTTCTGATCAACAGGGTTTTATTAGACTACAGTGTACAGCTAACTGCGTTATAGACTTTCACAAATCTTGTTGGAAAACATATAAACAAAATTTTAGGGAAAAGATAACTGATAAGGTTTGTTGATGTACTTTAATTTCTTCTTCTTTTTTTAAATATTTTTTAAAGCTAAGTCTTCAAATAGATTTAGTTAAAAAGTGATAGCCAAATACATCTTAATAGATTTAGGTACAAAGTGGCTATGCTATGGTAGTCAAATATTTAAAGATTCAGGTGCAAACTGATCATGTTGTTGAAGCAGCCAAGTTGTGATTGACAAATATATTAATAGACCAGCATTATGCACCAGCGACACCTGTTGATTTGTTCCCAAGCTTTATATTGCTTCTTTTGGCCATAACTTCCTTTCCTTCTTTTTTTTGCACTTCCAATAAAACAGCTTGCACTTAAACAACCCTCCTTCCAATAAAACAGTTTGCACATAAACAACCCTCCCACCCACTCCCCAGTAAATTTTATAGCTCACAAATTCTACTAGCTGTAATGCTGAATTGGAAAAGCTTTATAATGCCCTTTCACACACACACATATCTTTGGCCAGTGAATTCTACTATCACCTTTCTATCCCCCTCCCTGCATACCCCCCTCCTAATCCACCTTAGGCAGACCCTACTTCCACTACAGCCCAACATAACCAACACCCTGTACAGCAGTGCTGAACAACTGAAGAAAACAGCACACTTTTTTTCCTTGGCACAGTCTGCAAAAGAGCTCAGCAGCAATAAAGCTGGCTAGAAGAAGAAGAAGAACCCTGCTTCTGCCAAAAAGAAAATTCTACATTTAATCTCAGACTATTCTTCAATTAGACAATTCTATATTGAAGTATTTGATGACTCTATGTGGCTTTTTAGCCAGATTCCCCAAGCCTCCTTTTAATACGCCTTGTACATTGTAATACTCTCCAAAATACACTTTTTACCCATGAATTATCATTTCACCTTTTCTCCTCCTGTGGAACAGTTTGAAAGGGACACTCCTTGTCATAGTATATTAAATTCCCCCCCTTTTTTTTTTACCTTTTACCTATCCCTTAGACCGTTGAGGCACCAAGCAAGACTTGTCGACCATTGTTTTCCATTCCTCCCTGTCTTTTGCCTTAATTAAAACCTCTTTCAATAGTAGGCCCATCCATTCTTTTATGTTGTCCTCCCATCGCTTTCTCCGTCTGCCTCTTCTTCTTTTTCCTGGTATTTTTCCCTGAAGGAAGGTCTTTGCAAGCCCTGTAGATCTTGTAATATGGCCATAGATTTTAAGCTTGCATTTTTTTTTACATAGTTAGCAGGTCATCATGGGGTCCAATCGCTGCAGTAACCCTGTCTCTAATCTCTTGGTTTGTGATGCGGTCTTTGAATGTGATACCTAGGATCCTTCTGTAGCATCTCAGTTCCATTGCTAGGATCCTCCTCTCTAACTCTGCAGTCAGCGTCCAAGACTCGCAAGCATATAAAAATGTGGCAATGACCAGAGAGCGCATCAGTCTGATTTTGGTGACGAGGGCTAAGCCCTTGTCTTTCCATATTATTTTAAGTTTTGAAAGGGCTGCTGTGGACTGTGCTGTTTGGGCCAATATTTCGGATTTCGATCTCTTATCTGAGGCAATAGCTCTGAGGTATTTGAAGCTGCTAACACTAGTCAGCTTTTCACCTCCAATGCTGATGCCCCTTTTAAAGCCCTGTTGGCTATTGGTCATAATTTGAGTTTTTTCAGCATTTATTTGCATGCCATATGCTGCAGAAGTCTTGTCAATGCGCATCACCAGGTCAGCTAGTTCTTCTTCTGTCCCTGCTAGGCCATCAATGTCATCTGCAAAGCACAAGTTAGTAATTCTTCTTCCTCCAATGCTAACAGTACCTTCATAGCTCTTGAGAGCATCTTCCATTATCCTTTCAAGAAAGATATTGAAGAGTGTTGGTGAAAGTAGGCAGCCTTGTCTTACTCCAACTGTGGTTTTGAGCCAGTCCCCAGTATTATTGTACATCGCACTGGTGGCATCCTTGTAGAGATTCTGGATTAACTTTGATTATGTTTTTATTAATGTTGTACTTTTTCATTGTCGCCCAGAGTGCCCCGACCCCTAGAAAAAAACAATAAATAAAATAGTGCTTCAAATGCTAAAAATCCTTCATACAAATATTTTACTTTCTCAAAAAAAAAATCAAAAAAAAATCAATTTTTTAAAAAAATTGCTATTGCTTATTTCAACAGCATTTACTTGGTATTTAAAAAAGGACATTTAAAATTGAACATTAAAAGTTGGAGGGAAAGAAAATTCACACCAATGTCAATAAAAAGCTTTAAAAAAAGGAAATAAAATTATTTGCTATTAAATATCAGTATGTTGGCTATATAAAAAGCGTATTAGGACAAAGCTCCAAATAACAAAATTGTTTTTGGGAAAATTAACAGCTGCCATTTTAATCATGAAAGGTGCTCAGTTGTTTTAGGCATATAGTATGTAATAACAGGTTTAATTTTTCTTATTTTATTTCATCCAGCCCAAGTTGAAGAATAGAAGATTTCAGGGCTTTTGAATATATATTTATAGATTTAGGTATAAAGTGGCATTGTTTTGATAGCCATGTGTATTGCATATATATTAATAGATTTAGGTATAAAGTGGCATCGTTTTGATAGCCAAGTGTACTGACAGATTGAGATACAAGAGATTAAGGGGCCATGTTGTGGAACTTTGATAAGCTGATACAAATATATCAAGTTAAAATTAAATCTCAATTGATTTTCTTGTACTTAATTCTAAACTAACCAATGTGTTCATTATGTCCTCAGGAAATGTTAGATATAAAATGTCCTACACCGGAGTGTTGGGGTTTCATCTGTAATATATGTATATCATTACCATCCACTGATGTCAAACAGTTTGTAAGTAGTTTTTTGTTGTTTTTTCTTTAAAAGAAAAGCTTATTGATGTAGACAGCAGAGGACTTAAAAACAAAAGAGGACAGCAACTTTTAATCATTGTTGTGATACAGTAAAATTTTGGGAATGACAGGGTCTGTCCAGGTAATCAAGTGTCTGAATAACCGAA
The DNA here is from genome assembly GCA_030265305.1 of Biomphalaria pfeifferi. NCBI lineage: Eukaryota > Metazoa > Mollusca > Gastropoda > Planorbidae > Biomphalaria > Biomphalaria pfeifferi. The sequence goes on along the minus strand of JASAOG010000173.1, from coordinate 2,141 downwards.
TGGGGCCCCAAAACATCCCTATAGAAAGAAAATTATATGGAGATCTCCCTGATTAGGAAACCACTGCACATTTCATCTCATAAATTGGTCTAACAAGTCATCTGAACGTTCCAACATAATAATGAAAACGAGGAAGAAATAGAAGAAACGAATGGGGAAATGGTCCATTTCACCAACAATATAAAGAAAATCCATATGGGGGGTATCATGCTTAAGTAAAATATACAGGAACAAAATGTTATATGTAGTAGCCTACCTTTATTGAGCCTAATAATCGCTGTTCTTTTGCTGTACATCAGCAAGACTGTACTGTTTAAAAAATAGGCAGTCTGGATATTTTACATCCGGATAAACGACGGTCTCCTGTCTATTTAATAAAATAAAATACCTTATATCTTAGCAGGGGATGTAACTGGTCTAATAGATGAAGGGTCACTAGTTGGTTTCCCTTCAAGGACTAGCAGTTCAGTTACTTATTTCTTCCATGTAAATAGAATGTCTAAAATGACTTCTTAAGCAAACTAAAAATAAAAAGGGACAAACTTTTTGTGTCTAGCTCTAAACTCTATTTCTACTAACTATCATGTTCAACTTAAAACTGAGGTGTCGTCACTTTTCATCTTAAAAACAACTTTCTGGTTGCTACATTTTTCTTCCTAATAAAAGTATATACATACATGACTGGTATAATTGCTTCACATAACTCAAGAGTTGTCAGAGTCTATGTGTCAGGCTGTGAGGCTTGAAAGACATGGATGCGTCCAGATGAATCGCTGGTTTTGGTTTAGTATTGAATTGGCGCAGAGCCTTCTGTGACAAAAACAAAAGCCCATTCTAAGAGCAGCAAATGTAGCCACAGTTTATGCAGGCCAACACAATGAGCAACTGAGAGTCATTTTATTGACTTTTAGCGCTTAGTTTTAAAAAAATGCTACTCTTCAATATTTAGGGACAGGTTGGGTAGCTAAGCTAGCTTCTGGTCTGGTTTTGTTAGTGTGTGTGTGTATTCAGCAATAGAACACCTTGATTTAAGTTTCCAAATAGCTATCTCCCCTTAGCTTTTCTTTTTTAATCTTAGTTGATTAAGATGGTTAATCATTGTACTGGCCACTTGACACCCTGTTAAATCCTTGATCAAATCAAAGGGAACGTTGATCTAATCTCCTTGTTTAACTTTAGTATGGAATGACAAAAACGTTCATTCTGTCCATCTTCCTACCTCCCCTCTTTGTCCCCCCAGTTTGTTTTTATTGCTTAAAACACTGGACATCATTCTAGGTATTGATTTTTAGCGGCCCCTGAAAGGGGAAAAGACGCTATTAGTTTTGTGTGGCCTGTCTGTCCGTCCATCAGTCCCATTTCGATCTCAGAAACTAGAAGAGAAAATGAAAATCGGACATCATGATATTTTAGTTCATTCAAAGTTATTTTTTCTTTTCTGAAAGCGAAAAATCTAATTTTGTTAAATAAATTATGCAAGCAGTTTTTTTTCATAAAAATACACCATTTTTACAACTATCCACTATTAATAATAACAGACACCGGAGGCTTTTTAGTAAGGAAGATCACTAATTATTTACCATTTTTTAACACATTTATTATGCGAACGGTTTTAGATTTTTGGTCAAAAAATATTTTTTTTAAAAAATTTTATTGCTAAGTTATGTAAGTTCTGTCATACTAAATACTAAGTTAACTAAAAAATGTTAACTTTTTTTTTTAAGGGAAAAAATCTATTTACTATGAAAATAAGTTGGACATAATTTAAAACAATAATTAATTAGTTGTTTTTCATATTATCGTTTGAACTGCAGAGAACACTGTCATAGAACACAAAACTAAAGGATTTTTTTTAAATTACGGAAATGTTTTTTTTTATCTTGAATTGAATAAGAGATTGACCCTTTACAAAACAATTAGATCAATTAGATACTCATTATAAGGCATCAGTTAAGCCAGGTTCACATCAAACTTCACAATCACTTTCACCTACCCCTTGGTCTGCTGGACCTTTTTGGGGGCTCCACACAGAATCTGTCAACCTTCTTTCTCCATTCTTCTCTGTCATTTGCTTTTAATAGAATTTTATTCTGATAAACTTTCTAAAAAATATTAATACTTTTGCTCTTTTTTACCTGGTT